>CM077033.1:50780045-51069393 GCA_039090855.1 Macrothele yani | reverse complement strand
TAATAAAGGGAAGATACCCGAGGATTGGAACAAGGATACAATGATCCTGCTACATGAAAAATGTGGCATTGAGGATCTCAGGAACTACAGACCCTATCAGCCTCCTATCAGTGGTTTATAAAATCTTCACTAAAGTTATTTCACACCGTTTAAAGGTGACACGGCACCTGGTCAACCGAGAAAACAAGCTAGATTCAGGCGTAACGATCCTCCGCAAGTGTCGTGGCTCTTGGACGGCCATGGCCGGAGACTTCTGGTGGTGGTACCCATTGTTGAGAATTAGTGCTATATCCTGGATATCATCTTTTGTGAAACCAGTAACCATCGGGCGACTGCCGCTTCCAGAATGGCTAGCTTCCGTACACTGCCAATGGCTCTCCTCTACAGTCCATTGTCTAAACGATTCTGAGTACTCATTCCAACTGAAATCATTCAATCCTGTGATTTCTTGCAAAAAACGCAACTGTGAATACGAAATTCGCAGATGCAGAAAACGGTCACTTTTACGTTTTCTTACCAAACTCACCCTGTTAACCGTTTAACAAGCAATTAGCTTACATTTGGTTCATTGTTCCCGAATTTATATATGACAGCAATTTTAAGCATTTTACCGCATGATATTTTGAATTATTCCAAAAAATGTGTTTGTGCCCTTAATTTTGGAAATCAGTGTACAATCATAATAGAAAGGTCTGTATTATGTACGGTTTCAAAGTTTTGAGCTCTCATTGATATGGTTCAGGAAATATTTTACAAACCGAACAAGATTGAATGAAGGAAATGATTAAGAATGGACGAGTAGTCTCAGCTGTTGTCTTCAAACAATATTTTAAAGTAATCATAATTTACCTTGCAAAAACTAGTATGTAAGATTTTAAAAACTAAAGGACTTTTTTTCGGACATTTAAAATCTGGACGAAATGAATAGATAAGGTAATGATACAGGTGTTAAGTAATAGCTCCTCCAAAAATTTTGTAGTATGTAAATTAATCAGTTTTTTGTGCGCAAAAGATTTCTCATGAAAGTATAACTTTTTAAAATCATGTTAATAACGAAGAAACTTTTAATGCAAAAGATCCACATTATCAAAATTTATCAGAAACTGAGTAAAATTATCTGAATAGCTACTCTTTTCAGAGCGCATATATCGACGGATATCACTTACCTTACCTTAATTAGCAAAAAAGCAGGTAAAATATTTGCTTCTTACTGGTATAAGATATACAAATTCAGAAAGCAAAATATAAATATTTTGCCTTATTAGAAAAACAAATATACGCCGCTTCCTTTTGCGAACATACACTTACATTCACTTCTTTGTATAACTTAAAGATAATTATATCATTGAAGATCCAATATCAACATCTGTTCTTACTTTTCGCGTTCCATTCGCGTTCCATTTCAATTTTAGTAATTAGAGGTATTAATATTTAACTTCTTACCTCTTCCGGTGAGTCCGTACACGGAGCCTTCCTGCAGTCAGGAACTTCTTTATCCTACATCTACGCACACGGCCGAATACACAAGAACTTGAAAATCATATTCCAAGACAGTTCCACATCAAAGGTATACTACAAATTTATTGCTGATCATTTTATACACGAATTAGATGTAATTACACGAAACACTCACACACACTGAAGATTTCGTTCTTTTTCTTTCGCGTTATAAGTCTTAATATCAGTTCTTACATTACGACCTCTTCCGTATTATCTGTTCCGCCCTTTTCACACGTCCTCACATGTCCGCCATCTTCTCACATCTGACGTTGGCCGCCTCAGCTGCGCCCTCTGTCGCTTGAAACCCCAACATCACTCCGGCCCCCAAAAGAATTGGGTTTCTAGTCTAAGTCCTGCTCTATAGGGTAAAAAGGTGTTGTACTACCAGTCTTTTGATCAATGTTCCATTAGGCAGTCTCACTGTACACTTGAACGTACCTTTCCGTCACGTCCCTTACATGAACTTGGGTAACGATACCAGTTTCCATCATCAGTTTAGGTAATCTTTCATCTTCTACATGAACTATGGAATCCTTTTTCTCCTCTAAACCCCTTTTTGCAATCTTCAACTGGTGGGCTGATTTCAATTCCAGAAGATATTCTTGTCGCCATCTTCTCCCACATTCTCTCTATAACTAGTACTCATGTCTTTGTATTTCCTTGTAAGATCGCTTCTTTTTTGGTTCCTCAGGAGACTTGGTTTCCCATCAGGAATTGTTGCTCAATCGTCTTCCAATTAAGAAATGCCCTGAGTGAGTAGTGATTCAGGCTCTCCAGGTTTACTGCTATATACAAATATCCAAAGGACGGGAATCCAGGATTGCTTCTACTTCAACAAGATTAGTTTCCAATTCTTCATATGTTAAAGAAGCTTTTCCCAGTATTCTCTTTAGGCATGTTTTGATCGAGCGAACGAGCCTCTCCCAAAAACCACCCCATCATGAAGCTCTTTCAAGCAATGTACTTCCATCTTATTCCGAGTTTCTCCACTTGAAACTTAAAATTTTTTTGGATCGGTAACCATGCTCCACAGTTTGGTTAAATCTCGGTTTACCCTTTTAAATGTTTTCGCGTTATCTGAATAGAGTGTCTTACAAATTCCTCTTCTTGCTAAAAAATCTTCTAAATGCCAACAGAAAGTTGCAAGCTGTTAAATCAGATACCAATTCCAGATGTACAGCACAAGTAACTGCACAAGTGAAAAAAAGCGATGTAAACCTTTGTATTTTCATTCTTTGTGAATAATGGTCATGCAAAGTCCACTCCACATATTTCAAAAAGAGAAACTTTCTTTAATCTGTCCGGTGGTAAGGGTGCCATATCTTGGTCGAAAGGTTTTGTTTTAAATTTCCGGCAGTTGAAACAACTGTGTATAACGCTTTTCACTCTTTGCCGTCCCCCGTAGAATCCAGTACCTTTCTCTGATTTGTGCTAAAGTCTCGGCAACTCCACCATGTCCTACCCTTATATGACTTCGCCTTATTAATAGGTCTGACAAATAACTATTGGTTGTCAAAATTACTGGATGAACTTGGTCATAGTTCAAGTCTGCATTCTGTAGTCTTCCTCCAACTCTCATTATACTGTCGTCGTCCAGAAATGGATTAAACGTGTAGATTTTCGAATCGGAAGAAATGTCGTGTTCACAGTTCTAAGCATTTACTTCGTTTGGAAAACACTCTCTCTGGGATTGTTTAACCCAATAAATTTCCGCTGAGTTTAATTCTTCAACTGTCAGAACTCCTGTCCTTTTTGAATCTTTATTTCGAACATTATGTACGAATCTTAGAGTCCATGCTGACACACGAAGAACAGTTTTCAATTCACTGTTTTCTCTAATATAAAAAATTGGGACCCTCCCTTCTTCCGTTACACAGCTTACTTGAAGGGTCTCTTTTCTCTTTCGTTTTCTTTCTTCCCTTGCACTGTCGTCTGTGGACAAGTCAGCTGGTAATTTTGGCCAAGATGTTTCCTCTCTAATTAACCATTCTGGTCCATGCCACCAATTACTATAACCTTTGATGGCTTCAATCTTCTCTCCTCTGGTGAGTAAATAGGCAGGATTCTCTTTTCCTGGGCAGTATGTCCATGATAACGGATCGGACTTCCCTTGTATTTCTTTTATCCTATTTTGCACAAACGGCTTCTACTTTTCTGCATTTCCTTTTTATCCAGTGCAAAACTGTACTGGATACTGTCCAAAAATGTAAGGTCAAATCAAACTTTTGCTGGAGTTGCCTTTCAACAGATTCAGCTAGTCTAGCTCCTATTAACCCCGCCATCAATTCTAGCCTAGGTAAGGATAGTTTCTTTAAGGGTACTACTCTAGCCTTTGAAATTCCATTGCTTGAATTTATTTCATCTTTGATTTCATATCTCAAATATATCACTGCACCATATGTCTTTTGACTCGCATCTGTGAAACAATGCAACTTGATATTTCTCAATTCTCTTTCTTCGATGTCCCGAAGTAATATCTTGGTATGTCAACATTTTCCATCTGTGATAACTCTGTGCACCAATCTTTCCAATTTTTCTCTACTTCTATGGACAATTCTGCATCCCAGTTTGCACCCGATTTCCAAGCATTTTGCAAGATAATTCAGCCTCTTATTGTAAATGGACTTAAAAAAACCAATCGGGTCATATAGACGACTAACAGTCTTCAGAACTTCTCTTTTGCATACCTTATCCTTTCTATTTCTCATATATGCAATCACTTCAGAAAAGTGTATTCGTATAATATCCTTCTCTCTATTTAATAGGTATCCCAAAACCGTATTGCTTGCAGCGCATTGAAGATCATTTTCTTCATTATTCCACAATTGCTGAAGGGATTCGCTGTTTGTTCTCCATTTTCTCATGTTAAATTTCCCCTTATTCAAAATACATATAACGTCTCTTGATAGCGTCATTGCTTCATTTTCATCTGTTGCTCCTCCAATTAAATCACCACATATAGACAATTCCTCAGTAGCTTGTATGCATCCTCATACTGTTGTTTATATTTGTCTATGTGAACTCTTAGCGTTGCAGCCAGTATAAATGGGCTTGACTTCGCACCAAATATGACCAGTCATTCGTAGTATTTTTACTTTGAAGGAGTCGCTGTCATCTATTTCCTCGTCAATGCACAAAACTCTAACTGCATCTCGGTCTTCTTTGGCAAGAGCAATCTGTAAAAATGCCTGTTGAATGTCAGCTGTAAAAGCGACCTTATCTTTACAGAATCTAATCAACAAATTCAGCACATCGGGATTTAGGTTTGGCCCTGCGAGTAAACAATCATTTAATGATGAACAGTTCTCGGCATGAGATGACGCATCAAATACTACGCGTAATTTAGTGGTATCATTGTTTTCCCTGATTACAGCCTGGTGTGGCATGTAATGTATTACATTGCTACTATCACCTTTTGTTTCCTCTGCAATTCCTTCTTTTAAAAAAAATTTTATAACCTTCTTATATTCTTCGTAGAACTGTGGTTCCTCATTGAACTTCCGAACAAGCGATCTCAATCGTTTTTTAGCCAATATGTAATTATCCTTCAAATATTCTATTTGTTGATTCCACGGAAACCGTGTCCTGTATCTGTCATCTTCCATTTTCAGATTTTCTCGAAATTCCTCATAAATGCGATTATCTTCTGTTTTATTAGTTTGGTCGATACTTTCCCTTATTCCTAGCGTTTAAAGATCCCAAAATTTCTTCAACATTTGGTTCATTTCACAGTCAGTTTTACTTGTACTTGTGGCATTTTTCATAACATTAATGACAGACTGTGATGCCAACGCATTTGACAGCGCCGAGGTGCCACTTAATGTCCACCCAAAAGTAGTTTGTGAAGCGACCAAGGATGGCGTTATCCTACACCCTCTTCCGGTTACAACCTTCCAATAATAGTCAGCTCCGATCAAAACTGATAATTCTAAGTTGTTACAGTTTTCCGCTCCATCTGCTAACAACATTTTTTCTTTTTTTACAATAACTTCGTATTTCTTTCCCTGGAGTACTTATCATCAAAGCATTGCCAATGTTATTTGTTTCCAAAGCCTGAATCTCGATTCTGCGTCCAGTTCTTGCATCTTTTAAAACCAAGCGAACTCTTTTTCGTTTCTCTGTTACTGGTGAATTCGCAGCAAATGAAAATATCGTTAATTGGTCTTCTCCTGTCACATGTAACTTGAGCTCTTTAGAAACAGTTTCCATAACAAATGTCGATTGCGAGCCTTCGTCAAGAAGAATTCGCACGCTACAACTAGCTTTTCCCACTGCCTTTAGAGTCATGGTCTGTAACAGAACACCGTCCTCTTGCTGAAATGCGTGCGCAATATGTTTTACAGCTGAGGTGCTTCTTTCGGCATCGCACATGAAGGTACTGTGCTTTTGATGACAAAGTTAACACCGATCTTTTGATAAACAAAACTTCGCCAAGTGATATTTTTTGAAACAGTTAAAGCATCTTCCTTGTCGCAATAAATTACGTCTTTTTTTCGCCTATTGTTAAAGGACATCTGTCTAAATCATGATCCGACGAACAAAATAAACAACTTTCTCTAACACAATGCTCGTTATTTCTTTGAACGTTGACCCCAGTCAATCTGTCTTCAAGGCGTTTTACACAGGACTCTGGGTTATTTTCTACAGTAGCATTCAGTTTGGCGGCCGAAGGAAACGTTTTATTTTGCTTCTTGAATTCTTTTGCGCGCGTGTGATCAGATCTGATGGGCATATTGTTTACTGCCTTAACACTCTGAGAAAGATTCGGTTTTAATTCTGTGTTTCCGCAAATTGCCTGGGTGCGCTCACGACTTTCAATTCATTTTCTTATAAATTCCGTAACTTCTTCTATATTCCAAATCTTATCTGCTTCCCGAAGTCTGTTGAATTCTAGTACTAATTCACTGGGAACTAATTTTAATATCATGGGACACAACAAACTTCCATAAGTGTCGGAGATTACTCCCAGCGATTCGAGGTTTCTTAATTGGACTTTGCAATTATCATACAGCTTCCGCATACCAAATGTGTCTGTTAACCTCTTAACAGGTGGTAGAGACAGTAACTTATTCATATGTGAATTTATAACAACATCTTTTTTCCGAACTTACCCTTCAAAATTTGTATGGCTTTGTCATAATTTGCTTCGGTGATAGGTAATCCAGATATTTCAATAGCAGCTGCTCCGCCCAAATAAGATTTCAAGTAACTAAACTTGTTCAAATTATTTAAACCCTCATTTGAGTGTATGGTCGTATCAAACTGACCTAAAATTCCAACCAATGCAATGGATCTTCAAAGAATTTTTGCAAGCTCTAATTTCAGTAATCTTATCGCCACTCCATGTATATTGTTTGACCGCGATGTTCTATTCTCTGTTTCGTTCGTGCCGCTTTCTTCAGTGTTTCCGATCACAGTTAAACAGCGCTGCGCTTTGGTTTTCCATAACAGCACGTTTTCGTAGTATTCCTGACTAGCACAATAATCGTCTTCAAATTCCTCTACAGGAATAACTCGCTCATTTTGTTCACCAACAGAAATCAAATTTTCTTCTTTAATTAATAACTGAGCTAAATTATTCTCGATAACTTCCCTTTCAATGGGATCCTCTTCAAGAGCTTCCTTTAGTTTATTAATAACAATGGTTGTTAATCTGCGATTAACCGCTCTTTTCTTTTTTAGTTTGTCTAAATTCTCAGCCATTACTTATTTTAAGCAATTTCAGTTTCACACTTCAAATTCAATATAGGTGAAAATATTGCCTTCAGTTTGTATTTGCAAGAGAGCCCCACGTTGGGCGCCATTAATGTTCTTACTTTTCTCGTTCCATTCGCGTTCCATTTCAATTTTAGTAATTAGAGGTATTTATATATAACTTCTTACCTCTTCCGTGAGTCCGTACACGGGCCCTCCTGCAGTCAGGAACTTCTTTATCCTAAATCTATGCACACGGTCGAATACACAAGAACATCATATTCCAAGACAGTTCCACATCAAAGGTATACTACTAATTTATTGCAGATCATTTTATACGAATTAGATGTAATTACACAAACACTCACACACACTGAAGATTTCGTTCTTTTTCTTTCGCGTTATAAGTCTTAATATCAGTTCTTACATTACGACATCTGCCGTATTATCTGTTCCGCCCGTTTCACACGTCCTGACATGTCCGCTATCTTCTCACATCTGACGTTGGCCGCCGCCCCTGATGCGCCCTCTGTCCGTGAAGCCCCAACAACATCATTAAGGGTTACCGGAAGTTAAAGAATTAGAGTAACTGAATTTCCATTTAGGAAGGAAACGAATATATTCGTATCGTTCTCAAAATTGCAAACAAATTTTGTGGATTTATTTATCAAATTTTCAGTTAATACTCCTGTTGAACCCAATTCAAGACCTGAACAGGTCAACCAGAAAAATGTTTCTCTTGTTGCTCTGTCCTTAAAAAGCTAAGACATATTTTGACTGAAGAAAATGTCATAATGAAGGTTAGTATTCTAAAATTAAAAAACTTTTGCTAAGTGTTTTATTATCAACATAAGTTATATCCCATGATCTCAATCGCAAGTGTCCTGTAACGAGCCTTTTCAAAACACAGATGACTATGTTTCACATGAGGCGTCACTTTTACGGATTGCAAGATTTGAATTTCTTACTATGGTTTTCTATACAAATGCCAATGTCCTCACAATCTACATTTTTGCTTTGAGACTGGTGTTATAATAAATATCCTATTACTCGCAATTTCATTCCTAAATGGTCCCAACAAAGAATCGAAGATCGTTTTCGTGGGCTCCCCAAAAACATGTTTTTCTTCGGGGAAGGCCTTATCGTCTAGGTAAATCCAAAATTAGATGTATCCATGCTAACTTCAAAGGCAAAATAAAAGTAACAAAAAGGTGACAATAACAGCAAATTTACGTTTTTACATTTAACGACTTTGTGGTAAAGGAATATACACAAAATATATGCTTACAAATGCAGTTAGTACTTTCGTTAATGTGATGTGATATCATTCTGAAATTGGAGTCAGGGTTTCCAAAGACGCTTATCTGCGAGACAGTACAGATGATAAAAAGGAATTATGCATTGGAAAAACATGCCTAAAGCTATTCTTAATTTGTAACTACTGTTATCAAAGGTTTTCTCTCGTCTGAACATCGAGTTGTACTTTTGTAAAAATATTTGGTAAGCACTGAAATACTTGTCTTTCTGTCTGCAAGACTTTCCAAATTCTGATGGGTGAATAATATCGCTCGGATAAAAAGTACACGAAATATTCGGCAACGTATGCAGTATATCATGATGAAAAAAATCTCTTTTTAAACCTTACCTACCACGAGAAGCATTTTTCATGAATAATAGTACTTGGGCAAATCACTTCGTAGTTACAAATTCGACAATCAAAACTTTCAGAAATCTGATCACAAATTAAAAATATTTTGACCTGTTAGGGAAGGCGGCATGTCTTGATAAGAAATTATATCTCTAGGACAAAGACAGGTTGCTAAAGTAATATTTCTGTCTCTAGACCTGGTGATTAAAGCACTAAATAATTTGTGAAATTTTATAACTGAGCCAATAGGTCAGCTTTCCGGAAGAAACAAAAAAATTATCCAAATAATTCAGTACTATAATCGACATATATAAGATTTAATTTTATAATTAAATACTGTATATTATTACACAAAGTGACATGGTAATCAAAAACGATAGGAACCTAGGATGGGTGAAGCATAATCATACATAATACTAATTCCATTTCTTGGTATATAAAGATTTAGGTGCTCCTCAAAAATACCTTTAAATTCCAAAAGAAAGAGAACAAAGAATTTCCACACCGTGTTTCTCAAAGTTAGTTATCATGCAATAATCTACGGCAGTTTTGCATGCTGTCAGGCAATGCAATTCCATGTGTGCTTACATATTTCGGCAAACGTTGTCAATCCACGTTCAGCGACTTGTTTTGCTAGCATTAGGAAACTGTGGAAACCTCTTATTGTGCTGTCCACCGCTTTACTTCATAGATATATTTCCAATTATATACTTTTTCTAATTATCCTAATCGATTTTTTTCAGAAAGACGGTGATTTCTTCCAGAGAAATTTGTATTTCGAAAAAACGCGTGCTATTAAGTTACGTCAAAGATGTTAATGTGTGCAAATGTATAAAAGTGGAAAAATCATATCGACAATTTCACATTTAAAGTCTGGTAGCGTCTAATTTTTGAACAATAGATAACAGTCAATTCCGGATCACGGACGATACTACAAATTCTCAATTTATAAGTCTACCGTACCCTTAACAGGAAATTCATGTTCAGCTTTAAAATCAAACAGTAATATGTCAAGTTATATTAAATTTTTTGAAGATTCTCACAGGAAAATTCGGATTCATAATACCAAGTTTGTACAACACTAAAGTCTCGTTATGGGTGATTTTATTGCAAAAAGTTGACAACAATACCAAAATGTTTAGTGAGCTGGTAAATTTGATAACAGCGGCAGAAACAATTGAGATAAAACACTCGTCAAGTTCAGGGAGGTGAAAAGCATTTTGTGTAATGAACTGATTTTTCTAAATGAAGCAACGAAAGAACTGGATGTGGAGATACATTAAACAGGAGACAAATATAACTGAACGACAATAAAAATAAAACTGAGTTTACCAATGTAGGCAGAAAATGTTTATTGTGTCTTTCAGTGTTCATAATATGTTCTGCACAGGAAGTAAACTTAGAATCGTGAGTTCTCAAACCCACTGTAACCCAAAATTAGAAAGAAGTAATATCATAAATTAAACTGAAAATATTAATAACGCAAATCATTAAAATAACATAATGAAAATGAAAATTCCAACCGAAAAAACATTTCTCTGTAGCCACAATGTTTTAATCCGGATACGTTGGGAGCCGTTCTGTGGTTCCAAACTCTGATGAGTTCTCCATCGGCCATGCGTGGCCGGTTGGGACCCGGTGGGAAGGCGCATTTTTCTGTCAAGACAGAATATTAAATACTAAACAATTAAAAAAAAGGTATATTAATTATTTACCAATAAAAAGTATATTATATATTAAACAAATAATAAACTATAACCTTGGACTAAATATGTATGAAAGAATAAAGAATAATATCAATTGTGAAGGAATTGATATTTATAGTTTTACACATAAATACGATACCAGAAAAAAGACTCATATTAAAACATGTAAGCCCAAACTGAATTGATTAAACAAAGCATAAACTATCAAGGACCACACTATTGGAATCATTTACCATATAAAATAATTATAATTAACAATTATATTTTATTTAAAAAAGAAACCAAACAGCTACTTATTTGCACACTAATAATCGTATTATTATTTTAAAAGAAAGATTGATAGGTGTAAACAAGAAGGCCGAAACGGGTGGATGAATATTGTAAAACGAGCAATGTCTTTTTAATCCTGATACGTGGACTTTCTTTTCATGACCTGTGAAACGTTGGGCTCTATTCGACTATGACTTCGGGCTTTAAGACAATGTCAGATAGACCTTTTGCTTGATTTTCACTGCTGTTTCAGTATTCCCATATTGATATGTAAATAATTGAATTCAATGTATTAATACTTCATGTAACAGCTAAAAATGGTAAATTGATAATACCAACTGCAGAATGCGCGAAGGACGTGAAAGCGTGTAGATGATCAGGCAGCACATGCTGTTAGTGCACAGCATTTAAGGACCTCTTCAGACAGTCAAGGGGCACAATGCGTTCAATTAGAAAAATCCTGAATCATGTGCTACACATTCGTAGATCAGCGCGGACCTGGCACGGTGGATCAATGGTCTCATGCTATCGACAACACTCACGCCCACATAGGTCAGCTCGTTACTGCTGAAAACGGGATTAATCTAACCAAAAGACGAAGCGCGACTATTCACAGGTCCTTTTTAGCACGTCTTTTGTAAAAATAGATCGTGTTTATGTTACCGGTTTGTCCGTCCGTCCGTCCCACGATCTCTCTGCAACTAAAGGTCCGATTTGAAAAATTCTTTTTGCATTTGGAAGCTTGAAATATGTGAATGATGATCCTTTATTTTTTTTGTCTTTACGATGAACATTTTCGCCGCTACAGGACGTATAGGCAGATGACGACGAATTCAAAAATACGTTCATATTTGCTTCTAAACATCCAAATGAAAATATTATTTTATCTTTCGATTCCATGTATGTCGAAGAGTATTTTAGATACAGTTACTTTTTCAAATTAAGCAAAAATTTTCCGCTAGGGGGCGTGAAATTAAATTACCATTTTCCCGATAACTCTTTTTCTATAACTCCCACTTGAAAAATAATTTCTTCAGCGGATACACCTTCTGATGGAACATCTTCCGCATATAATTTCAAATTTTTGGTAAAGAATACTTTGGCCACCGGAGGGCGAAAACGTTAATTTTTGCTTCTGACGTATTTGCCATAAATCTGAGCTTCTAAAATATCGATTGAAAAAATTATTTCGTGGAATGATGCCACTCATATTGATAAACCTTTTCGGAATATTTTCTTTCTAAAATATTCCACAGTTTCTCCGCCAGGGGTCGTAGGTATATCGTATTTTTGTCAATATTTCTATTTCTAGGAGTCCGATTTGAAAAATTTCTTCTTTGTTGGTTACTGTTTCCAGTGTAACATGTGTTTCATATAATTTCAAAATTTTTAAGTAATTCATAGACTTTCCGCTAGGGAGCGTAGATGTAAATTGCTTTCCCCTTATATATCTGCTAATAAATCTCCGATTTGAGAAATTCTTTGCACATAATTTCTAATTTTTGTAAAAAAATGGTTTTCCCACCAGTGGTCGTAAACCTGAATGTCCGCTTCTGATGTATTTGCAGCAAAATATGAACTTCTAAAATCTCGATGGAAAAAAAAGTCGTTTGTTGACCGATACTAATCATGTCGACAAACCTTTTAGGAACAATTTCTTCTTGAAATAATGCATGGTTTGTACGCTAGGGGCGTAGAGGTATATCTTATTTTTGTCAATATCTCTACTTCTAGGAGTCCGATTTGTAAAATTCCTTCTTTGTTGGATAGTGTTTCCGATGCGAAATCCTTTTCCTATTAATTCAAACTTTTCAAGTTAATCATAGACTTTCCGCAAGGAAGTACAAAGGTAAATTGCGTTTTTCTTCGTTATTTCTGCTCCTAATATTCAGATTTGAAAAATTATTCCTGTATGGCATACAAGACCTGATGGAAAATATTTTCCCGATAATTTCTTTTGTTTGGTAAAGAATGGTTTGGCCACTAGTTTTAATAAGTTTTTAATTTCTGCTTCTGATGTATTTGTAGCAAACCCTGGGCTCCTAAAAACTCGAGAATATTTTTTTTTCTTGGACCGATACCGCTCATAAACCTTTTGAGAATACTTAGCAATACCTTCTTCCTAAAATAATTCATGGTTTTCCCACCAGGGGAAGTAAAGTGACATCTTGTTTTTGTCGATATCTCTGTTTCTAAGAGTCCGATTTGTAAAATGATTTCTGTGTTAGAGAGCGTTTCCGATGCGAAATGTTAGTAGTATGAAAGGACTGTTTCTGCGCCAAGGATGCATCCTTCTAGGTGAAGGATGGGGACGTGGCCTGGCTCAGAAGTAGGGGCGTGGTACGGTCAGAAGGAGCAGGGAGCGTGGCTTGTGACATGTGGGGGCGTGACAGCTGGCGCTAGTGTTTAGGGTCGGTGCTGCCGCCTAGCGGTGCTTTTTGGAACTTTCGATGGATTTTTGACGGATGGCAACGACCGAGTGGGGGTAAGGGCGTAGCAGATGACGCTGGTGTGTTGGGTCGATCTGCTGCCCCCTAGCGGTGCTTCTTAGAACTTTCGATGGATTTTTGAGAGATGGCAACGACCGAGTGGGGAAAGGGCGTTGATATAGAGGGATGTGTACGAGATGTGCTTCCCTCTAGCGGTGCTTCTTGGAACTTTTGATAGATCTTTGAGAGATGGCAACGACCCAGTGGGGGAAAGGGTGTGGCAGATGACGCTAGTGTATTAGTTCGATGTGCTGCCCCCTAGCGGTGCTTCTTGGAACTTTCGATGGATTTTTGAGAGATGGCAACGACCGAGTGGCCTAAGGACGTGGCAGATGACGCTAGTGTGTTGGGTCGATGTGCTGCCCCCCAGTGATGCTTCTTGGAACTTTCGATAGATCTTTGAGGGATGGCAATGACCGAGTGGGGGAAAGGGGATTTCTACGCGATGTGTTGCCCCTAGCGGTGCTTTTTTGGAACTTTTCTCGGGAAATTTATTGGACTTCGACAAATTTTTGGGAAGTCTTTCCAATATGTTTTGTTTTATTAAACTTATATTTTCAGAACTTCCGTGAGGTATTAGGAATTTTTATAGACGTTGCATTATTTTTTTAATTTTCTCGGGAGATTTTTAGACTTTGTCAAATTTTTTGAAGGAAGTTTTTTTTGTCGTTTCCAATATTTTTTTACTCGTATTTTTTTTTTCAAATTTATTTTATTAAACTTATATTTTTAGAACTTCCGTGAGGTGTTAGGATATTTTATAGACGTTGCATTATTTATTTATTGTTTTATTTTCTTGGGAGATTTATTGGACTTTGACACATTTTTGAAGGAAGTCTTTTCAATATGTTGTGTTTCCTCGAATTTGTTTTATTCAACTTATATTTCTTTTTTCCCTGAAGTGTTAGAATTTTTTTATAGACGTTGCATTATTTATTAATTTTTTTATTTTCTCGGGAGATTTATTAGAATTTGTCAAATTTTTAAAGGAAGATTTTTTGTCGTTCCCAATATTTTTGTTTCATCGAATTTTTTTATTGAACTTATATTTTTTAGAACTTCCGTGAGGTATTAGGAATTTTTATAGCCGTTGAATTATTTTTTTATTTTCTCGGGAGATTTAATGGACTTTGCCAAACTTTTGAAGGAAGTTTTTTTGTCGTTTCCAATATTTTTTGTTTCCTCGAATTTTTTTTTTATTAAACTTATATTTTTAGAACTTCCGTGAGGTTTTAGAAATGTTTATAGACATTGGAATATTATTTTTAATTCTTATATTTGTCCTCCCTCCCATATTAATTTAGACGAGGAAAGGCTTTGATTGAGAAGATTTTGTTCCTTTTAATTCATGTTCCGCTATCTTTTGTCCGCCATGTGTTTTGGGATGACTCACCCTTTTCTCCTTGTCTCAGACCATACCATTTTCTATGACACGTGTTTTGGGACGAGTCACCATTGATGGGTGACGCAGTCGTTCTAGCAAGAATAAACCATGACATCAGCCAACGCCATTTCCTCCGCGGGGTCGGCGGTGGACGTCATTTAAGATTCTGTTAGACACATTAAGTTCCAAGACTGATTTTTTTTCAATAACTTGATCATTTTGCAACGAATTTATTCCTTATTCCCCCTCCCCCCCTAATTTCCCATTATATATTTATAATTTTTCAATGTAACGATTTTTTGATTTTTTTTTAGGAGACTTCACGCATTTTCAACGGACGTTCCAACATAAAGACGTTTTCCAAAGTTTTGTGCTGCAGACATAATCTTAAAACACGATTGTTTATTAATGTAATTACGTGTTCATGGCATTTTCTGTTAAATTAGTTAACGTTGTATCTTTTTCCACAGTACAAAGCCACAATTTTTTATGCATAGTTAAAATGCTTTTTTTTTTCGTATTCTTTTTTATTTCTTCATGATTAATCAGTGAAATGTACCTTTTAATGCATTATCTTAATCTTTTTTTCTAAATGCTTACGTACTCGTTAAACTTATCGATGTACCAACATTATTTTATTTTCTAACTTTTCAAACTAACATCTACTTTTTTCGAGGTTTTATTTTTTCTGATTCAAACAAGCAAACGTTTCTTCATTATTATTTCTGTTTCCTATGCAAACAACTTTCCTTGCTTGCTTTTAATGTATGACTTAATGTGGTTTTCTATATAGCTGTTTCATGCTTGTGCAAGAAATATACAGACTATAGCAGCTAACTATACATAACATTCGTTCGTAACAGGAATCTTTTTTTTTCCAGATTTAAACCAACATACGTTTCTTAAGGACTTGATATCTGTTTTCTGGGGAACTTTTCTTTTCCTTCATTCAATTTTATTCCAGATCATGATACGAGGAAATGATTCTTTAGAAACGATTTCGTTCCTGTTCGCAGTATATATTGGACTTTGACAATTTTTTTATGAAATGAATTTGTGCTAATTCTGAGTCTTGTCTTTGCAATATTATTTTCTCGTAATTTTTTCGTATGTTCAAGAACTCTACAGGTCTTTCACAGTTAAAATTCTACTGAAACAATATTTTCTTACTTTATTTCGCATATCATTATAGCTTCCCAATTTTCGCTATTTTACTTCATCTTTTTTTTAAATTTCGTAAAACTTTTCAGTATGTCAGTAATTTATTTCTTACTTGGCAAAACTTATGCCTCCTTTTATTTAGACTATTTTTTTTTCATTTCATTTAAGCAAAACGATTATTTTAGATGTAGCAAATCATCAAGTTTTTGTTTAATTATATATCATATTTTCCAACTTGCTTTAAAGTATTCCTCAAAGCTTGCATGTATGTCAAATATGCATTTTTTATACTTTCCTAGTTTGTTATACTCTTTCGTGGACTGTCCCCCACAGGAAAGCATTCATTCTCAAGACATGCAATCTAAAATCTTTTTCTTACGATAAAATTTGTATTCTTTGGGACATATTTTCTGAATATTTCTCTCTCGTCCGAAAAAAACATTCATTCTGGAGGCAAAGCGAGTACTTCTGTTCTTCCACTAAACATTATTTTTTAACGTTTTACTAACTCACCACCTCCAAAGCGAAAATAAAGAAATACTTACTTCTGTTCCCTACATATCGACTCAATCTATTTCTTTTCGAAATGCTGATCATGACAATTCAACTAAAATTTCATACTTTCACAAAAAAGCATATTCTTAAACGAGTTTATTTTCAACTTTATTTCATGTATAACTAAATTTTTATTGTTTACTCACCTCATCAAGTCAATAACTTCTTATCAACTTTGTTAATAAGAAGTTATCAGAGAAATTACTCTGCTTCATTTTTATTGTCCACTTGATCAACATCCAGATTGTCGTGGATAATAAAGAAGGCCTTATTTCCTATGACGAAGTGTGAAAAGACTAAATAATTGGTCGTTTCACACTTCATCGTCGAAATATTGTTTCTTTTATTATTATTAAAACACATTTATTAAATACATTCCATGATATGTCCTAGAGCAGAAAGCCAATTTCTGCCTTAGGACATACCATAGAATACCAAATCCGTCAATGGGTTGTTTTTAAAATGCAGTCACAATATGTTTAATAAATTTGTTTTAATAACAATAAATGTTATTTCGTTGAGCTTTGCTATAATTCCCGTTTTCCAGGAAGCGGTTTTCACCGCTAGTGAATAAAGTTGTTAGTTCTTTCAAAGCATATCCCTAACTATCAGAAACACTAAACTTTAGTCTTCAGGCGTATCATTCTGATCGGGCCGATTAAATGGTAATACCATTTTACTCCACGGTATCTCCGTTTAACGTCAATGCTTACTCGGCTGTGTTTGCAATGTTTGTAGGATAGTAAGGCGCACACATATGCTCTTGTCTCTTCTACTATACTTCTTGTCTAGAAATATTAGAGTAGAGCACAAGAGATCGTTTACTAAAGATCAGAAATAAAGACAAATCCATTACTTATTTTCACGAAAGAAGTTCACTTTTCGCACTGAAGAGTTACATTTGATTGTTTACTTTCTTTTTTGCTTGAAATACCAGAACCTTTACCATAGTAAATGCTCTGGTTCTCATGGGGAGCGTTAGACATTTGTTTGCTGGATACAGTGTCAACGAGGCAACATGTGTGATAGGTGGTCAATGTGCAACCATTATTTACCGCAAATGCTTTCAAAGCCCTCGGAATGCATTTTGGTTGCCTGGACACATACATCTTAAATGACTTGTTTCTGGGAATTGTATGCACTGCTCCCGTAAAACACAGGTCAAATGGCTCTGTCACACTAAACTTTACATTGAAACGTTGATGTGCCTTACATACATACTGTTTTGCTAAAGATTTGAGCGACATTTTTGACATTGAAGAATCATTCGATATGCCTTAACAGCGTACACTTTATCAGTAGCACGTAGAAGTAATCGCATAGCTCATGATTATCTCCTAAAATATTGAAGCAAAACTTTGAAGCAAAGGGTTGGTTACCGAGATGGACAAAGAAATATGCAATGCAAATATAAGTGCTGCCAATTGGATGAAATTTCGCGTATACTTGACCTGTTTGAAAGGAATTCGAAGAAATTAAGATTAAAGATATGACCAAAAATATCCTATTCCGCCGAGAGGCTGCTTTCGTCAAAGACGAAATTTTTTTAACAGGCTGTGCATAAAGACAGATCAGTGGGCACCTTACCAGAATTAGAGTGCTATTGATTTACGCCCAATACTGACGATAATTGGTTGTATTTTTACCATTCGAGCATAGGTGCATACAATCAAGGAAATATTTGCTTCTGGATCTATCGTCAAATGAATATAACAACAGCCTGAAGAGAATGATTTAAAATACACAGGTATAATAGCCTCGTAATATAACGTATATGTTCCTGCTTATTGAGTCACACAAAAATTTATGAACGTGAAGATAATATCATAAATGCTAGGTTAGACAATCAACATTTGTCGCAAATATGCAGCATATAAGGGTTTTTAAGCCACATTCGTTATTTCATTTTCAATGTAGTAGTTAAACATATTAACGGGTCCCTCATTAATTATATAGGTAGTAATATGCAATGTAGTATTACAAAAAAACATTTAAATTATAAGTTCCAGTTATGTTCCTCAGAGTATTTGAGGACATTCTGTAAAAAAAAAGTCAGAAGGCAAGAGGCTTGACATTTGTTGTTATGGCTTTTCTAATAAAGGTGTAGGGAGGAACGTCATGTCCGAGTTTTTTTTTCATGGCCTACGTCGGCATCACATGACGTTTCATCGGATTGGCTGTCAGTATTTTGATATAGCAGTATTTTAAACGGTAAGGGAATCTGTAGTGGATCACTATCATTGCAGCATTTCTGGTCATATTTATAAATAGCTAAACTCTTGTGTAAATAATAATGAGAATTCCTTTTTGGGGGTTGCAATAAATGAGGCTTCTTTCCGTAGTAGATAATGCGTTTATTTCATCACATATCGTAAAAGCGATGTCTTCTGTGAGCCATTTATTACATCATCTTTATGCTCGCGGATCCTTGCTGTCCTTGTGCTTCTTACCAGCTGTAATACGATACATCGTGATATGGGTCTTGGCCATCCTAATATTTATTAATACCAGTCTGCACGAATATATAATGATATTAACATGTCAGAACGGAGTCGGAGATTATTTCGGACTAGTTCGCTAATAGTTTTCAAGAAAGTACAGGGGTGTGAATTTCACGCCACACCGTCCTATACGACAACTAAAAAGGGGATTCATCGGAGCAGAAGACCGTTTTCCCATCATTAAAGGTCCAGTTCAGATGCTCGCGGACAATTCCGGCCGCTTTCGACAGAGAACCAAGGTTACCATGGGAACTTGGAGCGTTCTGCGGCTGCGCAGCCACAATTTCAGCATCGATAGACAAACTAAGTGTCATGACACGTCTAATACATTGAATTGTCGGCACGTTGCGCTACAATAACCCTTCTGTTGGTTTGTACGGTATGCGATAGCTTTCACTAACGTTCAAAATACACTGCTGGCCACCCAACATGCAACACCAAGAAGGAAGCATCCGATTGGCCTGAAATTCGCAGCATGCGTCACCCACGAGAGGACATGCAAACGATTAGCATTTCAAGGCATATGCAAATCATGTGCGCCCGGCACGCCACCGAGAAGCACTATAAGGGGTGCACAGAATGCGGGGTGTAAGTAGTGGAAGTTTGGTGTGCTGGGTTCTAGTACAAAACACCGACAATCAAAACACTGACAATCAAATTACCGACAAATCAAAATACCGACAGTTCAAAACACCGCCTATTCAAAACGCCGACAGGCCGAAACACCAACAAATCATAACACCGGCAATCATAACTCCGACAATCATAACACCGACAGTTCAAAACACCGACAATCATAAAACCGACAGATGAAAACACCGACAATCATAACACCGACGATCAGAACACCGACAAATCCTAACCGAGACAACCATAGCACCGACAATTATATGGATTAATATAATTGTCCGGCGAGTAGAAGAACTTTATTCCGAGCGATGCAACAGCAGAGTGGGTGGGAAAGGGGATGGCAACACCCAATCGATGGATGTGGTTACCCCTAGCGGTAAACGACGGAACTTCATACATTTTTATTCTGACTGATGGCAACATATTTTTATTCCGAGCGATGGCAACATCGGAGTGGATGAGTGGGAAAGGGGATGCATAGGTGTTGGATATGTCGAAGCTTATATGCTGCCTCCTGCGGTGAACGATGGAACTTGATTATTTTTATTACGAGAGATGTCAACATGGGAGTGGATACAGAAATAAATGGGTGATTGAAGGGGATAACAACAACGAAACGATGCTTTTGTGCTGCCCCTAGTGGTGAACGATGCAACTGCATAAATTTTTATTCCGACCGATGGAAACATATTTTATTTCAGAGCGAAGGCAATATCTGCGTAGATGATTGGGAAGGGGGATGCGGTGTTCGATATGTCGATGCCTATGTGCTGGCCCTAGCGGTGAACGATGGAACTTTATTATTTTCTTTCCGAGAGATGGCAACATCGGAGTGGATGCACAAATAGGTGGGTGATAGAAGGGGATGACAACAACCAAACGAGGCTTATGTTCTGCCCCTAGCGGTGAACGACGGAAATTTATACATTGTTATTCCGAGTGATGGCAACATCTGAGTGCATGGGTAGGAAGAGGGATGCATAGGTTTTGGACATGTAGATCCTTATGCGCTGCCCCTACAGGTGAACGATGGAACTTTATTATTTTTATTCCGAGAATGGAAACATTGGAGTGGATGCACAAATGTGTGGATGATAGAAGGGGATGACAACAACCAAACGGTGCTTATGAGCTGTCCCTAGTGGTGAACGACGGACTTTATGAAGTTTTATTCCAAGCGAAGGCAACATATTTTTATTCCGAGCGATGGCAACCACGGAGTGGATGAGTGGGAAGGGCGATGCATAGATGCAGGACATGTCGATGCTTATGGGCTGCCTCTAACGGTAAACGATGGAACTGCGTTAATGTTTGTTCCGACAGATGGCAAGATCTGAGTGGATGTGTGGGAAGGCGGTTGCATAGGTTTTAGATATGTCGATGCTTATGTGCTGCCCTAGTGTTGAACGATGGAACTTTATTATTTTTATTCCGAGAGATGGCAACATTGGAGTGGATGCACAAATGGGTGGGTGATAGAATGGAATGATAACAACCAAACGATGCTTATGGAAGAAACTGTACAATTTCAAGGGCATTGTGTCTCAAATATATCAATATCTTAGGAACCAGCTATTTCTTTTTATGTGACAAAAATCATGTTTCCATGGCAAGTACCATTATCCATATATTGATAAAAAATGTCAGTTTATTGTCATTTAATTTGTGGAAGTAATAGTTATAATTTGTAATATAAATTTATTGTTTGCTGTCACCTTCCAGGAAACAATCTAGTATTCTATCCCAAAGTACAGGATCAGCCATAGTTATATTTGCATGTTGTCTAGGCATTTGCCCCTGGTTTTCTCCAGTTCATCTACATACACTAAGTGGCCACTTTATTATGACCACCTGACAGTTTTAAGCAAATGAGCTATGGATGCACGCTGTAGCCTCCATAGGAGAGACTAATATAAAAAGGGGAACCTTAGTGCTTGGAACAGTAGTAGAAGTGATTTTTTGGTGACGAGATGGGTAAAAAATGCGATTTGACGGACTTTCAACGTGGGATGATAGTAGGAGCTCGGAACCATGGAGCGAGTATCACCGAAACCGCCGAATTCGTGAAGTGTTCTAGAGCAGCTGTTGTTAAAGTGTTTAAAGACTGGACTGTCAGCCAAAAAACTGGGTCTCTACGTGCAACGTGTGGTCGTCAGCGACTAGTGACACCTCGGGCGGAACGGAGAGTGTCCAGACTGGTAACATACAACAGAAGGGCAACAGGGCAGCCATCGCTCCGAATAAAAATATGTTACCTCCCCTCGGAATAAATATTTATGCAGTTCTATTGTTCACCTCTAGGGGCTGCACATAATCATCGACATATCCAACACGTATGCATTCCCTTCCAATCCTTCTACTCAGATGTTGCCATTGCTCGGAATAAAAATATGTTGTCATCGGTTGGAATAAAAATGTATGCAGTACCATCGTTGAACGCCAAGGGAAGCACATAAGAATCGACATATCCAACACCTATACATCCCCTTTCCGATCCATCTACTCAGATATTGCCATTAATCGGAATAAAAATATGTTGTCATCGAGCTGAATAGAAATCAATAAAGTTCCATTGTTCTCCGCTAGGATTAGCACAAAAGCATCCACATATCCAACACCTATGCCTTGCCCTTCCCACCCATCCACTCAGATGTTGCCATTACAGCGAATAAATTATGTTGCCGTCGGTCTGAATAGAAATCAATGAAGTTCAATCGTTCACCGCTAGTGGCAGCACATGAACATCCACATATACAACACCCATGTATCCCCTTTCCCACCCATCCCGTCAGATGTTGCCATCGCTCGCAATCAAAATATGTTACCGTCGCTCGGAATAGATATTAATACAGTTCCATCGTTCACCGCTAGGTGCAGCACATGAACATCCACATATCCAACACCTATACATCTCACGTTCCACCCATATACTCAGTTGCTGCCATCGCTCAGAATTAATATATGTTGCTATCGGTCGGAAAAAAATATGCAGTTCCATCGTTGACCGCTAGGGGCAGCACATAAGAATCGACATATCCAACACATATGCATCCCCCTTCCCGTCCGTACACTCAGATGTTGCTATTGCTCAGAATAAAAAAATGGTGCTGTCGGTCGGCAAAGAAATCAATAAAGTTCCATCGTTCACCGGTATGGGCAGCACACAAACATCCACATATCAAACACCTATACATCCCGTTCCTACCCATCTACGACGATGTTGCCATCGCTCGGAATTAAAATCTGTTGCCATCTGATCGAGTAAAAAATTATGCAGTTCTAATGTTCACCGCTAGGGGCTGCACATAATCATCGACATATCCAACACCTATGCATTCCCCTTCCCACCATTGCTCGGAATAAAAATATGTTGCCATTGGTCGGAATAGACTTCAAAAAAGTTCCAGGGTCCACCGCTTGGGGCAGCACATAAGCATCCACGTATCCAACACCATTGCATCCCCTTGCCCGACCATCAACTCAGATGTTGCCATCGCTCGGAATAAAAACATGTTGCCGTCGGTCGGAATAGAAATCAATAAAGTTCTATCGTTCACCGCTAGGGGACATGAACTTACACATATCCAATGCCTATGCATCCCCTTCCCCCCATCCACTCAGATGTTGTCATTGCTCGGAATTAAAATATGTTGCCAGATGTCGGAATAAAAATTTATGCAGTTCTATTGTTCACCGCTAGGGGCAGCACGCGAGCATCGACATATCCAAATCCTATGCATTCCAATTCCCACACATTCACACAGATGTTGCTATATCTCGGAATAAAAATATGTTGCCGTCGATCGGAATAGAAATGAATAAGGTTGCATCGTTCACCGCTAGGGGGAAGCACATCTATTCGTTCGGTGTTACAATTGTAGGTGTTTTGAACTGTCGGTGTTATAACGTGTCGGTGTTTTGATTGTCGGTGTTTTGAACTGGCGGTGTTATGATTGTCGGTGTTATGATTTGTCGGTGTTTTGATTGTCGGTGTTTCGACATGTCTGCGTTTTGAACTGTCGGTGTTTTGACCTGTCGGTGTTTTGATTGTCGGCGTTTTGACAGACATCCGTTGTGCTGCCGAGCCTTTCCGTGGGAAGCTTTCTGATGCCTCGTCGCAGAACAAAGCAGTCATTCCCGCACGTTTCGGAGTTCGACAGAAAAGGAAAAACGGTTTATCAGGACAGCGGTTTATAGTACCGAGACATCGGCGCCCGTGTGGGACGACATCCAGCCACAGTGAGACGAGTGGGGATTCCGTGGGTGCAGGAGTGACGGACGAACCGACTTGAGCAATTGCCGCAGCCGAGGCAGTCCACCGAACGAGAGGGCCGGCATGTAGTGCGGTGACC
This sequence comes from Macrothele yani, assembly GCA_039090855.1. NCBI lineage: Eukaryota > Metazoa > Arthropoda > Arachnida > Araneae > Macrothelidae > Macrothele > Macrothele yani. Next base: position 51,045,503 of record CM077033.1, on the reverse strand, counting down.
ATTGAAGGCTCGCACCGCCACAACACGAACGTTAGCGCAGGAATTACGGTGTGTTGCGCAACAAACTGTGACAGTGACATTACGTACCGTTGGACGTCGTCTGCAGGGACGGGGACTTGTCGCACGGCACCCATTGCTCCGATTACCATTGACTTTACACCACCGGCGAGTGCGGCGATAGTGGGCCGTTGAACGCCGCACCTGGACTACGGAATAACACAACGTTGTCTTCTCCTAATAATCTCGGTTCTGCCTGCAACACCACGATGGCCGGATCCGCGTGTGGCGGCACCGCAGCCAAAGACTGTATGACGCCTGCAATATGCATCGCCATAACGGTCCGTTGCCAGGCGTTATGGTTTGGCGCGCAATTCGATATTACACCTGCACCCCTCTGGTACGCATCGCCGGTACACTCAACAGCCACCACTACATCTCCGACGTTTTGGAGCCTGTACTCCTTCCTTATCTGCAGGACCTGCCAACGGCCACGTTTCAACAGGACTATGAGCGCCCGCAAGTGACATGCATCGTGCAACAATTCTTCACGGCCCACCAGGTGTCACTGCTTTCGTGGCCCGCCTGTTCTAACGACATGCCGCCCATCGAACACGTCTGGTCGCTGATCGTCAACCGAGTGGTCCGGCAAGCAGCACCTGCGGCTACGCCTGATGAACTGTGGCCACGTGTTGAAGCAGCCTGGACCGACATACCCCAAGCCCACATCCAAAGCCTCTTTCGTTCGATGCCGCGGCGTGTAACTGCCGTTTTTGCCCGCCATGTGGTCCACACGAGCTATTTATGTCTGCGTGTTCCGCAGGTCGCACGGGCCTGTAAGCTTAATCGTTTCAGCTTTGTATCTGTTGTTATGTGTCCAGTAAATCCGGCTTTGCTATCTCGTGTCCTTCTTGGTGTTGCATTTTGGGTGGCCAGCCGCGTGGATCATTAGTGGTCGGCCCACATCTTGTTTTCACTTCATGATTTTCACTATTCGTACCACTGTTTTAAAAGTAATCACGAACAAACTACATCATTGTGATAATCAAGACATGGTTGTCCATGGGTTCTTAACATTATTTTTCACAATTATGAAATATCAAAGTCAAATCCTTTATACTCGAATTTTTGTAGGTTTTACAAAGGAGATCAAAATCGATGTCCGTCGTAGGTAAAATATACACTGTATTGACAAAAGTCATCGAACACCTAGAAGAGGAACACAACATATCATTTATTGACAAACTTTAGTACGATGCCGGTCCACCGTTGGACTTAATGCATGCACTGACCCTTCGAGACATGCTTTCGACAAAGTTTTGAAACACAGCGATAGGTATGCACTTTCATTCAGCACATAATGCTGCCGCTAACTGTTGCTTAGTAGTAGGCCTTGGTTCCAAACTCTTTTATGCGGCGCTCAAATTCATACCATAGGTGCTCTATGGAATTAAGATCGGGGCTCCGTGCTGGCCAGTCCACACACGAAACGGAATTATCGTCAAACCACGCCGTAACAATCCTTGATTTATGGTTCGGCTCATTTTCCTGCTGGTACAATCAGGGCTCGTTTCCATAGTAAAACCACACAGTTAGTAGAGCACAATTGTTCAGAATATCGAGGTAGACGTGCTGGTTAACAGGTTTGTCCACGGTAACCAAAGGCCGGAACCGTACCAGGAAAAACACCCCCACGCGAGTACACTGCCAGCTCCAAACTTGACCGTAGGAATAGTACACTGCAGTAAATAGTAATCCCCCGGATGCCGCCATACCAAAACATGGTCATCGCACTGATGGATTGTGTATCTGGATTCATCAGTCCACAGGACCCGTTTCAATTGATCTACGATCCGCGATAAGTGTTCTTTACATCATGCTAAACGACAAGTAGCATTCCGAGTGGAGATAAAAGGCCGGTAAGCAGCCACACGACCACGGCAACCCACGGAATTAAGTTCTCTAAGAATGCTACGTGTACATACCGATGTTCCAGCATTTTTTACTCACCTGTACACTGTGGTTTTGTGCAGTACTCCGTCGATTAGCTGTAACGACTTTCCGGAGGCTTCGATGTCCTCTATCACTGATTTATTTGGTCTGTCAGTACATTTTGCTACATCAGGCACGCCATATGTCTTCTACTTATCCAGTGCATCCAAAGCAGTTGACTTGGGTATGTTTAAACGCCTCTCGGTTTCTCTTATGCAACCCACTAATATAACACCCAGCAATGTTTTCTTTCTGAAAGTCAGTTCTCTCACGCCCTGACATTTTCACTCAACCTCACTGTGCGGCATGACCGCTATCAACTGCAGGCTTGTTGTTATACCGTTTGCAGCTTTACCACGCATCTTAACAACGCAGCGGGTCCGTTCATTTGCTTTTGTACATACCGGGTGTCCGGTTATTATTGTCGATATAGTGTAAAATGGTTAATTAAATACCAGAACAAATATTTCTTATCAATACTTTTTCACATTGATAGATCTGAAGTAATGAATTTATCATTTCTATTCAGACTATTTTAATTGAATTCCATTACGAAAGTTTTTTGGACTGTTGTTTTTTATTTGCTGTGATACTACCTCTTTTAAAGTTCGGAATACTTTAATTTTATGTTTCATTATGGCTTTGAAATAATTTACTATTCAATGAAAAAAAAGGAAAAATTTAACGTTTAAGAAAGTTGCTCCGGAAAATTAAAACGATTTAAAAATTATCATTCAGTTATTTGTCGAAAAATATTTTATGTTAAAATAAATTACAGATTTGAAATTGGGGAAATGTTAGTATGTTTCGTAATCTGTGTAGTGCGGCGAAAACCCGCATCCCTAGATCTGAACCATGAAAAATATTTGTAACTGAAAATTTGACGTGTTATACATCACAAAAGCTAAAACCAAAACATATGAGATATATCTTTTTCTTCTTCTAAAGACCTCATAACAAGGAATATCTCCCAAACGTACCTCAAAGAAGATACGGGAAATAGGACTTGCTGATTATACTAACGTAACACTTAAAGATCGAACAAAATGAACTAAAATTTCTCTAAAGTATGCACGTGATTCTAAAGCATCATTACGTTCTAGATCGTATTTTCTATTCTCGAACTCCTACTCTGAATTACCTTCTAGGTATTGCAATAAATCGAAATGTTCACACTGCATAACTGTTAGTGCAAAAGAAAAGCTAACAAGTAGTCATAACTTCTCACTCCTTCAGATGATTTTGCTAATGTAAATTAAATCCAGTGTGAAAGGAAATATGTTGGATAAAGAAAACTGAATCGGTGGGGAAAATGGTATTTCGAAACTGGCTCACGATTCTAAAAGAAGGCATATAGACCATCAGACTCATTTATTTCCGTTTATTTATTTTTTAATTTATAGTAAATATTAACGCATAATTAATACATTTTAAATCAAAGTGAAGTTCTAGTGTCTTTCAGCTATGCAACGATCTTAATATTATTATTTTCGTTTTACATTATGTAGTGTTGTCCTTAGTTGCCGTAGCAATTAAACCCTGTTTTCGTAACTGCTGCTGCGACGTCATCTTATCCAAAGAATTTCCATATGTCAGAGATGGATGATACCAGACGATCAGATTTCAACAATGATTCTGACAACTTCTGTTATCCGTTTTCATTACATCGAAAACGTTTACGTGGGATTTACTTTTCCGCTGTTGGCAAAGGTGCATAGCATCATAATTGTCACCATGTCAAATATTTCTACAAATATCTGTAGTTGCAGTAAGAGTGCTATTGCAACAGCACTAAAGGCGGAAATCTAGTGCAGGAAAAGTCTTTGGTGCGTTCTAGATTGAAAGCCAATTGCTTTGATTTCAAATAACATTCATAGACAACTTCAGTTAAATTTTCAAAAAAACTTACGGTAATACTCAGCAAATGGTGAGCTGACTACGAATATATAAGGGTTATTCAATAGGAAACAAGGCAACGAGCTCGGCAAACTGCAGATTGGGTTTACCGCGGCAGGGTCGACGCATATGGTATGTTGTACGACCTTGGTGTTACGACGCAGTGAAATGAGGCGCTTGATAACGCGACGACGGGAACAGTTGGCCTTTCTACTGGACCTCAAGCAAGTGTTCGGTCAAACCAGTTATGATTAAACCAACGAGCGTTGAACAGAGACCGATTATCCGATTTCTAACCGTGGGAGGTGTCGGGGGAGTACAGAAATCCATCACAGATTGAGTAACGTATGTAAAACTTGCATGCTTTTTTTCACTTGTTAAAGACTGGAGTAAGCGGTCCCAAGAGGCGAGGTCATCGTTGACTGAAAATTCGAGACCACGGCAAGCACACCTTGGGATCTCCGATGCTTCTGTCGCTGAAGTGTAAAGTCTGATTCGGAAAGACAGAAGGGTCACCGTGTAAGAATTTGCTGACAAAGTTGGAATCAGTGTAGGGAGTGTGCACAGCACTATCCGGGATTGTTGACAGTACCGGGAGATTTGCGCGCAGTGAGTGACACACAATTTGCACTCGGTGCAGAAATACAGTCGCATGGGTGTATTTACTGCAGAATCATGAGGAAGGTCAGCACTTCATCAACAGCATCATTGCTGGTAATAAAACGTGGTGCTTTCATTATCAACCTGAAAGCTAAAGAAAAAGCAGCCGATCGAAGCAAACGTCTTCTGCACCCCAAAGTCAAAGGGAATGCAGACAAGTGCACGAAAGGTCATGTTGAACGTTTTCCCACAGAAGTGTCTTCTGTTGGTGGAATTTCTCGCCACCGGAAAGACCGTAAACGCTGACCGCTATGCCGAAAAATTCAGATCTCTACTTGCACCACTCAAGTCCAAGCGGCTGGAACGGCTAACGGCAGGAGACATTTGGCTTCATTAAAACGCCCGCCCCAACACCGCGCAAATCGTTCAGTACTAAATTTTCAAATTCAGGTCCAAGACATTCCAGCATACAGAATACAGCCCTGATTTATCCCCCTGTGACTTTTAATTTCGGGGAGCTGTAGAAGCATCTGCGGCGTCGAAGATGAGCTAACTTTTGAAAATATTTCTTTCGGGCCTGTATTCACTAATATTAGAAAATGATATTCGTATCCTGAAATATAATTATAGTAAATGAACCAAAATATATCACAATTGGTAACTACAAGAAATATATATATATATATATATCACAATTGGTAACTACCAAAATTATTTGTATAAAAAGGAAACAATGAAAAGTCAAGACATTTTTACGTATCATTCAAAACTAAACCTTTTTCAGTAGTATGTATCTCAATCAAAATTATGAACATTAATTACGAAGAAAATGAAATAAAAAAATTACCGCTCAGCCAGTACTTATTTTCATAAACGAAATAAACTCAGTAGGGGTGTCACCTGATGTAAAAAAATCTGTATTTTCAGCAAACACATATTGTAGATCAATGGCACGAAATTTAAAATTAACATTATTTTGAAATTTTAGATCATGGAGCAACAAATATTGAAGACTCGTGCGACCTTAATCACTGAAACCATGAAAGATTTCCGTCTTTAGCATGATTTAATGATTAAAAGATGAGAAATATATACAATTAAAACCATGAGCACTTTCGAGGCAGCCGCTGCCTCGAAAGTGCTCATGGTTTTAATTGTATATATTTCTGCTCTTTTAATGATTAAATCATGCTAAAGACGGAAATCTTTCATCGTTTAAGTAGATCATGGAAATTATCTGGGCAAAAGATAACTTATTTTGCTTCCCCTAAGAGATGATACTTCTATGTTTAAAGTAAACTCAGAAATTTCATACTTTGATAGCACGTTTGTTTGAACTGGCTTTCTTTTCTACTTTCATTTTGTTCTCATTCCTGATTGTTCATCACTATGGACTTGAATCCCTTCAATATTTCCACAGCTGTCTGTTTTCCATCTGGTAAAAAGCATTATCTTTTAGCATTCGAAGACACATCACTCAATTTTGGTATCAATGATCCCTTTTTAATAACTGATAAATTATCCGGTGGAACACCACACTTATTTGTAACTTCAAATCCCCCGTTCCTGCTAAATGTTTTTTTTTTTCGATTTTCACACCAATGGTTAAGTTTGGGGCTTGTTTAAAATAATGATTTTCCGGTTTTCTTAAGGTGGACGTCAAGTGAAAATCCGCCAATGTATTTTCAATGGGAAAATTTTGTTACATAAGTTCTCATACAAGAAATGCTTCTTGACTTGTGAAAATTCGCACACATGCGAAGAAGGCACTGAACTATAGGGAGTGGCAATTAAATTTCAGAAAAAATTATAAGAAATATTTTAAAATTAAAATTCTTTGAGATGGAGTAGTGTAGCCTATGGTTACTAGGTGGCGCTCTAGGTACGCCAAGTACTGAAAATGTGGCATAACTTTGAGGTTTTCCTTGAATATTAAAAGTTTTCTCACAAATAATAATAACTGAGCTGTCATAGCCATTAGTTTAGGATGTCAGTAATCATTTATATCATTTACATTACAGTTTATTGGCTTTTCTACCCTCAAACTTATGTAAAAAAGAATCACATGCTGGTTACTCTAAGATGCTGACCAAAGCTTTTACGAATCATTCCCAGCTAAGCCGGGGATGGGGGATGAGACTTCCTCCTCAGCGAAGTGGATTGACTGACGGTATCAGGTTTCTGTAGTATTTGGGGAAAGAGTAATTACGTGTGAAACCTATTGTGTTGACCCTTCTTTACGAATAATGTTCAGCGCTATTGGGACAAGGAATGAATCTTTGGCAGCGACAGAACGAACGAATCAACATTATTTTTCGTTTATTATTTTTTTCCATGAAAAAAATGTAAATGTGAAAAATGAAGAGAAAAATAATTATCAATAATAATGAATAGTAAAAGTAAGACACACGGAGGATTTCTTTATGGGGTGGCCCAAAATATTGAAGATGCAAATAAAAAGATATCCCAAAGAAAACATCTGCCAAAATATTGCAAAGCGATAAAAATATGTACCCCATACTAAAGGGCGCTTCTTATTATTCGTAAAATATATATTTAAAAATATGTACCAATATATTTTTAAAAAAGCAGCCAGAGAACGAAGAACCAAGTGATACCTAATGAAGAGTGGCCCGGCAAACTTGTCCACCCCACACTGAACAGGTCACTGGTAAAACAAGCGCATGATATAAAAATTTGGTACTTTATTTTTTAAGAAAGAACAAAAGCTAGATATGAGCTCACAAATAGCAGCAACAGTCTTCGTTTCGGAATTTGTAATAGCTTTTTAAATTCGTTTTTCATCATGTTTCATTTCCTGTCTAGGATAAATCAATCTTTTTTTTTTTAATTTGAGAAAATAACCCGTAAACCATAAAACAATTTTTATGCATTTGTTGTAAATAAGTACACGATATTTACACACAAGACATGGAAAAACAAAAGGTTTATCCAGAAATGAGAACTGACCAAAAGCGTAACAACGTGAAAGAACACAAAAATCATTCAGAGAACGTTAATATTGCCCTTAGTAACTTTCCCCCGTCTTGTGTCACAAATATTTGGCAGAATTGGATCAGACAAAATGGGAAGACGATTTTAGACTGAAATTTTGTTTTCACGTCCACTAATGACCCCTCCCCCTTCCTTTAATATCTGGCAATATGGGATTCGGCAAAATGTTTTTACACAAAATAGGAAGTAAAATTGCTACTGAAATTTCATTCCTCGTTTTACAGCCGATTTCCATTTGGCAATATGGGATTAGAAAAAATGAATTGCGGTTTTCATATGTGTCTTCTTCATACGCAGGAAATGTTTGCCATGGAAGCTAGCTGAGATAACAATTTTTCATTCTTTCTTTCCTTTCTTCTGTTGTTGTTTTTCTCTCAGCGTGTTATTATTACGTAGGCAAAATGGAGCCGCATGCAAATAAATAAATAAAAATCTGATAATCCTCGCACGTATGACCTCGAGTAATGTGAGTTGAACTGACATAAAAGAACTGCAAATGAATAAATACACTGACGGAAAAAAAAACCCAACACCACGAAAAAATAGTTGTAGAGGAATGAAATGGGGGCAATACATTTGTATAGGTAACATATTTAATCGATTAAGGTTTCAAGATCACAGCTTATTGTAAGCGCGAGAAAAGCCATTTTAAATGTGAAATGCTGGTACATTAATAACCGGTGTAACCGCCAGAATGTTGGATGCAAGCACTCAAACGTTCATGCATTGTGTCGTACAGGTGCTGGATGTCAGTTTGTGGGATGGAGTTCCATGCCTGTTGCACCTGGTCGGTCAATACCTCGACGGTTAATGCTGGTTGGGGGTGACGCTGGAGTTGTCGTCCAATGATGTCCCATACGTGCTCGATTGGTGAAAGATCTGGTGTTCTATAAGGCCACGGCAACATGTCGACATTCTGTAGAGCATGTTGGGTTACAACAGCGGTATGCGGGCGAGCGTTATCCTGTTGAAAAACACCCCCTGGAATGCTGTTCATGAATGGCAGCACAACAGGTTGAATCACCAGACCGATGTACAACTGTGCCGTCAGGCTGCGTGGGATAACGAAGAGGGTGCTCCTGCTGTCATAGAAAATTGCTCCCCAGACCATAACTCCAGGTGTAGGTCCAGTGTGTCTCGGCCGCAGACCGGTTGGTTGCAGGCGCTCACCTGGCCTCCTTCTTACCAACACACGGCCATCACTGGCACCCAGGCAGAACCCGCGTTCATCAGAAAACACAACAGATCTCCACTCCGACTACCAATGAGCTCTAGCTTGACACCACTGACGTCGCAAACGGCAGTGGTTTGGAGTAAGTGGAATGCACGCTACAGGGCTTCTGGCTCGGAGCTGTCCTTCAATTAACCAATTTGTAACAGTTCGTTGTGTCAGTGTGGTGGCAACTACAGCTCGAATTGCTGCCGCAGACGCGGTACGATGCGCCAAGGCCATACGCCGTACACGGCGGTCTTCCCTCTCAATAGTGCCACGTGGCCGGCCAGAGCCCAGTCTTCTTGAGGCAGTACTTTCCCTTGACCACCGCTCGCTGCCAACAATGATGCACAGCAGCTACATTCCTGCCAAGTCGTTCTGCAATATGGCGGAAAGAAAATCCACCTTCTCGTAGCTCTATTACACGACCTCGTTCAAACTCCGTGAGCTGTTGATAATGGCTTCTTCGTCTTCTTAAAGGCATTCTTGACTAACATCAATACACTACGTCGAATCTCAACGATAACTAACGCTCACGAACGTTACAGCGCGTATTTACAGCAAACCTGCTTTGCATGTTCCGAGGGGCGCTACTAGCGCCACACGTATGCGCCAAGCGCGAAATTTGCATAGACGTCATCTTACAGATGTACTCTCACCGCCTACCAACTGTCGTTTATCTAACACAGCCTCTTCTTGGTGTTGGGATTTTTTTCCCGTCAGTTTATGTATAATTTTTATTAACATTAATAAATATATTCCCACCCCCCAAAAAAAAAAAAGAAAACAACAACTGTATGCCCACACAATACCACTGTCTCATCCACTCCCAGTCCTACCTCAAGCCATAAAATCCTGGAAATATAGTCCCCGTCAACTAACCTTCGTGGAAGGTACGGAACAGCTATACCTACTCTTCGGAAAACGGTGACGAGCGTTTAGGATGAAAATCAACATAATCATTGCTCAGAATCCATTTTTGTCTGTGTGAAAATTGATATTTAAAATTTTCAAAATGGCAGAGCGTTTCAGTAATAGATTTGATACGAGAAGTTACTCAATCAATATCCTTGCACTTTCGGCAGCTTAGTCCATCTGGCAAGTTTACGCAACTTGGAGACTGGTGGGGGTGGGCAGTGGAAGGTACAGAAATCTTCTGCCAACATTCGCTAAACACAGGCAATAAACTGACAATCTGACAAATGCGTGGGGGTAAGCAACCGTGGGGAAAACGATTTTTCCAAGTTAGGACCCTACCTCACCCCGATTCTGTTCTATCTGCACTGTTCTTTCGAAAGATAGGAAGATGCAATGATCTACGTTTAGGTCATCAAGTCATAAATGGGGAAAGCTAGAGAAATGTTCACAGCAAGGAACACAGCGGGATTGGAGTATGATGCGAATTCATACCACTGGCTAGCTTGCCCTTCACAGTCCCCTTAGTTTGACGTGGAGTCAGTCAGTGTAGTTTTCCTGGGCATGTGGTCTCCGCATTTGTTGTTTTTCTGCCTGTTGTTATCTCACCTATTGTTCTTCCCCGTGTTTCATTAGTTGTAGATGATTGTAGATTCCTTTGCATTTTGAACTGATTTTGTATGTTCTGCCTAAAAAAATGGGAACAATGGGGAACGTGTGAGGTGAAGAGACTGAATACAGGAAAAATACTCTATATATTTAGAGAAAAAAAGAAAATTAGGATTTCAGTGGGGAAGGAAATACATTTTTTTAATTTCATTTTTGAAGGATTTTGAATTATTTGTTTTAACGTAATTGCTAATGAAATCCAGATTGCTAATATAATAAAAAGAGAAACTAAATAAAAATGCGTACACTACAAAATTTAGGTGACTCATCGTACCCTGTTTTTCTTTAGATACTTTCGTACATACAGTGCTATCTTAAGTTGGTTTCGAGCCTCGCATTAGTCAAGGGACTACAACTTAATGTTTTAATCGAAAGGAAAAAAGAAATTCCCTGAGAACTTTTAAGTGTAAAATCAGTATTTGGGAATTTTCCGTGTAAGTTAGTTTGACCCCTCCCCCCCCACACACACACAAAAACACACACCGGCTGCGTGAAGGAAACATACCCCGTCGTCATTTCTGATATACTTTCCTCAGTCGATTTTCAATATTTCATTTTTCTGTTGCCTGTTCTGAAAGTTCCTGGAAGTATTCCCATAGGATGCATTTTTTATGATGTGTATTCTTACAGGATTCTCCCTCGAAATACAAACTGGCAATTTGTAAGGGTTTTTCATTGAATTTTTGGAAGATAATGCTATCACTATGTAGACTGCGTGCCTCAAGAAAAGCGTGTGTGGAGTGGGTAGGGTGGGGGCTGGTGGCATGTGTGTAACAAAACATCTTAATTTCATCTAAAGGCAGCCAGACCTCCACCTTGCACACGCATTAACAATGGTTGGCGGAAGACCGCCACACAGGAATTGTGCCACACGTCTTTCAGCAACTTAGAAAATTGCCAAACATCGGAAAACCGCCACACAGGAAAACTGCCACACGCTTTTCATTAAGAGGTCGGGTACTAATTGCTATTCCTCGGAGGAACACTTTGAATGTGTGGCAGTTTTCCAAGTTTCCGAATTATGTGTGGCAGTTTCCCAAGGTGCTTAACGATGGGAAGAGCTCTTTTGTTTGTCTGAATTTTCATGTCGGTTCATACTTAGGGCAACTGGTCACAGAAGTCCGAGGGGGGAGGGGGGGTTATAGATTGCCGTTTCCTGGCCTATTTTGAAAATTGAATTGGGAAGTCCAAACAATTATTCTACCAATGTCATATTCACAGCAACTCATATTAATAATGTTGGGCGCGCTTACTTAGGCACAAAATATTAATTCATAGGCCCTAGGCCTTTTTAAATTTTTGATCGTTTCAATGCCATATTGACAACATTTAAACAGCAAATCAAGTTACTAATATTACGCTTTTACTTGGGCACGAAATGTTAATTCATAGGCCCAGACCTAGGGTCTATGAATTAATATTTCGTGCCTAAGTAAAAGTGCAATATTGAATGCATTTATTTGTTGTGCAAACGTTGTGAATGTGGCATTGATAAAGCAAAAACTAAACAGTGCCTGAGGCATATGAATTAATATTTCGTGCCTAAATAAACCCCAATATTATTGAGTTCATTTGCTGTGTAAATTTTGTGAATCTGGCATTGGTAGAATGAAAACTGTCAAAAAGGCCTAGGCCTAGGAGTTAATATTTCCTGCCTGAGTAAAAGCGCAATATTATTACATTTATTTGTTGTGTAAACGTTGTGAATATGACAATGATAATTATGTGTGGCCGTTTTGTTAGGCAGGGAATATTAATTCATAGGCCCCGGGCCTAGGCCTTTTTAATAAAAACTGTTAAAAAGGCCTAGGCCTAGGGTTTATGAATTAATATTTCCTGCTTAAGAAAAGGCCCAATATTATTAATTTCATTTTCTGTGTAAACGTTGTGAATATCACATTGGTAGAATGAAAACTGGTAAAAGAGCCTAAGCCTAGGCCTCGGGCCTGTGAATAAATATTTCGTGCCTAAATAAAAGCGCAATATTAATAACTTGATTTCATATATAAACTCCGTGAATATGACACTGGTAGAATAAAAACTGTTAAAAAGGCCTATGCCTGTTGCCTAGAACTTTAATATTTGTGCCTAAGTAAAAGCGCAATCCTATTGACTTGATTTGACTCGTAAGCGTTATGAATATAAAGTCGGCGGATTAAAAGCTGTTAAAACGGCCGAGGTATAATGCTTCTGAATTAATTAAGTAAAAGAACAATATTACAAATTTGACATGTTATGTAAATATTTAGTGCCTCAGTAAAAGTGCAGCGTTATTAAAATTCTCATCTTATTGTCCTTTCCTGAACACAGCAATTTTCGCTTGGCTTATATAAAACGTTTTCTCGAAATTTGTTTGGAGTTCCTAATTTAATTGTCAATATAGGCCAGGAAACGGCAATCTTTATAACCCCCCTCCCCCTCGAACTTCTGTGGCCAGTTGCCCTAAGTATGAACCGACATGAAAATTCAGACAAACAAAACAGCTCTTTCCCATCGTTAGGCGGTAAACGGTAAAAATACCCCCGGGAAAAAACACCCCCGGAGAAAATACCCCCGAAAACTGAAAAGCGGAAAAAATCCCCCCGGAAAAAATCCCCCCAGAACAAACGGTTCACTGTAAACTGCCACACAGGAACACTGATGTGTGGCAGTGTTCCGGTGTGACAATTTACCGACAACCCTGCCACACATCTTTCAGCAACTTGGCTACAAAAGTTTAAAGGGGGGGGGGCTATAAAGATTGCCGTTTCTGGGCCTACTTTTCTAACTGAATTACGAAACGAATTTCGCGAAAACTGTCCATGTAAGCCAAGCCAGAATTGTACTTTAATTTGAAGAAATAAATTGCCGAGGATCCGAGGTACACTTGGGGGCTAAACCCCCAATTTCCGTAATATTAGATTCTGGGCCACTGCAGTGTATCCAGGAAGTTCCCCTTGAAGCGCCCGCGAGGTCCGTGAGCTTTGGGGTGGGGGTCCCAAAAATGTTCAAATGGCCGTAGAGCTGTAAACGTTAGAAACATGCTTTACATAATGATTCTCTACACGTCCACGAATTTTCAGGAGAGTGGGGTGCAAGTTTCTAAGAGCGCAGACAAGTCTTCAAGGTAAGGGATTTGCTCGTAATTTCTATGCTTCATGTTCTGTTTAATGGTAAACTATGTATGCCCTTCCCCCTCCCCCAGAAATTTGGTGAATCCTGTGAGAGGGATACGAGGTGCTTGGTTTGGAGGGCTCTATCCCCCAACTTCCGTAATTTTATATTCTGGACCTCTAGAGTCGGTCAGTGTATCCTCGATGTTACCCCTGAATAGCTCTTAGAAACGCTGAAAATTCGTGGTCGTGTACAGAATCATTATATAAAACACGGTACTAATGTTTGCAGCTCTACGTGCATTTTAACATTTTGGGGGAAGCCCCCCCCCCCAAACCCATGGACCTCGCGGACACTTCAAGGGGAACTTCCTGGATACACTGACAGACTTCAGCGACCCAGAATATAATATTACGGAAGTTCGGGGCAGAGCCCTCCCCCTCCCCACCAAGTGTACCTCGGATCCTCGGCAATTTATTTCTTCAAATTAAAGTACAATTCTCGCTTGGCTTACATGGAACGTTTTCCCGAAATTCGTTTCCCAATTAAGTTATCAATGTAGGCCCAGACACGGCAATCTTTATAGACCCCCCCCCCCCCCCTTGAACTTTTGTAACCAAGTTGCTGAAGATGTGTGGCAGGGTTGCCGGTAAATTGCCACACCGGAACACTGCCACACATCAGTGTTCCTGTGTGGCAGTTTACAGTAAACCATTTGTTCTGGGGGTATTTCTGCCGGGGGTATTTTTTCCGGGGGCATTTTTTCCGCTTTTCAATTTTCAGGGGTATTTTCTCCGGTAGTATTTTTTCCTGGGGTGTTTTTAATTACATCCTCGTTAGGCACCTTGGGAAACTGCCACACATAATTCAGAAACTTAAAAAACTGCCAAACATTCAAAATGTTCCTCGGAGGAATAGCAATTTGTGCCCGGCCCCTTAATGAAAAGCGTGTAACAGTTTTCCTGTGTGGCAATCTTCCGGTGTGGCAGGTTTCCTGCGTAGCAATCTTCCGGTGTGGCTGTTTTCCTGTTTGGCGGTTTATAGTGAACCTAGTACAATATCACGGGCCGGCCCTGACTGCGGGGCAATAGGTTTGCAAAGAATCTGCTAGCAAGCTGTTGCTAAGAAAAGAGTGTCGGGTTTCCAAATCATGCCTCTGTTTTGTAAACTGTAGTCCGGTAGAGTGTACGATTTGCTGCAGCATGCACGCTAGATGTCTGCAGTTATTTTCGATCAAAATGTGCGGAAGTCCGGAACTGTATCTGCACTGCTGTGTCCATCATGACACCATGGGATGCATAGCATTGCACTCTGCTAGGTTGGCGTAACCTCAGGGTACTGCATTCCAGCTTTACAGATATCGATTATTCATATTTTCTCAGAGTTCAGTAATTTCCCATATGGATTGCTGTTTCCTTCCCCGGGCATATAGAGAATTTCGGACATTGTGATCGACCTCTATTCTCTTACTTTCTATATTCTGTCCGCTATGAGAAACCGAAATACCTCATTCTACGTGAATGCTTTTCATTTACAAGCCACAAATCAGAAAAGAAATAAATTTTGTATTTGTACAAATATGTGTTCATAGTGGTTGTTTGGAGTAACAAATAAACTTAATCTTCCGCTTGGGAAAAAAGCATCACTCCTTTAGGCTGCAACCGTACTATTGTAATATCGTAAATATTAACTTTGGGTGCATTAGACATATTTATCATACTCTAAGATTTGTATTTAAAGGAAATTTTGTGTATATAAAAATGTTGAAAAGCTATTATGCGCTAAATAAAATTTTCACCAATGCATAATAACATAATACTATTTACAAGCTGCGTGTATAAATTCATTCGTACTCGTGGATTATCAGTTGAAAAACATTCGCTTCCCAACACAGAAAATATCTTCGAAACTCACTTTCAATCCTTGGTACAAAAATGTTATTTGAAAAACCATTGCGTTTTGGAATATAACCTAGCAAACGACTCTTCACTTATTTTGTGAGCAAGTGTTTTTCCAAAATATTATTTATTGAAAACTATGTTACATCACGGACAGGTTTTTTATGCCACTAATGTATATATAATATTTTTATAAACCCATTTATTCTTTGCAGGGAAATATTAGCGATTCCCTAATTTTTTCTTCTCTAATTTTCAAAACAACCTAGATGCTGATACAAATTTGCAAAATGCGCCTAGCGGACGAAATCGGTCCCAACTAATGTAACGGAAGAAATATGCACCGATATATTCGACCATTAGGCTCTCTGTATGAAACTAAAAATGTTAACATTATGAACTTCGTAATTATGTGCTTGGTTTATTCCTCTGTAGTACTGGAGAAATGCGGATTGATGTGGGCCAGTACTATGCCCATAGCACAAATGCTTTGTATTTCAAGTCACGTGTAATTTCTTGATTGCAAGCGCAATCGGAGCACAACATCCTATATTCTAAAGAGAATTTACTCTCCACACAAAAGACATAATAGCCATAAAAGGACAAGAAATTCAATCTAGGTTGAAGAAAATGGTTTATTGGCAAGGCACCTGCTGATGTCTTTTGGACGACATTCATATGCTATCAGGCATTACTGGTAAGAAAGTGCACGTATAAAACAGTGAAACTGAAAAAGGATAGAGTAAAAATTGATATATAACTTTAAAAATAGTGAAAAAAGATAAAATAGTAAAGTAAATTTCCTCCTTCACCGGTATCTGTTAAAATTTGAATTGTTTATCAGTTCCCCTTTGCTGTCATATATCACAAATTTTCGGATCATTTGTTTTAGCAGAAAAAAAAAAGCTTGCATTTTACTTGCCTAAAACCAGGGCTTTTCCTAAAACGACGTTGTAAAGGAAATGTACTGAGCTTGGGAAACATGGGGGTGAGAAAGGAGGGTAGGTAGCCAGGCCTTTGTAGAGAGCTGTAAACTGATCCTGCATCTGATAAGGGAAAGTGACCATGACACTAAAACCCCCGCAAGAAGGGGGTAGGAAACAACCGTGCGATTTTCAGCGCCACCTATGAGCAGAAGCTTTACGTTAGACATGCCTTTATATCCACCTTAAGAGCGCTCTTTATATCTCTCAGCAGCTGACTAGTTGAAGTGACACGAAATTTAGGAAATGTATCCAACTTAAGTTTGTGTTACCTACGTGAGTCTTCTTGAACAACGTTAATCGAAGAATTGGGTGACATACCACAGGAGATAAACAACTGCGGTCGGAAATTCCATTCCTAGAAGGACCTCATTTATCAAGTGTCTTGCTTGGTACGAATAAGATTGATGCCGCCCCAAAAGAAAAAATATCTGAACGGTCACGAGAGTAAGAGGAGCGGCTTTGATATTCATAAATTGTGTCTTGTCGCCTGAAAGCAGGACTTGGTTTTCCCGTCATCGATATCATTCATTACATAGAGCGAGGTCTACCTAAGTAGAAGTATACCGTGTATTTCCTTGAGCTTCAATGGCTCATTATCTGTTCGTTGCATTTCCAGGTGAGATTTCCCTTTTTCTTAAAATTGTTGGTAATTTTATGAATAAGGCATTAATCATAAAAACCATGTAGAACTAGGAATGTTTGGTAACAAACATTCCTAGTGCTACATGGTTTTACATCAGCAAAAATGTATTTTCCGTCATGTGAAAAAAACGTCATCGTTGACAAAAACACTTTGTGATTGTCCACGCAGTCACTTTGTCATGGATGATAACGTGGGCCAATTGTAAATCACTCGAACATAAGTATTCACATTAGCATCTCACACCTTTCGAAGGTGTATCAGTACTGCTATAGCTTGAACAACAGTAGAAGTCTGGAAATATTATCAAACAGAGAGCTGAATGTATCGTCAAAACTGTTAACTTGATTTCAAAACCATTGAGACATGGATAGTGGTCTGTTATGTTACTGTAAAGGAAACATAAAGAATAATCTAATATTTTTTATTTGGCGCAATGCCAGTTTTGCAGTATTTACCATTTTATTGAAGGACATTCATTCTCACAAATTTTAGCAAATATATGTACATAATGATTTTAACAAATTACTCTAAACTTTGCTTTAAAACTTCTTTGAGCAATATTTAATAAAATCTATTTTCAAAAAACATTACTGTCATTTTAGCGACAAATTTGATTCTATTATTGTAATGTGCTTAAAACCGAGAAATTTAATATGAAAACGAAAATCTTTAGAAACTTGATTGGTTGTTGAAATTTATGCGCATAATTTTTTAGAAGACACTAATGTTCATTTGGGATAAAAGTATTTACTTAGGGATAAAAAGTATTTACTTAAAAATATTAAATTTAGTGAATGCATTTACATTTAAAAAAACGGGACAGGTTTCTTTTGTGTTCAATAAAAATCCTAACACCACGAGAGAATTTGTATTATTTCTATGAAATCAGACTGCTTACAAACTCCAGGACTTTATTTTTAAAAAACATACATTCTTTGATATACCTGTATTTAATTACATCCTTAAAACCATTTTTTCTCTTTCACCCAATATTTTACATGCCTGTATGTAATTACACCGTTCATGGAAATTCCTTCTCAGGAAGACAACCTTGAGCTACACTACCTCTTGTCGCTGATTTATTTCTTTCTCCTATGAATTGTTTCTTAAAAACCTTTGTGTAATGCCCTGGAGTATATTCGCAAGATTTTCCCAAGATGCCCTGGAGTATATTCGCAAGTATATTCGCAAGTAATAAGAAACCTGAGAGACTTTTTTAATTCTGCTATTGCGACATGTTAAGCCGTGATCTCAATACGTTCCTGTTTCGTATATTATGCATGGGAAATTGTTTGATTTTCTGTTATGTGTTATTGACACAAGGTCCTCGATGGGCCAAAGTTCTTCAAGTCCATTGGCTAAAAGTAAAAATAAAAACAATAATTTGTCCTTTAAGTTCAATGTCCAGTTTGCCACCCTAAATACAAGAAGTCGTTACATGCTTTGGTCTACTGAGTGGACAGCAAAAAATTGTGTAAGAAATCTGTCATACGTTCAGCCGTCGTTTCGTTTCAAAGAACGAATGCATCTTAATGTTATTTTTTTAACTTCCCTGCGTGACATACAAGAAAAGTAGGATATCTATTAAATATTCAGCACTTTGGTCTCGTATTAAGAAAAATTAGAACGGAATCACAATAAATAACACAACGGACGTATGACACTAAAGCATACAACCGTTAAAGGAACGTGATTTCTATGACTAACCACACTACTTTGATCAATATTACACTACTACTTTTAAAAATTTCAACATGTAGAAAGTGTCGCACTATTCAAATGAAATTTACCTCACTTATCTCTCATGTTACAGGAGATAACTGACTACATTTGAAGAGACCAGATGTTTTTGCTTCAAAAATCAGTGTCCGGTTAAGCCACCTGCAGCGACAATAACAGTTTCCACACCTCATCGCAGTGAATGGATGATGTTTTTGATATCGTCCTGGGAATAACCTCTCACTCTGTTTCTATGCAAGATCAGAGTTCATTGATAGTGACTGGCGGATGTACTTGACGGGCCAATTTCTTAGGCACCATGTCTCAGACATGCTGTATCGGTGACATATCCGGAGAACCTTCAGGCCAGGAAAGAAGCGGTATTTGTCGTGTATTGAAGAGGTCTTGAATATTTCGGACTACAGGTCGCCGAGTATTTTGCTTCTGGAGAACAGCTCCAGAACAACTCTAAAGAAAGAGTACCACCTCTACCCCTAAACCACCCCTGATGTATTGCTGGCTGTTGTGGTATCCCCGAATTCATATCAGGAGAGATTGAGAATTGAACCCAATAGAGCCCCAAGGCATGACGATTGGTTTTCAGCCGGTATTCATCTGCAAATGCCTGCTGCAAAGTGCTGTTAACCACGAAGTTTGTGAACCCATATGCGATCATCATATAATGCAACAAGTTGAATCGTGACTCGTTAAAAACCACGACCTGTTGCCGATCAGTGGCTCAGTGTCTCTTGCAGACTCCATTTCAGCCTAAGATTGAGAGTCAAAGGAATTAGCCACAGTGGGACACCAGCTTTCTTTTGGGCTGGCAATTTCGAACCCTGCTGGAGGACAAAACGTGACTTGTCAAAGTAGTGTACTGCTAAACAGATACTGTGGATGTCGCCGAGGGATCAGTCACTGCCATGCAGTGGAGTTGTCCGTCATGCATGTAGTCGTCCGATTTTGCGGTCCACTTCTAGGATTTTTCTGTGTCCAAGCGTCATTTTCCCACTGACACCTGGTTCGAATCACTGTATTAGCTTTAGTCCCATACGAGCGGCGATTTCCATGAAGGAAATACAGCTTCTCTCCTTTGTAGAATCGTTCCCGCTCAAAGTCTGTGAGGTGTTCAAACTGCAAATTTGTTCGGCGATGTGGCATGCTGAGACACAAAGAACATACTTTTGATTCAATGTCTGCACTTCCCTGATTGTAACATCTCATTTAAACTAACGTTTTATCCCCAAGACCAAAAAGGTCGGACGTTGCTGTACTAAAGCCGCATGCAGAATTTGCCTGATATTCAACTCATTTGCATATCCCAACCTGTTGTATATATATGTATAAGTTTCAATCTAATACCGGCAGTCTCTCATGCTGTTTCAATTTTCATAAAGAGTAGAACATACGATTTAAGTAGCGCACTAAATTCAGCAGTTTGCTCTTTCATTTCTGCCTTTTGAAACAATACTTTTCTGTATGTGAATTAGTAATGCAGTCGATAGCTAAATTCCCGGCGAAAGCTTAATAGTATTTTTCTTCAAGTATAAGGTTAAGTGATTTTATAAAGCAATTCCTCGCCCGAAATTCCGAGTGCTGGCATTGGAGTTTAAATAACCTGGATTTCAATGAAACATGTCTTTGTACCTCAGTATATCCGAAAGAAATCTTTTCATTATGACTCACAAAAAAATATGTTTTATGTAACTTCTCGGGCTTTAGTGCTTGGAGAAAGAAAGGAATTTTCATGATCACTCATATTTTAATACAAATCTCTCTGCATATAGATGATGCATTTCACGTTGATTCATTACAGCTGGATGAAGTCAATGTGTGCACAAAAAGCGACTAAAACGAAAAGGAAGTCATGTACCCTTCATGAGCAATGGACGGAATCCATTGGTCATTAGCACATCCTTATTTAAGGACAAAATATTTTATTTCATAGTAATGTCAAAACTCTCTTTAACATGTAAAGCAGCGATGCAAAAGAAAGAAATGCAGAGGTAAATTTATAGTATTTTTTTGTCTAACCACAAAGATTCCAAGCTTCCAGAATTCCGTTCAACCCATTTCGCAACAGCAGTAAAAAGTTTGAACTATTTACTGTCTTCTGCTGTTTCGGCAACTTTCAGAAAAACAAAAATTATTATGTGCTTGAACCGTTTCGATTTTCGTGAAAACAAAAGATATTATCCTTTTGAAAGATATATTTCCTCATAAGATGAAAGGTATGTCTATAGTATATAAGTGCTTAGCCTTCCTCTGCATAAGATAACAAGAGAATGACCATTATTTTCTCTTGTAGCACCACTGATTTTAGAGCAAAATGAGGAAATCGTTTACCAGTAAAGATTTACAGAACAGGTTGTCAGTTTTCAGATTGGGTAACGGTGAAAGAAAATTTGCCATTGATTATAATCGCCATAAGAGAAAGGTCATTGGAAGATATTTCCGAAGTAACTTACATTAGTTATTTGTTTAAAATTGAAAAAAAAAGAAGTAATGTCAACATTACAATTATAGTCAATTTCAAAAATAAAGTCTTGTATCATGATCAAAAAATTAAATTATGAAGCAAAATATGCAATTTTTTAAAGAAATGTAAGGACATTAACATGAGTTTTAACGAAGGAATTGCCTCAGAAAATGTTTTTCTTAAGGCGAGCAGTTTTGTTTCGCGTTATAACATTTGCAAAGGCAGAGCTTTGCGTTAAGATTTTAGGTAATCACCAGTACTTCCGTAATTACAAGAGATACTGTGAAGCAACTGCTGAAAAGAATTCCATAGTCTTAGTGGTTGAAACAAGAAGATATAATTTAACAGGACATGGCGAAATCTAGTTATACCTCTCACAGACAAGAACATGGACGTCAACTGCAGTTTTCAGCCAACTTTTGTGGTTAGTTGTAACTTTATATATTTCATTTTGAGAACTCTGAGGCGACAAATTATTACAAGAATGAAGACCTATGTGTTACACCGTCCGCCACTTGATACCCATAGACGATGAGCTGAATCATGCTTAAGCTAAAAATGTAGCGACGGTTGATTTTTGAAATACACTGTTTTTTCAATACTATCTCATTTTTGAAGTAATTAGATATATAATGTATTCACTTCTATTTCCATAGAGCTGTCTGCTTCTCCTCACAGGAATCACATATTTTTCTGTGGGACCTTAAAGCACTTAACTCGCTTACACCTCAGCTCACATTTATTTACCAGTGCGATTTTAATACCAATTTATTGATTGCGTAAGGAAACTAATGGTACAATCATAATCATACAACTAATTATCGAATTCACGTTTTGTAGCCATTAATTCATCCGACACCGACGCTTAACATGGTTTGTTTCCCTTAAGTTAAAATAATAGTTCAAAGAGGTTTTTTCTCAGTAGCTACTGAACTGGTACTGAAGCAAAGTAATGCCGCTTCATAATGAGCGTATACGTTGTGAAAATAATGACTGGGTAATGATGGAGTAATGACAACGCCGTAAAGAAGTGCAGTAGGGACGGTATTATTGAACGTGTTAAATCCGCTGTAGGTATCGTCACACAAAGGGGATTTATTGTGACACTAAGATCCTTATATTGAAAAAATGTGATTCGTACAACTCTAAATACATACCTTCTATACTCTGAGAAATAGAAACGGAAGCATACGCTAGAAAAGTTAATAATTAAAACCCCCTGAACTTACCACAGCCGTTGGTTCCTGAGAACACGTTATCTATCCAATAATTCGAACGATAATCAAAGATATGCTTTACCTCCAAGTGCTTGAATGATAATAAAAGTTTTGGGTTACAGTTATTTCTCAACGATGAATGCCATTTTAAGGAAACAAACTGGACAGCAATGACTGAATAGTTTGATTAAATATATATATATATATATATATATGTGTGTGTGTGTGTGTGTGTGTGTGTGTGTGTAAGGTCAGGTGATTCTTAACATCACAGCCACTCCTTGACAAATGTCAACCCCGCCTTCTCGTGGTGCATCCTGTTCCCACTAAAGCGGCTCTGACGACCACCAATAGCGATATAACTATACCAATGGGATCAGAGGAAATTCTATCCCACACTCACCAACCCGCTTGGTCAGCGTGGTGAGTTATGGCCAAACACCTCCAAAATGACTCTACAACTTAAATCTTGGCCCTCAGTCTCCGGCAGCTGGAATGCACCTTGCCAAGGCAGCGATCAGTGCGACATGAAGGCAGAGGGTTCTAAGCATCCCCGGAGGACCGGACTAGGCTGCCATCTGATGCTGACCTTGGCTACCTATAATGGACGCTCCCTATCTTCTGATTCGAGGCTTCTTGAATTGGAAGAGTAACTACAAAGGATCAAGTGGGACATCGTCGAGCTAAGTGAGGTAAGGTGAAAAGGAGAAGATCTCAGTGAACTGAAAAGTGGACATCTCTTTACCTATCGTGGGACAGATACTGGCAGAACTAGTGGTGTTGGATTTATAATAAACAAGAAACTAAAGGATAAAGTGGTAGAAGTTGAAAGTTCCTCTGATAGAGCTGCACGGCTCGTTATCCAACTCTCGAGAAGATACCAGGCTCAGATTATTCAAACTTATGCACCCGCCACAAGTCCTCCTGAAGAAGAAATTGAAGAATTATTGAGAAAATTCGTCATCTAAATAATAAAGGTAAGCAGCACTTGAACATAATTACGGGAGATTTCAATGCAAAACAGGGAGATGGCAACAGAATGAAATTCCAGTAGGTAAATTCGGTCACGGCAACAGAAACCAGCGTGGAAATACTCTCGTTGAGTTTGCAGGGGTAGAAGGATTTTTCATCTTGCACTCCTTTTTCAAGAAAAAGCCACACAGGAAATGAACATGGAGATATCCAAGTGGGACGATAAATGAAATTGATTTTATTATGTGTAACAGAAAATTTGTCATAGAAGATTGCAGTGTGCTAAACAAGTTCAACACAGGTAGTGACCATAGATTGGAGATATGTAAGATGCACCTCAATAAAAACTCGAACATGGCAAGCTCATGAGACAAACAAAATGTATTGACATAACCAACCTTAAAAAACACCATAATACTTTCAAGTTGGAACTGAAGAACAGATTATCTGCTTTAAAAAGTCCTAACATCGGAAGAAGTGGATATTTCTGAAGATAACAGAAAAGTAACCAAAGCTCTTATGGAAACAGCAACAAAATTAGCTGGGTCTAAGAACAAGTTGCATGTAAACAAATTATCAGGAAAAACGAAAATGTTGATGCAAAAAGAAGAGAGATGAGGACAATTAAAGAAGATGTGACTTCCAAAGTGGAATATATAGAGCTATGCAAGACAGTACGAAAAAGTATCACTGAAGATGTAAGGGAATTCAACTGTGAGCTAGTGAGGAAAGTAATTGAAAACAACCAAAGCCTAAAGATAGCAAAGGTTCATCTCAGTAAGAGAAGAAAACAGATTATGGCACTGAGAAAAGAAGATGGTTCTGTAACAAGAAATACAGGCGAAATTTTGACAAGTGGGAAAGATTTCTATTCCAAATTATATGAAAGGGATGATACATGTACTCCAGACATCATGAAAGGTACCAGTAACAGAGTTCCTCCAGTCCTTCCAGCAGAATTTGCACATGCAATCAAGAACATGAAGCGGGGAAAAGCTCCAGCAGAAGATGGAATTACTGTAGACATCATACAATAAGCAAGTGGAGAAATCGAAACAGCACTCGCCAAAATATTCACTCGATGCCTTAATGAAGTGAAGATTCCTGAGGATTGGAACAACGCTACAATGATCTTGCTACATAAAAAAGGTGACATTGAGGATCTGAGGAACTACAGGCCTATCAGCCTCCTCTCAGTGGTTTATAAAATCTTCACTAAAGTTCTTTAACACCGTTTGAAGGTAACACTGGACATGGCTCGACCGAGAGAACAAGCAGGATTCAAGAGTGGCTACAGCACAATAGATCATATCCACGTACTGAGAGAACTAATTGAAAGAGCGAGGGAATATGAAGTTCCATTGTGCATGGCTTTTATCGATTACGAAAAAGCCTTTGATTCGGTGAAACCATCAGCAGTTACAATAGCTCGGAAATCCTGCGGTATTGAAGATGTGAACATTAATATTACTAATAACATCTATGAAAATGCAAATGCAAAGATTCGGCTGTTTGAAAATACAAAACACATAAAAATTTTAAAGGGAGTGAGACAAGGTGAAACCATATCTCCGAAGCTCTTTAATGCTACATTGGAAAATGTCTTTCAATCACTGAACTGGGAAAACAAAGGAATAAAGATTAATGGAGATTATCTAACCTAACTTCGTTTTGCTGATGACGTAGTCATTTTTGCAATTATGCTACCAGAACTGCAGAATATGATCCAGGAACTTGCTGACAAGAGTAAAGAAGTGGGATTAAAAATGAACTTTCAGAAAACAAAAGTGATGTTCAATGCTTTTACAAGAAATGAAGATTTGTCGATTGATGGAGAAAAACTGAAGATAACAGACACGTACGTTTATCTTGGACAGCAGATATCAAGTGAGGGTCACATTGATGAAGAAATGAAGGACGAAGGTCTCCCCAAATTTCCTCCACAACGGTCTGTCTTGTACCAGTCTCCTCCATGTCACCCCTGCATACTTTCGAATTTCATCCACCCATCTCCCATGTGGTCTTCTTCGGGGTCTTTTCCTGTCCCTTGGAATCCAATCTAAAATTTCGGCTGTCCATCGATGATCTGTCCTTCTGGCATTATGTCCAGCCCATTGCCATTTCAGGGATTTAACTCTGATCATGATGTCTTCCACTCTTGTCATTTTTCGGATCCACGAGTTCCTCTTCTTATCTCTCCTGGTTACACCAAGTATGCACCTCTCCATGATTCTTTGAGTTGTCTGCAGCCTTTGTATGTCTATTTTAGTTAAGGTCCACGTCTCTGCACCATACGTAAGCACTGGAAAGATGCATTGATCAAACACTTTTCTTTGAAGACATAATGGCATATTGCTCCTGAAAATTATGCTGTTTCTTCCAAAAGCTCTCCAGGCAAGTTTTGTACGCCGATTAATTTCTTCATCAATGTGACCCTCACTTGATATCTGCTGTCCAAGATAAACGTACGTGTCTGTTATCTCCAGCTTTTCTCCATCAATCGATAAATCTTCATTCCTTGTAAAAGCATTGAACATCACTTTTGTCTTCTGAAAGTTCATTTTTAATCCCACTTCTTTACTCTTGTCAGCAAGTTCCTGGATCATACTCTGCAGCTCTGATGGGGTAGTTGCAAAAATGACTACGTCTTCAGCAAAACGAAGGTGGTTTAGATAATCTCCATTAATCTTTATCCCCTTGTTTTCCCAGCTCAGCGACTGAAAAACACCCTCCAATGTGGCATTAAAAGAGCTTCGGAGATATGGTGTCACCTACTCTCACTCCCTTTCCAATTTTTACGTGTGTTGTATTTTCAAACAGCCGAATCTTTGCACTTGCATTTTCATAGATGTTATTAATGATATTTATGTATGCATCTTCAATACCGCAGGTTTTCAGAGCCAATGTAACTGCTGATGGTTTCACCGAATCAAAGGCTTTTTCATAATCGATAAAAGCCATGCACAATGGAAGTTCATATTCCCTCGCTCTTTCAATTAGTTCTCTCAGCACGTGGATATGATTTATTGTGCTGTAGCCACTCCTGAATCCAGCTTGTTCTCTCGGTCGAGCCATGTCCAGTGTTACCTTCAAACGGTGTTAAAGAACTTTAGTGAAGATTTTATAAACCACTGAGAGGAGGTTGATAGGCCTGTAGTTCCTCAGATTCTCAATGTCACCTTTTTTATGTAGCAAGATCATTGTAGCGTTGTTCCAATCCTCAGGAATCTTCACTTTATTAAGGCATCGAGTGAATATTTGGGCGAGTGCTGTTTCGATTTCTCCACTTGCTTCTTGTATGATGTCTACAGTAATTCCATCTTCTCCTGGAGCTTTCCCCGCTTCATGTTCTTGATTGCATTTGCAACTTCTGCTGGGAGGACTGGAAGAACTCTGTTACTGGTACCTTTCATGATGTCTGGAGTACATGTATCATCCCTTTCATATAATTTGCAATAGAAATCTTTCCCACTTGTCAAAATTTCGCCTGTATTTCTTGTTACAGAACCATCTTCTTTTCTCAGTGCCATAATCTGTTTTCTTCTCTTACTGAGATGAACCTTTGCTATCTTTAGGCTTTGGTTGTTTTCAATTACTTTCCTCACTAGCTCACAGTTGAATTCCCTTACATCTTCAGTGATACTTTTTCGTACTGTCTTGCATAGCTCTATATATTCCACTTTGGAAGTCACATCTTCTTTAATTGTCCTCATCTCTCTTCTTTTTTGCATCAACATTTTCGTTTTTCCTGATAATTTGTTTACATGCAATTTGTTCTTAGACCCAGCTAATTTTGTCGCTGTTTCTATAAGAGCTTTGGTTACTTTTCTGTTAATTTCAGAGATGTCCACTTCTTCCGATGTTAGGCCTTCTAAAGCAGAGAACCTGTTCTTCAGTTCCAACTTGAAGGTATTATGGTGTTTTTAAGGTTTGTTATGTCAATAGATTTTGTTTGTCTTATGAGCTTGCCACGTTCAAGTTTTGTATTGAGGTGCATCTTACATCTCACCAATCTATGGTCACTACCTGTGTTGAACTTGTTTAGCACACTGCAGTCTTCTATGATGAATTTTTTGTTACACATAATAAAATCAATTTCACTTGTCGTCCCATTTGGATGTCTCCATGTCCATTTCCTGTGTGGCTTTTTCTTGAAGAAGGAGTTCAAGATGAAAAACCCTTTTGCCTCTGCAAACTCAACGAGAGTATTTCCACGCTGGTTTCTGTTGCCGTGACCGAATTTACCTACTGAAGTTTTATTCTGTTGCCCTTGCCCTATTTCTGCATTGAAATCTCCCATAATTATTTTCAAGTGCTGCTTACCTTTATTATTTAGATGAAAAATTTCCTCATAAAATTCTTCAATTTCTTCTTCAGGATGACTTGTGGTGGGTGCATAAGTTTGAATAATCTGAGCCTTATATCTTTTCGAGAGTTGGATAACAAGTCGTGCAGTTCTGTCAGAGGAACTTTCAACTTCTACAACTTTATCCTTCAGTTTCTTGTTTATTATAAATCCAACACCACTAGTTCTGCCAGTATCTAACCCACGATAGTAGAAGAGATGTCCACTTTTCAGTTAAATGAGATCTTCTCCTTACCTCACTTAGCCCGACGATGCCCCACTTGATCCTTTGTAGTTCCTCTTCCAATTCAAGAAGCCTTGAATCAGAAGATAGGGAGCGTCCGTTGTACGTAGCCAAGGTCAGCATCAGATGGCAGCCTAGTCCGGTCCTCCGGGGATTCTTAGCACCCTCTGCCTTCATGTGGCACTGGCCGCTGCCTTGGCCAGGTACATTCCAGCTGCCGGAGACTGAGGGCCAAGATTTAAGTTGTGGAATCATTTTGGAGGGGTTTGGCCATAACTCACCACGCTGGCCAAGCGGGTTGGTGAGTGTGGGATAGAATTTTCTCTAATCCCAATGGTATAGTCATACCGCTACTGGCGGTCGTCAGAGCCCCTTTAGTACGAGCAGGATGCACCACGAGAAGGCGGGGTTGACATTTGTCAAGGAGAGGCTGTGATGTTACGCATCACCTGACCTTACATCCCATATATATATATGTTATCTCTCCATCCAGTGTGTCTTCCATTTGCTCTTCGATAAACATGTAGAACTGCTGTTACTTCTGATCAATTAATATTGGCACATACTAACTAAAAGTAAATTATTATAAATCCATGCACGTGAGTCCCTCTGAGTTCAACAAAGCGAACAATAAAACATGTAACCTAAGATCTTGGCTTTGCACAACTCTGGAAGTGCGTGCAGAGCTGGATTTACGTGTCCGCGTTTTCTAAGAGATGGTGAAAGACTTTTTTACAGCAGCAGGACAAAGGACACGTATAACGTTGTCCCGCCCCCCATAAGATATCCAAAAATGCAAGAATCGTAGAATATTTAAATGTTTATCCTTTTAACGACCGTGACTATAAAATCTAGTATCACTCTAAATATCATAACGCCCGAAAATGCCTGTTGTTTCACTTCTTTGTTTAGTAACAACAATAGTGACTCTCTGTGACTCCTGCTGATCCCTCATAGGTCAGCACTTAAAGTAGTGAGCTCATTACAAGATAATGATAAGAAATTTTTCTTTAGTACTAATTAATATCTCTTCCAAAGTGATTTTTCAAAGCAATTCTGCATTCATTTAGCACAAAAAGTAATTTTATAGCATCACAATAATAACAGTTTTATTTGCGGTCTTTACTTTACGAAACCACCCATAAATTGTTTAAAGAAATTATTAACATATCAAAATCATGGAGGACAATTATTTTACACGAGACTAAGGAACTTCTAGCAAAATGTCAATCTTTAAAAGGTTGAATGTAAGTAACATTGCGCAGTTTACTTGTTGGTTTTCACAAAAGTTGAAGTATTATGCGAAGAACAGGGGAAGGTTTACCATCTATATAAACACATTTAAAATGAATGTTAATATTTACTGGTACCCAGCGTTTCTCACTGTGATTCGCCGCTTTTTATAGGCAAATGAACTACGTTTTAGGGAAAGACTGTAAAGTATAATACTTTCGCTTGACAAGGTAAAATGCGCGAAAAAACAAATTGAAAGACTTTTTTAAAATTAGAATCGTAGCCAAGTGATATACGACATGTTAAAGGAACTACCGTATGAGCAGAAAGAAATATGTGTCAATGGTACTTAATTTATAGCAGTTAAAGTGAATTAATGACTTATGTCCTTGAAAAAATTTCATCAAACTGTATGGGCTTTTAACTGTATTTATTCATTGTACACAAAATTGGTCAACAGAAAGAAATTAGCATATATTTATACTTCAGAAGTACAGCAGCGTACAGAGTATAAGAATGCGTTTTTCGAGAGACAAATCATTGAATTCGAAGGAACAAAATACGAATCTTCCTTTAAGGAGTGACAGTGTATACCAGCTATGTAAATTTTTGAGTACCTTTTATCGTTTATTGAGACCTATTGACGGAAATATAGTCAAAATTCCACAAGGGTTATACATTTTCCTTATCTTGCCGAAGAAAAATAAATTAAGACGAATTTACCCTATTTCATTCAAGCTTCTGATTTGCGTAATGTTCCGCCAAAACACAGTACTAAATGCTTCACCAAATGTTTTAAGTGAAACTTTTCTTTCAAAGATATACGTTTTGCGAAATTGCACCGTATCAAATTAGAAAATGACAGTAGATATTATACTAATTAAGCTTAAATATAATTATGAGCTGAAATTGGCTACTTTTTGTGAAGTTATGTTTACGCAGATCTAGATAAAATATAACACCCCATGTAAACGAAATTGAAAGATAAATCATCTTTTACTTTCAGTAGTTTGCTTTTATAATAAAGTATAATTATTTAACAAAGACATTTGTTACATTTCTAGATTTTTAGGGAAATGGAAAAAGCTTACTGCATGCTTTTGGCAGTAAGTGGAAACTAAAGAGAACAGTAACCTGTACTTTTCAGAGAACGACGTGAGCAGCTGCCCTGTAGGGCTACATAAGTGCTCCCGAGATGGGATTACAACATTGATTTATGAAATTATATCATATCAATTTGCACCAATATCACAATTATAAGAGAAGTAATGCATCGATTATAATCCACAGTCGAATGTTCTTAATTTGGAGGAGTTTATTTATCTCTTTATACGATTTTCATTTTTTTCTAATGGAACAGAAGTTTTCACCTCATATTTTTTAACAGCTTAAAGCATGTAGAATTTCTTAGTATATTTAAAATGTTAATAATTTTTTGTTTGATTGTTTCCTTTCATGTTTTGAGAGATTTAATGGAGTGGATGTTTGCAAACATGACGTCCCTTACAAGACGTAAATGATAACGTCTGGCCAAATTGAAGTCTTTTCACCTAACATTTAACAGAAGAAATCGCTAAAAAAAGTACCAATCTGAGGTGGTTCACTTGCGGTGCTTCTGTCCCAGAAAGTTCCCTTTTGTTCTACTAATGAATATTTTTATAGAGTGTAATCTATTCTATAAACCTAAATGGAGAACCTTCCTGTATAACTCAAGTAATGTCAGCGGTTTAAACAGAAGGTAATGTATTGATATCATTTTACAATTACCATTTAATAACATTCCAAAGATTTTCTGCAAAAAATGAAAATAGGCCGTAAAACTGATTCTGTTGTCAAAATACCGATGTTGTAACAATGCAAATCTGGGCATCACTGATTGATCAGAAGGAAAAGAAAATTCGTAAACTTTCTCTTCCAGAGAGAAAGAAATTGTGCAATTTTTTTACAGTTCTGCCTCCAGATAATCAGGCACTTCTCTTTCTAAAGTAGAATCGAGCCTTTTTTTTTCAGTTTTTTACTTAATCATCAATTTGAATTGCGATTATTTCCGGTAGTATGGGGATAAGCATATACTAATTTTAAGTTTGCAGATACTTATTGAGAAGCTTTAAATGTATAAAGGGGTGTAATAATGTAAGATATATCAAATTCATTTTTATCCTGCACGTGCGTCTCAATTTCAGTCCAAAAGGGTGTTTTACTCTGGGAGAATTCAAAAACTTCTGCTGGGGGGTGGTAGAACTTTCCGCCAATATTTCTGTAACAGTATAGATTTTGTTGGTCAGGTTGTAATATAAATGGCAATATGCCAAATAAAAATATCACGACAAATAAAATAAAATATTGGTCCAATCACTTTTACCAGTATCTGTGGTAGCTCAGTATTGGAGTGTTTGATGGTAGAATAATTTTATGTAAACAAAAAATGCAACGAATTTTGAGAAAGTATTTCTAGCAATAATTTCTTATGTTACGATAAAAAGACAAAATGGAAATTTAAGGATTTTAAAAATATCATGAAATTGATCCATTTCTTGAACTCGTCTAAAAATTAAGACTCTCACTTCCAGCAGGTTGTAATTTTACTAATTATCGTTTGCTTTAGCATTTATGCTAGACCTCAAATGGCGATATAAGGTTTTAACAAGTATTTTCAAATTCGACTTGTTTTGACCAATGGAAAATCGGGAAAACGTTCAAAAAAATTGCTTGTAATTTTTGAAATATTGTATGATAAAGTGGTTTAACAAAATTTGCATCCAGAAAATGATACAACTAATGTAAATTAATATCAATAACTGTGAACATTTTAAAAAGCAACGGTCGTTGCAATAATTTGGTGAACATGCATATACATATTTCAGCTACTGTTTGCCCACAATAATATAAAATTTAGGTCATTGTGCTGCTTGATAAAACGTATAACAAAATAGAGAGATTTACACATATGCAATTTCAATGATCAACGATTTCTGTTTATGTAAACCGATCTATTGTAGCTTTGAAATGCATACACTGATTCATCATTTGTTTTATAACATAAACCGACTGCGACTGGAGTACACACGATAGGTCGTATGGAAAAATCACCGTTGACGACGTAACCAAATATATGAGCTGTATAAAGGGGTGCGATTCGGTGTCGGTTATCGCGTAACTGTGACATGTTGACAGGTAAAACAGATGCTGTAGACCAATTGTCTACCATGTCAGATCTCAGTGACCCCCAAAAAATCACGGTGATTGGTATGGATCTTGACAGAACTTCAGGAACTAGATATAGCAGTTGTCACGTGAAGAACTGAATGCAAGATTATGACTACCTGGGAAAAAGGACTTGGAGTTTTCTCCAAATGTGCAAATTGTGGACGTCATAGGAAGATATGTGGTTAGGATATACGAACTTGCCGACTGTGCAACAAAATCACAAGATCATACAACCGCAGATATCAAGCAGCGTAGTTCAACACCATTCGGAATGATTCCATTTCCGACACTGCAGTTCGTGAGGAACTTCATCATACAGGTGCTTATGGCCGTGCTGCAAACCGAAGAATTCTGATTATTAACATCAGTGCAACAAAACAAGTAAAGCAGTGCAAATCACACGCAAACTGCCATGCTAAAGACTGGCAACGTCTCACCTTGTCTAATGAATCTTTCTTGACATCGTTTTCCACCACTGGTAGCACCAACGACTTCTTGGTACCAGCACTTAAGCATCGACGGGAAACTGTGTTGTGTCATTTCATAGCATTCCTTAAGGCCATTGTTTATTCTTGAGATTTGCGTCACGCCTGCAACGAACGAATCCATTCTTGGCTACCACCTGCATCAAGTGTCGCAAGGATTTTTCGCTAATGATCCTCCCCCGTTTCAAGCAGTTAATGCACCCTGGCATTGTGCGATACGTGTCACGTTGTGGTTTGTAATATATCACATACGGTACAAAATTTACTCTGGCAACCTCACTCTGCAGATCTGAATATTATTGAACATCTGCTGGAATATCTGCATCGAAACGTCAGATTACAGACTCTCTCTCCAACAGTTGTTTCCTAATTAGGATATATTTCACAAGCACAACGGTCACAAATTCCATTACCGTATGAGCATGACTAACAAAAGCTTATTTGACGATGAACTGCTCCTGTTAACGAAGCTCCAGATCGTCCTAAAGTTTATTAAAAAGAAGTTCTACATAAGCCGTTAGCTTTTCCATTATTTTGATATACCCTTGTATATCAACATTTCTGTACCACTTGGAATTAACAGAAACAGAGGCTAGGAATGTATTCTGAAAAAACCTTTAGGTTGAAGCTGGAACCGTCATAATGCAGTTAGAATTATAAACTATTGAATCATGCTGCAAATTAAAACTCAAAGATTCCCTGCCATGTGTTGTACCCGACCAAATCTCACACTATGGATTTCATTAGTTTTTACTTTTACATAATTCTCTCAGAACTATGATGAAGAATATTTAGTTACCATTTTTTTTTAAATTGGAGAATTTTAGTGATAACTTTAAATGTAAAAAAAAACTTATAAAATAAACACTGCATATTGTTGTATTGCAAAAAAAAAAAAGACACACCTTTGTAAAGTTACCCACAGGCACCAAACTAATAATAAAGGTAAATTGCTCCTCTGTATTTCGAAGTTGTGATATAGGATAAGAATGCTATACTAAAAGTCCGTTTTAGTTGTCTGAATTGCGGCATAAATGCGATACGTTAGAAAATGATATAGTAATGAAACGGCAGCATTTGAAACTTTGGACAATTGGTCAAAGGACACCACATTTATATTTCTACTGCTACACTTCCTTGAATAAATTTCCTGTTTACGTTCTACATAAAAGGAAATATTTCCTGATGCCCTCAGTTATATAAATGTACTTATGTTTATTCAGAGTTTGTATAAAAAATTACATCGTGTAACCTTATTAAAATTTTAAGTTTATGAATAAACTACTGTTTAAACTAAGAGTTGGAAGTATTTCAAAGAAGAGCCTTTTTCTTACCTTCCTGCTATTTTACACGGAAAGTCCAGGGTATGCGTTCTTTGTTTTTTTAAAGTGCGCCATACTTTGAAAATTTACATTGAACGCACTTAGTCTTTTTTTCTCTCTCTGTTTTAAAGTTACATTATTTGATAATTTCCAGAGTATAGTTAATATTTTTAGTCTCACATTCAACTAAATATTTTCAGTAATATCTAAATTACTTATTCGGCTTTCACAAATTAGTAAAATACAGTAGAGAGATATAAAATACAAATTTGCTCATCACGGTTTGTGCCTATGTAACAGTTACAATTAATTCGGAGACCTCCGCTTTTGCTTCCACTTTCCACTGATGGCTCAATTTGGCGATAATTAATCGCTGAATACAAACACTGCAACGGAGGTAAAGGCAGAACAATTTTGTGGTTTTGAAGATATACAAAAGAAGTTTTTTTAAACAATTTAGTTGAAAATTTGTGAAAAATACGAATTTTAATAAATCATATCTTTTTAACAAAATAGTAAAAATAACATCTGCAGAGAAAATTCAATAACACTTGAAGAACATTTTGCATCATATAATTTCATCTTTCTCTTAAAAGGAAATTGAAGTGAACAAGTCGTTTCAAATTTATTAGTCCAAAAACAAGAAATGTTCTATTGTAAATTTGTCAAATACTCATTACGTAGGGTGCGGTGATTAAGCTGAAATGTTAAAAATATCGTTGCAAGAATACCATCTTTTATCTCATATCTCATCAGATTTTAAAGTTTCTGGGACATATCATCGAGATAATGATCATCATCATGAACCATTATCAGTCCATTGCTGGATGAATGCCTCGACAAGCCTGTTCTCCTAAACGCAGTCTGCCCCGGGTCACTGAGGCATGCTATCGGATTTCATCCACGCATCTACCATGGGGTTTTATCCTACTATTCTCCTGTCCCCATGAATCAAGCTTAGTAATGGGGTTGGCGAACGGTTGTCAGCTGTTCAGGCCACTACTATTTCAGTAAATTTACCGTTATCCTGATGCTATCAATATTATTATGGTCCTGATAATGAGTTCGTATTCCTGTTTTTCCTGGATGTACGAAGCAGGCATCCCTTCATTCTTATTTTAGTTGTTTTGAAACCTATGGGCTTATTCTTCTGTTAAGGTCCATGCCTCTTATGCATGTGTGAGGTCACGTAGCATACATCTATCAAACAGCTGTAGTTTCAAAAGTCATAGAAAATTCCTTTTGAAAACTGTACAGCTTCCTCCAAATGCTCTTCAACCAAGATTTATAACCCTATTAATTTCTACTTCGACGTAGCTCTCGCTTGATACTGTCATACGCAAATGTAACCATCGGTTACTTCTGCTATGGTTTCCAAAAGTGTAAAAAAATTAGTAAAATCATGCGAGCATTAATTATGATAAGCTTTCAAACATACCAGAAACCATTACTCAAGTTATGAGGATAATGGCTGTGGAATAAATCTCGCTCCTATGCCCTGACCTTTGCCCCCATTTCGATTATATTAAACAGCATTGGTTCAATATACCCCTGGAACAACATTCTAAAGTTTTATCGCAATTGTAGAATTTTGGTCAAGTTATGAGGTTAATGGCTGTGAATAAATCTCGCACCTATGCACTGACCTTTGATCCTATTTCGATCATATTCAACAAAACCGGTTTAGTACACCTCCGGAACAACATGATAAAGTTTTGTCGCAATCGAAACATTTTTACGTAAGTTATGTCGCATAAGGGCACGGAATGGATCCTGCTCCTATGTCCTGACCTTTGACCACACTTCGTCCATTTTAATTTTGGTTCTTCTCCAGATTGTCCTCTTTTACATTCTATGATTTCATCGAAAGCGAACCATTTTTACGCGTTATCGTGCGGGCAGGGAGATAGACAGAGCGACAGACAGAAAGACAAAGCTGGAGCATATACGTTTCTTCAGCCTACGGTTGGAAAGCGTAAAATAATCGTTCTTGTCCTCTTACACAAATTCTGTTTTGTGTAAATAAATTTTTAATCCCACTTCTTTACCCTTTTCAACAGGTTGCAGAATCGATCATATTCCACCGATCTGTAGGAATAAAATATTATTTAATCAGCTAAACGGTCGTAAATTAATAAGATCCATAAAATTTGATTCCGTTATCTTTCTAAGTAAGTGATTGGAATACTTTATGCGATGCTTGGAAAATATGAAATCTCTCTGTATCATTTTTTCCAAATTTTATGCCTGCTGTTCTGTGTAATATTAGATCATTTGCTCTTGTATTTTTTTTCATTGAGGGTTTAAAAACCAACTTGAGTAACTGAATAGACTATAAGCAGTCGCCTGTGCCTAATTTATAGTTACTTCTTCCAGGGAAAGGAGAGAGTCAGTGGCGTAAGACAAGCACAGAACCCATGCGTCACTGGGATTCGAACCTGGACCCTTCAGGAGCTAATGGTTATTTCCTTTTCGTCTATAGATGAGCATTTGAGTATCCAGCTCCAATATGTGCTGCAGGCATTTCCCCATTCACTAGGCACACAAATCAGCCAATCCTTCATACTTCCAGTGAAACCATTGCGTCAAGAAGAACTCCAGATGCTCGTGTGTCAGTTTCCAACATGCACGTCTGCTGCCATATAATCCGTTTCTTTTTTGTTTTTTTGGTTCTCTTTAACTTATCTATGGAAATGGTATTTAACGTGGGAGAAAATAATGGTAAATAAAAACGGTAAAAAATGTTAAATAGTACGTATGTATTTAGGGTCCTTATTCGTTATAAGGCATCATTCGCCTTTATAAACATTAAGGCACATTTTCCACAGTTTTAAACAGGCGTTTGGTATATTACAAGATTGGAACACATTACTGCAATTAAGGTTTTTATTGTTTCGATACATGGTACACTATTTGGGAAAACGAACATGACCGCCCCGGTGGCGCATTGGTCTAAGCCATGGATTCTGATCATTCGTCGAGAAAGGGTCCGGGTTTGAATGCCGTGTGGCATGAATGTTGTGTTTGTCTTACGGCACTGGCTTTCTCTCTTCCCTGGAACCAGTGGCTCTAAATTACCCACGGGAGATTGCTTATAGCCCATTGAGTTGATTACGGTGGTCGTAAACCTACACACACATACACACCAAAGGAACATTTTAGTTTCTAATTTTTTACCCGATAAATACTAAACAAATAGTTTTTATTTAAATTGAAGAATTGCAATTTTCTCGACTTCAAATTCTTATCAACCGCCTTTAGCTAGGCATTTTAGTTTGCATCAGGCTTAATTGTTTCTCTTTGAATACACAGAAGAATATCAGAAAAAAAAATGTCCATTTTTTGTAACATTTCATCA
Source organism: Macrothele yani (assembly GCA_039090855.1). Taxonomy (NCBI): domain Eukaryota; kingdom Metazoa; phylum Arthropoda; class Arachnida; order Araneae; family Macrothelidae; genus Macrothele; species Macrothele yani. The sequence goes on along the minus strand of CM077033.1, from coordinate 51,008,005 downwards.
ATGTATTCTAAAAGACTTGAAAGAGAAATCTCACACAGTGCGTAGTTATGCTAAATGCAATATAAAAATTTTGGAAAATACTAACACTCCATAATAAACAAATTTTCCAAAGTAATCGAGGTAATTGCCTTCAATGCACGATCTTAATAACAAGAGTCACTCACAACACAAAATTAAAGTCTTTGGCTCAATTTAAAGATTTTATTATATAAGAACGTTCGGGTTTCCCTAGAGCCCATCATCAGATACAGAAGAAGGAATAAGTTTAAATAAAGTGTTACGTGAACATCATATAGATATCAGATATTAATATGACATAATGTCACGTGGCATTAAATTGTCAAACGACGTGGCATGTATCATTAAATACTGATGTCATATCAATATCTTATATCTAAATTATGTTCACGTAACACTTTATTTAAACTTATTCCTTCTTCTGTATCTGATGATGGGTTCTAGGGAAACCCAAATGTTCTTATGCAATAAAATCTTTAAATTCAGCCAACTAATTTAAATTTGTGTTGTGAGTGACTCTTGTTATTAAGATCGTGCATTGAAAGCAACTACCTCGATTACTTTGGACTATTTCTGCACGAATATGAATTCTCCTAAAATAAATTATCAGTGACAATACTTTGCCTCAAAATCTCTCAAATATCCGTAACTATCATTGACATTTTAAGTATAATTGCGATTTTGTTAATTTATAAATGTCGCTGTTCATATGTTGCTGCCGTTTTGGGTAACACATTTTGAGACAACTTCGAAACTCATGTTAAAGCAATGAAAGGCGAAATTAGTTTCGTCGTCCAGGTTTAAAATTAGAGTAATGACGGTTCTTGTACGTCTTTCTGACAGGCTGGAGATCGAACAAATGTTTTGTAATACTATTATATTTCGAGTTATTTAAAATTGCCTATATTGCCTTCCTGAAGCTGATATGTCTATTCTTATGTAGTCATTACTCAATCTGTTAAATGCCCACTCACTTTCTTCTAGGAATTGCCATTTTTTTAATTGTATATTAGAACACTAGGATTTATTTAGTACGTTACAAAAATAGGTTTAATACGTTTTGTAAGCAAGGGTATTATTGGGTTGCAACACCTCTGGAAGAGGTGTTTATGTCTGTCACCTTCAGCAGCCTCGAATGATTGCATTTTATTTACGAATACATATTACCATATAATTTTTATAGAAAAATATCAGAGTCTAAATTGATATTACCTGAAATCCAATGTTTTACCACTCCCTTTGATAGACGTTAATTGAAAGAAATTTCAGGCTTTCACATTATATTAATTTTGAATTACATTGTGATCTGCTGAATTGTAAGATCTAAAGAAAACTGAAGTTCTCGAAAAACTGTCTAAAATTTTGTCCTGAAAATCGTCCATTTCAGCGTAATTAGATATTACACAGATTGTAAACGTCATTGCCAGATCTGATGGAAAAGATGCAAAATAAGAAATATCGATGCAACATGATGGTCGCATGAGCGTTCAAAGATATCGTGGCTCCTTATACCAGTCCAACGGCCAACATCATGGTTTTGGACACCATGGTGTTCAGTTCGGGATCCAGCCTCATACGAGTTAAAAAAATCCTAAACAGCCAGCGATATGTCATCGATGTTGTCCTGGCGCTCTTTTCCAGCGGGACAAGCGCAGCCATGTTTGATTTGTAATGTCGAGGACTTCTTCGGTGTACGGCAGATACCGCTCCTTGACAGGCCAACATCTTCGCTGGATATGTCCCCGATCCATGTCATGCATATCACATAAGCTACTGGCCAGTCAAGTTCGTCCGCCAGACACTACAAGTGAATTCTGGTCTCGCATAGATGTAGACTGAGAGGATATACCGAAGGACGATAACAAAACCTCTTGCATTTAACGACACGCCGTGTTGAGTCAGTTATTTTTGCTCGAGGTTTCTTCACACGATAATGAGTTTGAAATTAAAAAATCTTGTACAGCCTAACAAATACACTGACGGAATTTGAAAAAAGAACAACAAGTAGGAATTGGCGGACGATCATGAAATTTACATATGTTAATGGCGTCGAAGTTATGTAGGTTTGATGTTAACTTCGGGACCAACCGGTGAGCGCTTACGCCACAGCACGGCATAATATGAAAATTACCGTCGGTGGTATTTAACGAGTACGGCGAAGTAAATGTAATCAGTCGTCGGCGTACGGACACGTGCGAAGACCCTGAAGAAACTGAAATGCCTGAACATGGAAGACGTGTACGACTTCAGCAGTTATCTGACTTTTGCGAGGTCGTCTAGTCGGAATCCGCGAGGCCGGGTGGTCGTATAGTCGTACTGCGGAGAGAATTGTACGGGACGTATCAGTGGTGGTACGATGGTGGCGTAGATGGTCCGAGGAACATTCCCACACGAAAAGACGTGGAACTGGGAGTCACAGACGGACTGATGAGCGCAGCGATCGACGTATAAGAAGAGCGGTGTTGTCAAGCAGAACATCCACTGCGACGCAAATCCGAGCTGCCGTTGCACATGAGGTGACTGTGCGAGCAATCCCGAACCGTCTACTGGATGCAGGACTACGTGCATGTGTGCCTCTGGCATGTGTACCTATTACTCCAGCTCATCGTCAGGAACGGCTGCAATTGAGAACGCAATGGCGATCTGTCGTGTTCAGCGATGAAAGCAGTTTCTGCTTCGGAGCCTCCGATGGCCGTATGCGTGTTCGCAGACGCACAGGGGAGCGTCTTCACCCTTCTTACATCCGCCAGCGACACACAGGGCCTACACCTGGTCTCCTGGTGTGGGGAGCGATCAGTTATCACTCCCGTACACAACTAGTGTTTGTACCGGGTACGTTAAACAACACCTCCTACATCAACAACATCATTCAGCCCGTTATTGTGCCATTTGTAAGGTCGGTCCATCGTGGTGTTTTCCAGCAAGATAACGTACGCCCACACACGGCAAGTGCCACGCAACATGCACTTCAGGGTGTGAGGCAACTTCCATGGTCTCTGCTCGTTCACCGGATTTGTCCCCTATTGAGTATTTGTGGGATTTTAAGGGACAACGACTTATCCGGTCTCCACGGCCAGCCACGACCATTCGCGATTTACGCGTCCAGGTTGAGGACGCTTGGAACTCAATACCCCAAACTTACATCCAACATCTGTACGACAGACTCCATGCCAGAATTGCACAGTGTGACGCAGTTCATGGCGCTTCAACCTCGTACTAACCATGTTACACGTAAATGTTATTTTTCAGTTTACCAGCAAATACAGCTGTATTTTGCCATAATGTTTGGATCACGTTATCCTCTGTATTCCGTTATTATGCTGTATAAATTTCGTTGGTATCAGACGTCTCCTTGGTGTTCTTTTTTCATTTTCTGCCAGTGTATAATCAATTATATGTATGAGACTTGAGGAATATGTGATATAAATATCATTCATTAGGAAGATTCATTCTTGGTGTTGCATTTCTCACGAACAGAAGTGCATTACCAAAATATAATACCGAGTATATTAACATCGTCCATTTTTTTCCGTTATGAACAAAATGCCTACAGAATTGATTATTTCTGCAGTAAGAGTTGCTTCCCTTTTTTTATCACTATTGCCGGCTGCTGTATATATATCTCCATTTCCGAAAGTTTCTTTACAGTGCAGTTGCTTAGCCAAAGGCAGTACAATTTTGCGCTTTGTCAAGGGAAAATAAAACTAACTCAGAAATCTGATTCATGCTGGGATAACTAATTATGTTGTCAGATATAAATAGCAATCACCAAACGGAGCTTTAACTTAGAGCTGTTCAGAGCCCTCGTTTTAAGTTATTAAGAAACGTTTTATCCTTTAAATCTAAAAAAAAAACGGAAAGTCAATAAATGTGGTTCAGATAACTTCCAACAAATTAGAAAACCGGAAAATTATATGTATATAATTTTTCAGAAAATAAAACAAAAATCTTCTGATTTTCTTTATTTGGTTTCAACATTTAAAATAGCGCAGGGAATATATAATTGAATAAATGTTTTAATGAAATAATGATGTATAATTTGTTTATATCACGTTTGATTTGCCCTAAGTCGTTGAAATAAGATTTGGTTTAGTATTCTTTCAATTTAGATCTGTGTAACTTCAGCTCCACTTAGGGTAACCACGGCACAACTTGGCGAAACGAATTTTTTTGAAGAAAGATCACAAAAGGGATCTTTTTTCTCTGAATTTAAAGGAAAATATATATCACTACTGCTTCAGTCCATCTTTTTTTCGAAATATAACCAAGTTATTAATCAGACAAATTTCGGGAAGCACAGACCTGTCGGACCACTCTTTTCCATGTATCGGAAGCAGCCAAAACTATTGAAATACAATCTGTTGCAACACATAGAATTTCATTGTGGAAATATTGGTCTTACTTGGCAAATTCGTATTCGTTGTTTTGCTCCATAGATAAGACATGACGTTGCACAGTTTTTTCTTTTCCGTGGAAATCTGCCTGGTGGTAGTGTAATATTTCCAGGCCTGTGCACACAGTAAGTTTCTATAGCTATGCACCGCAAAATCGAAAGGTTGACCAGCTAACTACTAAAACCGATAATAAGCCATTTGTTCCAGAACTTTGTGTTCGAATATTTTGAATAATATAGTGTATTTCTTTCACGGATTCGAGGATAAATTATGATGTCAATTGTTTCTAAAATCTTTAGAAAGTGTCCCCATTCTGTGAAATATCATGGGATTTATCTCTTTCAATGTATTGAAGTAATTAGATAGACGTTATGCTTTTTTTGTTGCATTTGGTTTCCACATTGTTTCCTCAAAAGGAAAGACAGTAGCGGGGGACACATATTCTGGGTGCAATTTGCGCATATTTAGGTCAAGTTCCGAGAATAAGTTTAGCCGGCCAACAATTTTCTTATGATTCCCAGATTCTCGCAGATTCTGCGAGATCTTCGTTTCCTCTATAAGTTATATCGAATCGCATTTGAAACGATGACACGGTTTTACGGATCTGAAGAATAGTGATATTAAAAAAAACAACTCCTTATCAACAGAGATTGAACGAATTATTGTTACTTCACGTAAAGGTTTTATGTCTTTTAAAAATAAACATGCGGTTTCCGCTCTGTCACAATTAAATACATAGAATTAAATTTCTGTGCGGTATATGGATTAAGAGTTATCAGAGTTTTTCATGAAAATATACCCCATATTCATCTATGCTCATAATAATCCGTATATTTACTTTAGATATTACGATGTTTAAGAAAATTTCATTTGCAGTCGATATCTTGATATCAGCAAACAAATAATTTCAAAGGTATATGTTTCAATTATATTTCGTTAGTTTATGTCCTAAATTACACATACGTTGTTGTAAAACTATCCGAAATTGTGACAGAATTCAGAATAACAAATAGATTTCATAAATTGCATATGCTGCATTTCCGTATTAAACCGGATGAAGAACACCCATTCTATGGCATCCTAAATTAATATGAATTTAGTGTTTTTGAGCCATTCCTACGTATAAATAATTTTTTTCTGGAAAACATACTGAAAGAATCTATCGATTCCTCAGCATCTAATAATTTACAATACGGTATATTGTTAATTAATACAGAAATTTGACATGGACTAGGAACATAAAACAGAGGTCATCGCTCTTTCCACTTTCCTAAGTGAGTCACGAAAAAATTTTCATTGGCCGCCACTGGGAATCGAACCCGGGTTCTTCCAGTTACGCCCCGGATATGCTCCCTCTCCAGTGGAAGCATATCCGGGGCATAACTGGAACACCCCGGGTTCGATTCCCGGTGGTGGTCAATGATGATTTTTCCTTGACTCACTTATAAACGTGGAAAGAGCGATGACCTCTGTTTGATGACGGTATATTGTTTTCAATTTACAAAAGCATCCGTTTCAAATGAAAGCATTTAGGTAAAATCTAACAGATATATTTACTGAGAAGTGTAGCACTGTTTTTGAATCTTATTCTTAAATATAAGATTTGCAGCTGCCCTTCCTAAATTTCTTCGGTGTGTCCAAAGAAATATAAATTAAAAAAGAAAAGCTTTTAAAGGAATAAGTCGTTCAAAACATTGCGTTTCGAAATGTTCCTCAGTAAATGTACACTGCCGGACAATTGCTAAGGACGGATGACAATAGCAACGATAGCAACCATAAAATGGAAGGCAGGAAAATGTGGAAATTAGCATAGTGCGGGATACAGTAAGACGTGTTGTGCGCATGCAAATTTTGGATTGCCGAACTTCTTCGTAACGGCATAGCGCTGATAAGAAATATAAAAGGATTTGACGCGTATTGACCGTTGTTGTTCAAACGCAAAGTTGAAAGGGAAAAATCCAATTGACGAACTTGCAATTTTCAGTATGTCTTCCCGACATCACCTAGATGATTTTACTCGTGGCCGTATTATTGGCAAGATTGAAGAAGGGCGAAAAGTAACAGATGTTGCCAGGGTGTTCGACGTCAGCCACAGTGTTGTTTCAAGGCTTTGAAAATCATTTCAAACAAATGGAGAGTGTAGCGAACGTCACGGCGGAGGTCGTGTTCGCAGTACGACACCTGCAGAAGATCGGTACATAGTGCTATCAACAAAAAGACACCGGTGCAGCACAGCTAGTGAGGTAGCAAATCAGTTTATGGCTGCTTCTGGCAAGCGGATCTCCTGAAAAACTGTCGCCAGACGTTTGCACGAAGGAGGACTATACGTCCGCCGTCCTGTTATGTGCATCCCCTTGTCCAGACGTCACCGTACCGCCCGTTTGCAACGGTGCCATCAACATCGCAATTGGAATAGATAACGACTGGTCTGCTGTCCTCTTCTCAGATGAGAGTAGATACAGTCTATCGTCTGATTGTCGACGACAACTGATCTGGCGTGACAGTGGTACTGCATATTGTCCAGCAAACATACAGGAAAGGGACCGATATCCGACATGTAGTGTCATGGTATGGGCTGGCATCATGATCAATGGCCGTACGTCCCTCTATGTGCTTCCAACTGGGACTATGACTGGCCAACGATACATTAATGATGTTCTGCTACCTCATGTTCGCATGTTCCGTGGTGCTGTCGGTGATAGATTCATTTTCATGGACGACAACGCAACATGTCATCGAACAGTCGTTGTCCAGGAGTGTCTTGAGAGCGAGGATTTTCAACGCCTCGTATGGCCAGCACGTTCTCCCGATCTGAATCCCATTGAAAATGTGTGGGATGCTTTGGGGAGGAGTCTTGCTGGTCGCCAATGCCCTCCAATAAACAAGGACACCCTCATCTGTCCACTGACAGAGGAATGGGATAAATTACCCCAACAGCTGCTTGATAATGTTGTGCAAAGCATGACACGACGTGTGGAATCTTGCATCGCCCTCCATGGTGGACATGTCCCGTATTGACATCTTACGCCGGAACGCCTGCGGACGGTAATTGCATTTTTTCACGTTTATGTATTCTGCACAAAATGGCCTGTTTGTCCCTTGAACACGTTCTAAAGCCATCTGGATTTCAGAGCACAATAAATTGTCTTTCTTGTAATGTCCTGGCATTCTGACATTATTTTATTTCACTTGGCATCCAACCACACTTACTTTTTATGCGCTATATAGCCGTTTATGATCCGTCCTTAGCAATCGTCCAGCAGTGTATTTTTACAAAATACAAAGACGCAAATTCTCTACGTCATGCTTCACATCATTTTGTGCTCGAATGTAGCGCATTAATGGTTCCGAGATTTATTATGTTTTACAGAAATAAGTGGTCTGTTATCATTTCATCAGAATTCATGCCACGAACTGTTATTCTTAATTCACCTTTTAAAAAGAGATACACACACATGAAGAATCATTACCTCCGTCGCTCCGGATATGGATACAAATATCTGTGCATCTATTCCAACGACATTGCCAACTGTTTTGAAATGAATATCCCGTACTGTGAGTTTGGCGACCATTTCCTGGTGCTCCCTCTAATGCTTACCTTCGCCGTTGTCTCGCAAAAATGCGAATGCTGAAGATACTTCCGAGGAGTTCAACGGGAAGTTCGTAAACTGCAAATTGATGAAAATACATGTTGTAATGATAAAAACTCGACAGCACCTGGAGATAGAAATTTCAATATCAATGCAGAAATCTCAGGTGAGTCTGATTTTATCGAAAGCAGACTGGTAGTAAGCAACACATAAGAATGGTGTTGAATTTTCCTGACATCTGAGTGTTACAGAACGTTTATTTACATATTTACTACATAAGTAAATTAAAGACCAAAATTAACACCAAAAAACAGCACCTAATGAATGATATAATAATTCAGATTAAGTGAAACATGCAAGAGGAATTAAAGACACCAACAAACAACTGAATTCAGAGGAGTTTGAAGGTCCGGGTTCAACGTTTTAGTAAGTCTTCCTACAACATTTCAAGTTAAATGACAACAGACATAGATTACAGTTTCAGCTCAGGTATAGCAATTTCATACGTATTTACTAATGCACGACAGTACTTGGAGATGGAAATTTCAATATAAATGCAGAAATCTCAGGTGAGTCCGATTTTATCGAAATCAGACTGGTAGTAAGCAACACATAAGAATGGTTCTGAATTTTCCTAACATCTGTGTGTTACAGAACGTTTATTTACATATTTCCTACATAAGTAAATTAAAGACCAACATTTACACCAAACAACAGCACCTAATCAATGATACAGATATTCAGATTAAGTGAAACATGCAAGAGCAATTAAGACACCAACAAACAACTGAATTCAGAGGAGTTTGAAGGTCCGGGTTCAATACTTTTGTAAGTTTTCCTACAACATTTCGAGTTAAATGACAACTGACATAGATTACAGTTTCAGCGCAGGTATAGCAATTTCATACAGATTTACTAATGCACGAAATTAGCACCAATCCAAAGCTTTCAGCTTAACATCTGCAAAAAACTGTTAAAATGGGACCTTGGTTTTAATTTTCTTTAAATCCTCAGGCTCTTCTATTAGGTTTTACCTTTCAGTAGGCTTTGTGTTGAGAAATGCTTTCACAGAATTCACAGGGAAATTACATTACCGGGTTTTTACAATCTTTATTTCTGTCGCTGCGAATATTCGATTTTGAGCACGTTTTCTGCAATAAAAATAAAAAGTGCTAAGTTAAGATTATCATCGTCTGATCACATGTGGACAATCCGTCTCTGCACATATGAGTCTGATACGAAACATCCCTTTCCATTAAGATGCATGAAACGTGGGAAACATGATCTTGGCGTTATTTATCTTTACCTCATACACAGCTTTCTCGCTATAGGGTGTAATGGCAAGTGCTACGGGATTATAAACATAGGTTATCGTACAATAATTTCCTAATATTAAGTTAGAAAAATCCTTTTTTGTTTTTGTGCACACTTTTAAACGAAACCCATTTTAGGAACAGGCTTCCTTTTGCTAGCGGTGGTTAATATAATTTGTGTTTACCAAGACATTTCTGTTTCTACAAGTCTGAAATTGTGTTTTTGAGTTCAGCAGAGTTCAGGATAAGGATTTCTACATATGATTGTAGATTGTTCGTACCTAATAGCTGACCACTAGTGAACGGAAGAACATAACGAGGCATGAAAAATTATGCTTGCCTTCGATCAGAGAGTAAGCGGGTATCAGTTACGTGGAAATTGCATTCGTCTCCAAGAAAGCAGACATTTCTCCAAGATCGCAGCAAAGCAAGAGCATGCTAGAGATCTCCTTCGACATCCAAGGTTTTATCCATCTTGAATTTATCCTTTAAGGAAACACTGTCAACAAGGGATTCTCTCTGAATATCATGCGTCTACTTAGGTCGTTCCGCAAGAAGAGGTCTCAACGGTTCGGCAATGAACCATTAGTGCTGTTGCAGGATAGTGCACCGGCGAACAGTTCGCACCTCGGTCGTGTGCTTATCGTCAAATCAGGAACTGTTGTCCTCCACTCACCAACCGCAGTCACTAACCTCGCCCTCTGCGACTTCCATCTCTTCCCTGAGCTGAAACGTTGACTCCAGGGTAGCCTGTTTTCGAGCTCAGAAGAAGTGAAAAGCACATAGCTAGCGGCACTGAAGAACAAACAATGGGTTTCAGAAGTGCTTCGACAAACTCTACAGCTGCTGGCAGAAGTGTGTGTTTGCAAGGGGAGCCTTTTTTAAAGGAGGATGTGCTTCAGTTTTGTAATTCTAACGATCTGTGAACTGACGGAGCCAGTGCAGGAAATCTGGACGTAATAACCTTTTTACTTATACTGAACAATGATTTAGAAAACTGTTTCCAATAGCACGTTGGACCAACTTTAGACCAACGTACAGCACATATGCTGTTTGGCATAGATTCCACACGGTATGGGAGTTCATCTATACCTACAGCATGCCAGAGTTTTACCAGGCTGTTCCTTAACAGGCTCAGATATGCGGCAATAAGACTTTGAACATGATTTGCTTTCTAACATGTCCTATACATCCTGAATAGTGTCCATATCTGGACTTAGTCATGAACAGTGAAAATGGTAGATGCCGCTGTCATGCTCCCTAACTCACTACTGAACTCATCTGGCGCGATAGACATAAGCATTGTCGTCCACGAAACTTTTGTTACCTAATGGATTCAAAGTCCATATTTCAGGATGGATTTCATCGACAACAATGATCAGATAATCTTTGGTGTAAAACCGACATTTTAACAATATCAGATGTCTGTATCCGTACAAACAAAGCATGCTCCTCCCCATGACCGTTTTTATACTGCAACTTGTCAAACACTTTGATTTTCTATATTCATTAAAAGTGTTGCCATTTTACTAATGACGTCAACCTTACGCACAGCATAAATTAATTCAGCTTATATATGCATGATGTATTATATCGTATAATTTTATCTATAGAGAAACATTACATAATTTGTAAATTGTGTTCTACTTTATAATGCTGTATTCCATTTTTTCCAAAGTACTTACACTGGCTGTGGAAATGCAGTATAGCCATTTAGCATTATCCCGGAAAAAATGAAGATATCTTGATATTTATTTTCAGTTTTTGGCAATCTAAATAAAATTTATCCTTCACCGAGCACTGAAGCAAACGGTTACCAAGAAGTAGTGTTTAACAAGACCAAAGAGAGAGAGACATTTTCAGCGACATGGACAAAATTTCCTCCTGGAAAAACCTGATGCAGTTTCCTTTTAAAATTATTATGTTTGTAACATGCAATATTTCTAACACGGTTTGCTTGCTACAGATGAAGCAAAAATATTGCTTGAAAAATAGTACAGTATTTCCCGGTTAATTGGGCCATTAATTAACCGCACTAGCCGAATCTTGAAGAACATCAGAAATTAGCTCTTTGGGATGAAGCTACGAATAATTGGAGCAACCGTTAAACTGAGACAAAGTGTCGTGGCTCCGATACGTTCCTCTTAACAAGACAGTATAGTTCAACAAATTATTGTAAATGTAATAAATACATTGAAGATGGAACCCTGAGTGGAATATAATGATGACTGCTTCCCCGTTGTAGAATGTTCTTTTTCTTGGTGTGCATATTACACTTATCAAACTGTGTAAACCCATTCCCATCTAAATGCTTGTTATGATATCCTATTATAAAACTTGCAAAACTTTCTGATGTGAAAATGGGCTTCAATATCACATTCTGCAACATAACGTGCAGATTTCTGTTCTGGTATACGCTAAAAGTTATTGCTGTTTAATGCTGTAATTTAAATATGCTACTAATATTTGGTATTTTTTTAATTTAAGGATTTAAGTTATTTCTGCAAAAAAGTATCTTCTAATTTATAAACTGGGCTACGATTTGCGTTCGCCTGTTTCCTTTCGAGTTTCGAATTTAGGCTAGGCTCGAGTAACGGCACCACGCTGCATCCATGAAAGACTGATTATTTCCTCTGCATGCTATAGCATCCTTCACTTCTGAATTGGAAAATTGCAATATAATTTTCCACGAACCGTACGGCAAAATTTTTCCGCTTCAGACAAAATTTGTTCTTTCTAAATTGCACAGTATATTGGGAAGACATAAAAATAGACTTGAGGACAAGCATTCTTCGGATATGAGAGTAATGAATGTTACCATCCAATGAACATTTTCAGGATGAAATGTATATAGTAAAATTTCTCGATTTCGATGTGGTATCTCATGTTCGATAGTAGCAACAATGCATAATTTCTAAAAAACTGTATGAAAAATTTACCAAATTTTTACTCTTTGAAGAGCAAAAGTTATTATATTTCATAATTTTGGTAAAGTTATGATCATCAGAAAAATGTATTTCTATCAGTTACGAATTATCATCTCTATCATTGCAGTTATATGCCCGGATGTCGAATGATATAGAAAAAAGAAGCCTGCAGTATAATTTTCTTAAAAGTTTATATAATATTTATGATCTAAATTATTTTTTACATAACTGCAAGCTTAGTTTTGGCGATGCAGCTTTAAGTAGCTATTTAATTTGTCTAATATATCAGCGGTGTACGTGTTTGTTTCTTGAGTCGTCGGTTAATCGCAGTGGTGGGTGAGTTAGTGAGAGTATTTCAACAGGTAACCACAGAGGTACTTGACATTTCTCATGGGAGAAAAAGGAACACCTTGTAATGAATGAATCTGGGAATAGATGGCGTTCCTCCAGCGGTATATGGTCAGCTGAAATCCCAAGATTATCTGACGGGTATGAATCAGACGAGTAAGTAGTTTGGTTGTGGAATACGTGCGATTACATTGGCGGTATCAGACGCTGTTGCACGAACCTAAACTCAGTTGAGCTTCTGCAGAAACATATCGTATTATTTGCTCAGCATTGGAACTAGATGCTGTTAAGAAAGGCACAACTCGGAATAGGTTTCGAAAATTTAAAAACGGAAATTAATCCTTTTAAGCGAAATCCAGGAATGATCATCTTGTCTACCTAGAAACAGAACCCCAGAAAGTTGCTACTAAGCAAATCAGCAGCCAAATATGGCGGGAACTAGCCTAGTCATTTGGTGTTAATGATGAAACCGTCCAAAGACATCTGCATGAAATTGGAAAATTGGCAACATACAAATCTCAAACTGGTTCACCCACGGATTGGCTGCAGTAAACAAAGAGTAGCGTGTCCCAGCTTGTCTTGCGCTGATGTCTCACTATGACAAGGAGCCATATTTATATACGGTATCCGCATTTGTTGAGAATTGGGTCCATTAGAGCACCACATAATGTTCCAGAGATTGGATGTCTGCTAGTGAATAAATTCCTCACACCTCGAAGCTAGTGCTGCATCCACGTTAAGTTACGCTGCATGTACTGTGAACAGCACGTGATGTTATTTGTTATGAACTCTTACAACTCGGCCAAACGGTCATTGCTGGAGTGTACTGTGAATAAATTAAACGTATGCATGGGGAGATACAAAAGAAGGAAGCACCCAAGAAAGGGAGTTCTCTTTCAAGATAACGCTCGTGCGCACTCAGTTTCATTGATCCGAAACACTATCAAAGAGCTTTGGTGAGAGTTTTTATGTCATCAACTTACTCACGGATATCTCTCCTTCAGTTTGTCACTTATTTCTTTAACTCGACAATTATATTCCAGGACACGACTTTTGCAGCTTTGATGAGTTGCACAGTACCCACCAAAACTTTTTATCTTCCCATGACCCGGCATTTTATCGCAGGGTTAGGTATAATATACTTACACGTTGGCAGGACGTTCTTGATGTTGATTGTAATTATTTTGATTAACAAATTGCTTTTCTATTGCGTGTGTGACATACTTTGTTTCAGTCTCTGAAACCTACAAATTATTTTGTGTTTACCTGATACCACTGACATAACCTTTAATTTGTTTTACGAAAACTGAAACAATGGGAGGATTCACGACTCACGTGGAAGCAACTCCGAACATTTTCTGCCATTAACACCTGATCATCGTCGGCGTCAATTGCAGTGGTGTAAACAGCGAGCAAAGGGGAATGCTACGGACCGGCGACGAATTTTTTCAACGACAAATTCCGCTTCTATATGAGAACGGACGACCGCCGTGTCAGATTGTTGAGGACCGCAGGTGAACGCTACAATCCCAACCTCTCTGAACAGCGGCACACGTCCTGAACTGCAGGCTTGATGGTCTAGCAAGCAATCGCCTATGACAGCCGCACTTCCCTCGCAGTGATCTTAGGTACGTTGGCAGCCATCGTAACGTACAGGAGATCCTGTGGCCCCATGTTCTGCCTCTCCGGTGGAGAGGCCAGGATGTATTTTTCAACAAGATAACTCCCGCTTGCACACGCCTCTGGTTCCCTAGGATTGTCTGCGTCATGTTTCGACGCCTTCGTGACCCGCCAGATTGTCAGATCTCTCGCCCATCGATCGCATGTTGGACTAGATTCGACGTCAACGTTCGCCGTGTCCCAGTGTTCGTGATTTAGAGCGTCAGTCGCAAGAAGTGTGGACCAATCTGTTTCAGGATTATATACGGTGTTTTTTTGACTCCATGCCGGATCGTATCACCGCATGTATCTGAGCACGAGGCGGTGCGACGCGGTACTAACCCTTGCCGAAATGTGTACCTTATGTCCGCGGGAAATCGTCCTGCTGCTGAGACATGGTTATCATTTCCGTCCTTGGTATGTACCATCTCACGACTAAAATTTCATTTCAATCTAACTCGTCCATCTTAGTGCGCGGATTTTCATGGCAATGTGTGTATATGTATGCAATCGTTTTTTGTGTTGTTAGTCCTGAGGATGAGATCAAAGTTACGTCGAAAACACTCGCCTTTACTTATTTTAACCACTGTTTTTAACTGTTAATAAATTTCATCTTTTAAACGTGACTGGACTAAATGCATTGGTTTTGAATTGTGCTCAGACAGTCTTTTAGTTTACGAAGTATTACTTCAGCACGAATGTTTTTGCTTCTTGCTTCATAGTTTATGAGTTTTGCAATTTTCATAACAATCTCAATGGAGTGCTCAAGGTTTTCATACTTGGTGACCACTGTATTTTCCAAAAGTTCTTGTTCTGAGTGTCATTCGCATAAAAAATGCAGAGTACTGTCATTCGCAATTCTACTTACGTGCTAAATGATGGCAGTCTGGAATATAATCGAAGCTTTTAAAACAAAACGATTGCATGCAATGCATTTCAACTTTTTAATCTATTTTCAAATCGTCTTTAATATGCAACAACTCTGTTTAAGATGTTTGCTTCCGATTCACATTACCTGTAACTAACCCGAAGTATAAAACATATTGTTGGTAACTGAAATAAAATGAGTATTATACTGATCGTACAGAATTGAATCGGATGTTCAAATAATTTTCTAAGCTATAAATATCCTAACAGACAAATCGTCAATTCAAGAACGGAATGTAAATTAAAACTTCACACAAAATAGAATTTTTGAAATTAAGTCACATTCTGTATTCATACCAAATGAGGAATTTGACTGAAACAGAGAAGACTTCAAAGTATATATTTTCTTAGAAATTGCTTATATTTAATCTGCTAATTTAAATTTCAAATATTGAATGCATTCTACCTTTTCACAAAGGAAATACGCTTCCCTAATTCATCGTATGAAATCTACGATAATTATGCAAGGAGTTCAATGAAGATCATGAGAATGTGAACTCAGTGGAAATTTACTCGACAACTTACGCACGCACACATCGATCGTGCTATTCTCATAAAATCATCTAATTAATCTTGTTAACGATCAACATTGCCCAATTATGTACGGCTGATTTTCTGGAAACGCGTTTATACCAAAAACTCGGTAACTGAGATCGCGTATGCGGACGGTCAACTCCAAGCGTGTACTAATATTTTGTTTGCCTTATCGACCACTACCGAACATTCGTCCTCAAAAAATCTTCCTAGTGTGATGCGACAGGGCTATGGGGAAATACCATGTTTAATTAAGATCAATTTCCTTGCAAATGGCTTTCGTCAAAATGCTTTACAAGAAACCTTCTATACTCCATATTCTTAGACATAATTTTCCGCTCAAATGTCTTGGCAGCACTTTTATAATAAAAGTGCTGAACCCAAACAAAAATCACCTCAAATAAGTGTTTAGCACAAAGTATAAAGTATATTGGCCTGATATTCGCAGCATGATTCGCCCGCGAAAGAACATACAAACATTGAGCATTGCAAGGCATATGCAAATCATGTGCGCCCGGTACGCCACCGAGAAGCCCTATAAGAAGGGTACACAGAAGGCGCTGTGTAAGTGGTGGTAGTGTGTTGTGCTGCCGGACCTCTGCGTGGGAAGCTTCCTGATGCCTCATCGCAGAATACGGCATTCATTCCAACAAGTTTCGGAGTTCGACAGAGGACAAATAGTGGCTTATCGCGACAGCGGTTTATCGTACCGTGACATCGGCGCCCGTGTGGGACGGCATAAAGCCACAGTAAGGCGAGTATGGGTTCGGTGGGTGCAGCAGGGACGAACGGACCGACGTGAACGATGGCCTCATGTTGTGCGGCGGGCATTGACGGCTCGCACCGCCACTTCACGAACGTTAGCGCAGGTATTAGGGAGTGTTGCGCGAAAACCCAGTTTCAGCACGTACCGTTTAACGTCGTCCGCAGGAGCGGAGATTTGTCGCACGGCGCTCATTGCTCCGATTACCCTTGACGTTACACCACCGGAGAGTGCGGCGGCAGTGGGCCGTTGAACGCCGCACCTGGACTACGGAATGGCACGACATTGTCTTCTCCGACGAGTCATGCTTCTCCCTACAATACCACGATGGTCTGATCCGTGTATGGCTACACCGCGGCGAGAGACTGTATGACGCCTGCACTATGCATCGCCATGCCGGTCCGTCGCCTCGCGTTATGATTTAGATCGCAATTGGATATGACACCCGCTCCCCTCTGGTACACATCGCCTGTACACTCAACTGCTTTCGCTACATCTCCGACGTTTAGGAGCCTGTAGTCCTCCCTTACATAACGAACGAGCGCCAGCGGCCACGTTTCAACAGGACAATGAGCGCCCGCACGTGGCACGCATCGTGCAGCAATTCTTCACGACCCACCAGGTGTCACTGCTGCCGTGGCCCGTCTGTCTCCCGATATGTCGCCCATCGAGCACGTCTGGTCGCTGATCAGCCACCGAGTGGCCCGGCAACCACCACTCAAGGCAAAGTGTAGAAGCTGCCTGGACCAACATACCCCAAGCCCACATCAAAAGCCTCTTCCGTTCGATGCTGCGGTGTGTAGCGGCCGTTATTGCCAGCCATGGGGGCCACGCGAACTATTGATGTCTGCGTTTTCCCCAAGTCGCACGGGCCTGAGCTCAATTGTTTCATCTTTGTATATGTTGTTATGTGGCCAGTAAATCTGGCTTTGCTATCTCGTGTCCTTCTTGGTGTTGCATTTTGGGTGACCAGCAGTGGATACAGACTTTCGTTTAAGAAATGTGTCTTCTTTCGATCTGTACAAAGTTTTCGTTTGGAAACTTTTTCTTGTTCCGATCTACACTGCTAGCCACCCAAAATGCAACACCAAGAAGGAAGCTTCCGATTGGCCTGAAATTCGCAGCATGCGTTGCCCGTGAGGGTCATGCAAACGATTAGCATTGCAGGCCATATGCAAATCATGTACGCCCGGCACGCCACAGAGAAGCAATATAAGAAGGGTGCACAGAAGGCGGGGTGTAAGTAGTGGAAGTGAGTTGTGCTGCCAAACCTGTGCGTGGGAAGCTTCCTGATGTCTCGTCGCAGAATACGGCAGTCATTCCAGAACGTTTCGAAGTTCGACAAAAGAGGAATAGCGGATTATCGCGACAGCGGTTTATCGTACCGAGGCATCGTCCCCCATGTGGGACAACATCCAACCACAGTGAGGCGAGTATGGATTCGGTGTGTGCAGGAAGAACGGACGGACCGACGTGAGATATTGCTGCAGCCGCGGGACACAACCGATCGAGAGGATCGGCATGTTGAGTGGCGGGCATTGACGGCTTGCACTGCCACATCACGAACGTTAGCGCAGGAATTAGGATGTGCTGCACCACAACCTGTGTCAGCACGTACCGTTCCATGTCGTCTGCAAAAGCGGGGACTTGTCGTACGGCGGCCATTGCTCCGATAACCACTGATGTTACACCACCGGCAAGTGCAGCGGCAGTGTGCCGTTGAACGCCGCACCTGGACTATGGAATGACACGAATTGTTCTTCTCCGATGAATCCCGCTTCTGCCATCAAAACCACGATGGTCGGATCCACGTGTGGCGGCACCGCGGCGAGAGACTGTATGACGCCTGCATTATGCATTGATATACCGGTCCGTCGCATGGCGTTATGGTTTGGGTCGCAATTGGATATGACACCCGCACCCCTCTGGTGCACATCGGCGGTACATTCAACAGCCACCGCTACATCTCCGACGTTTTGGAGCTTGTAGTCGTTTCTCCCTTACCTGCCGGACCTGCCAGCTGCCGCGTTTCAAAAGGACAATGCGCGCCCGCAAGTGGCACGCATCGGGCAACAATTCTTCATGGCCCACCAGGTGTCACTGCTGCCGTGGTCCGCCTGTTCTCCCGCTATGTCACCCATCGAACACGTCTGATCACTGATCAGCAACCGTGTGGCCCGGCAAGCACCACCCGCGGCTACGCCTGATGAAATGTGGCAACGTGTGGAAGCAGCCTAGACCGACATACCACAATCCCACATCCAAATCCTCTTTCGTTCGATGCCGCGGCGTGTAGCGGCCGTTATTGCCTGCCATGTGGGCCATACGAACTACTGATGCTTGCGTGTTCAGCAAGTCTCACGCACAAGCCTGTAAGCTCAATCGTTTCATCTTTTTATCTGTTGTTATGTGTACAGTAAATCTAGCTTTGCTATCTTGTGTCCTTCTTGGTGTTGCATTTTGGGTGGCCAGCAGGGTATATACGTGTAGTTTCTGTTGGGAAACTTCCTTGTCCCGATCTATGTGAACTATCTGTTATGAAACGTTTCATTGTTTTGATCTATATAGAGTTGCTGTGATCTATATAGGATTTCTGTTATCTTCCCATCTATTTAAAGTTTCTTTTGATAATGTTTTCTTGTACCGACCTGCATAAAGTTTCTGTTCAGAAATTTTTCTTGTACCGATCTGTATAGGGTTTCTGTTGAGAAATGTTTTATTATTATGATCCTCTACATATCAACAGCCAGCGATAAACGACGGTACGCATGATTACGCCTGATCACCGCAAACAACATCTCTCGTGTTCCAAGGAACGTCGTCAATAGACACCCGACGAATCAGTGAAGGTTGTGTGGAGTGATAAGTCCCGTTTCCTATTGCACCATGCTGGTGGGCGGATTCCCATATGTTGTAAACATCATGAAATCCTACATCCTGATTGAACAGTTCAGTTTCAACAGGCTGGTGGAAGTGGTGATCTGCTCTTGGGAGCGTTTTCCTGGCAATCCCTATGTCCGTTGGTTATCATCTCATATACACTGAATGTTGCACGCTACAAGGACATGTTAAAGGATCAACTGCATCGGTATCTGCAGGATCTTCATCCGGACCACAGTGCCACCTTTTAACATGACAACGGACTGTGTTATCCGGATTGTGTAGCTACTGTGTAGTTGGAGGACGAAATCGACGCATTCCCTCAGGCCCAAAACTCCTGTGGCCCAGTTTAACATTTGTGGGACATGCTAGAACTAGGTGTGGGAAATACTGTTCCTTCTTCATGTAATGAGCATGAAACAACTAAGCTGCTACAGCGGACATGGGTCACTTTACTCGTGGAATATGTTCGACACCTTGTGGGATCAGTTCCTAGAAGTCTGCGAGAAGTGGCCGTGATTGCAGAGAAAGATGGACTATTGCGCTATTAGATAAGTGTTCCTAATGCAAAACTAACTCACTGGAGAAAACACACTCTTAGTGAGAAATAAAACTTCTTCAGAACTTTTCCTAAAAATGTCATTTTTGCTTCACACGTGTTTAACTTCAGGAAACTACTGTCTAATTTAAATACTGTAGATATGCCTTTGGCATCCATTTTATTAATCTCTAGAACGAACACTTTAGCAGATTTAATGATACTCACTGAAATACATCTGTCATGTGTATGTTTTCAAATTATTTTGAGAACATTGTAAAACAAGATTAGGATAAACACATGAAAAAATAATCCATTCAATACAAGCAGTTCAATTTTGCAAACCTATGTCGGTAATAACAATTTGATTTACCTCTCTTCACAGGAGTTTAATTGTTAGTGTTACCAATATATTTCTTTAGAGTTGAAGGACTTTCTTTATTATGAAAAATCATGGATGATACCACAACAGCTGAGATGCTTTGCGTTAAGAAAAGTACTGAACCTGACTTATAGAACACGTATAAATCATGTTACGGAGGCTGTGCATTATGACATCAGGTGATAAATCCTCATGTTGATATTGTGTAATTGGATTACTTCAGATGCCATTTCCGCATTAAATTTCGTAAAATTTCAAATGTGTTGAAAGCGCTATGACTAGCAGACTTTTCGTACACGTAACCTTGAACATTTCGTCAACACCATTAGGAAATCTCTTGATTAGTTCGTTAACATCTGGCAGTGAATCAGCACACTTTCAAGAAACAATCTGGTTTAACTTTTAATGAATTGACTATTTAAATGTAATTTATTTTCAAAATAAATTAACTAATTTGAATATAAATGATTTTTTTCAAAATAAATTACTGCACATTGCTTGATTACCTATTTTGATATGCACACTTACTGAGTACGAGATATGATAGCATTTGTTTACATTAAAACAGCGTTGATTTCAAATAATTATGCGTTACTTACCATTAGATGATTTGTGGAAGGTAGTCAGTCATTAGACTCTCTTATTATTCAATACCTCGCTTGTCCAATTATAAGTGTATGCGGCATACTCATTACTTTGTAGTATTGTTTTCGAACTATACAACAAATTTGTACAAATACGTTTAACTTCTGAATCATAAATAATTTTGAAAATATTGTGCGTCAAATACATTGACTTTTGTAAATTTCGCGATGAGAACTTTTTCACAGATGGAACTAAACTGCCAAATTATTCATGTGAGCATTACGTGAATCCTAATGATTATGATATTAAGAGATTTGGGACAGATACAAACTTTTATTTCAAGAAAGATGTCCCCTCAATTAAGTTAAAGAAAGAGCGTTTGCCTTTTACGTTTTAGGTGTCCAATTCTGCTCGGGAGAATGGTAAAAAAATTCAAGCGCATAGGTTCACAACAGGCGCTTGATAGCTACTAAGGTTTTCTTTACTAAACACATATCATCCGACGCCGGGCTACAAAACCGACAAGTCTCTGAGAGTATTCTAGGATTCATTATGAGTAACACATAGATCTCCTACACCAACCGAAATATCTAAAAAGTACTTGCGTATTTGTCACGCTGAACAGACTGAATTTCTTTTGATATTGTACTTTCGCTAGCAAGAACTTTATTTTACTTGTAGTTGACAACGCAAGATGTCACCACGTGTAATCAAACGCCCAGTATATTTTGCAGATGTTTTTCCGATTTCAACGACATGCCAAGAAATTTTCCTCTGTCGTCGCTATGAGCGTACGTTAGGAAGGAGTACAATAAATGAACTCTTGAGACACTATAAATTTTAATATATCCCAAACTGCTCCATATGGTGGTATATATTGTCTTACGTTGTCATTGTGCGTGGCTTAATTAATGGTACTATCATGGCACCATATTACTTTCTATATTTCCGTTTTTGTACTCGATAAGTAAAACACAGGAGGGTTACATTTATCCTTTATATATTCTACGACATTTAATCATGGGTCATGTCTTTCTAATGGAAGTAAAGTTCTTGTGAGCAGCTTTCTGCGAAACGTAATGGAAGATTCATCGCCCTGGCGATGCATATGTGTGATTTCAGAAATCATATTCCCGACTTTCAGCCAGACCAATCAATTTTCTCCACTACGTGAATGTTGTTGCATTGCAGTCTCCCTAATCTTCTGTCGCGCGCTACTGCATTTATCATTTAGTAGCCTTTAGGAAAACTATAAGTAATATTAAGTAATTCTGTTTGTCAAAGCTATTTGATCCAAGTACCAGCTATTAATACAAAAATTCCCTTGATAACGTTTGAAACAAATAAAATCTGATCGAAATTATATTGTCGAACACACATGCACTATATTGACAAAAGTCACCGGGTACCTAGAAGAGATACACAACATGGCGTTTTTTGACATACATTAGTATGGTGTCAATCCAGCTTTGACCTTAATGCACGCCCTGACCTTTCGAGATATGCTTGTGACAATGTTTTGGAACACACCGGTAGGTATACGGTTCCATTCAGTTCATAATGCTGTCGCTAACTGTTGCTTACGAGTGGACCTTCATTCAAAACTTCTTATGCGGCACTCTAATTCATACCATAGGTGTTCTATGGGATAAAGATCAGGGCTTTGTGCTAGCCACTCCACACACGATAAGGATTTATCGTCAGAACACACCGTAACAGTCCTTGCTTTATGGCTAGGTGCATTATCCTGCTGGTACCAACAATGCTCGGTTCCACATATTGCCACAGAGTTGGTAGGGCATAATTGTTCAGAATATCAAGGTAGACGTGCTGGCTAACAGGTTTGTCCAAGATAACAAATTTGCCGGGCTCATTCCCCGAAAAAC
This sequence comes from Macrothele yani, assembly GCA_039090855.1. NCBI lineage: Eukaryota > Metazoa > Arthropoda > Arachnida > Araneae > Macrothelidae > Macrothele > Macrothele yani. The sequence goes on along the minus strand of CM077033.1, from coordinate 50,985,261 downwards.
ACCCCAACACGGGTACACTGCAAACTCCAAGCTTGATCGTAGGAAATGTAAACTGCGATAAATAACGTTCCCCGGCTGCCGCAATACCCACACACGGCCATCAGACTGATGGATCGCGTATCTGAATTTATCAGTCCATAGGACCCGTTTAAATTGATCTACGATCTATGATAAATGTCCTTTACACCATACTAAACGACTATTTGCATTTTGAGTGGTGATGAAAGGCTTATGAGCAGTCGCACAACACAGATAACCCATGGAAAAACGTTCTCTGCGAATGGTACGTGTACATACCAAGGTCACAGCATTTTTACTCACCTATACACTCAGGTTTTGTGCAGTACTCCGTCGATTAGCTGTAACGACTCTCCTGAGTCTTTGACGTCCTCTATCACTGATTTTCTTTAGTCTGCCGGTACGTTTTGCTGCTTTAGTCACGCCATGTGCCTTCCACTTATTCAGTACAAACAAAACAGTTGATTTGGGTATGTTTAAATGCCTCTTTTTTCTCTTATGGACAACTCACTAATATAACACCCAACAATAATTGCTTTCTCAAAGTCAGTTCTTTTCCGCCGCGACATTTTCACTCAACCTCACAATGCGATATGATCGCGATCAGCTGCAGTCTTGTTTTTGTAACATTTGAATTTGTACCGCGCACCTTTCAAACCCAGCGGATCCGTTAATTTGCTTGTGAAGGGCTGTCCGGTGACTTTTGCTAATATAGTGTATAACGAACTCACATAATAGGACGTTTCATGAAAACCGCAGTTTTACAGATCTGTTGAACTTCGTAATATATTATTTTGTCATTTTTACCGCATATTACGAAAAATAAATAATCTTTGAGAAAACAGATACATCGAGCTTTCGGACAGTTATCAGGAAACAAATAATGTGGCATTCTGCCAGTTCTTAAAACTTCCTCTTGACGTTCTTGAAAATGTTAATATAGGTGGATATGGTTCTGCAGTTTTTTTGCATAAAATACATTCCTGGCCACCCAAAATGCAACACCAAGAAGGACACGAGATAGCAACGCCAGATTTACTGGACACATAACAACAAGTACAAAGATGAAACGATTGAGCTTACAGGCCCGTGCGACTTGCGGAACACGCAGACACCAAAAGTTCGTGTGGCTTCCATTGCTGGCAATAACGACCGTTACACGCCGCGGCGTCGAACGGAAGAGCCTTTTGATGTGGGCTTGGGGTATGTCGGTCCAGGCTGCTTCCAAACGTTGCCACAGTTCATCAGGAGTAGCTTCGGGTGGGGCTTGCCGGGTCACTCGGTTGCCGATCAGGCACCAGACGTGTTCGATGGGCGACATGTCGAGAGAACAGGCGGGCCACGGCAGCAGGAACACCTAGTGGGCCGTGAAGAATTGTTGCACTATGCGTGCCACGTGCGGGCGCGTATTGTCCTGTTGAAACGTGGCCGCTGGCAGGTCCTGCAGGTAAGGGAGGACTACAGGCTCCAAAACGTCGGAGATGTAGCAGTGGCTCATGAGTGTACCGACAATGCGTACCCGAGGGTTGCGGGTGTCATATCCAGTTGCGCCCCAAACCATAACTCCAGGCGACGGACCGATATGGCAATGCATAATGCAGGCGTCAAACTGTCTCTCGCCGCGGTTCCGCCACACACGGATCCGATCACCGTGGTGTTGCAGGTAGAAGCGAGATTCGTCAGAGAAGACAATGTCGTGCTCTTCCGTAGTCCAGGTGAGGCGGTCAACGGCCCACTGACTCCGCACTCGCCGGTGGTGTAACGTCAATGGTAATCGGAGCAATGCGCGTCGTGCGACAAGTCTCCGCTCCCGCAGACGACGTCGAACGGTACGTGCTGACGCAGGTTGTTGCACGACGCACCCTGATCTTTGCGCTAACGTTCATGATGTAGCGGTGCGAGCCGTCAATGCCCGCCACATAAAATGCCGGTCCTCTTGATCGGTTGTGTGCCGTGTCTGTGTCCATCGCTCACGTCGGTCCGTCCGTCCATCCTGAACTTATTGAATCCATGATCGCCTAAAATTGGCTGGATGTCGTCCCACACGAGCGCCGTAGTCTCGGTACGATAAACCGCCGTCGCGATAAGGCACTATTCCTCCTCCGTCGAACTCCGAAACGTGCTGGAATGACTGCCGTATTCTGCGACGAGGAATCAGGAAGCTTCCCACGCACAGATCCGGCAGCACAACACGCTTCCACTACTTACACACTGCCCTGAGTGAACCATTCTCATAGTGTTTCTCGGTGGCGTGCGGGCGCACATGATTTGCATATGTCCTGCAATGCTAATCATTTGCATGTCCTCTCGCGGGCGAGGCATGCCGCGAATTTCACGCCAATCGGATGCTTTCTTCTGGGTGTTGCATTTTGGGTGGCCAGCATGGATGAAATAGCTGATGTATTGATGATGAAGTGATTGATCCCTATAGAACTGATAACGTTTTACACAGCAACCTGCAAGATCAAGATACCCTGGTCCAAGAAGGAAACCAGAACTAGGGTCCCCCGTGCAAATATCTCTAAGGGATTCACTGGGCTCCTTACGACTTTCCCCATGAGATATTTTAGCCTTTACTCCTTGATGCTCAATGGTACGACCCCCAATCCTAGTAGGTTCAAAAAGTCTCAGTACAAGGCAGCAATTTTTAATACACCCTTTCAAGGTGAGGTACTCATTTTCATTATTATTTTGCACGTTGTGCGTATTAATGAAATGTACAGTCTGTTAAAGAAGTATCTAAATGCTAATTCAAATTTATTTGAGAAAAATAATACGGTATATATAAATTGTACTCAGCACTCTTATTACTAAAACATAACTTATTAATTCTTAAAATAAATTGTCAACTCCATACTTTTTTTACTTTTGACTAAATGCACTATGTATGGAAATTTCCATTACTTGCTATATATAAAATGTTTTGTCAAAAAAGTCTCGAATCATATTCGATTTGATTATCATACGATTGATTTCATGTGTGTTTGCCGATATACACAATTGATGAAATCAGTTGTGTATTGCTGTGGTGTATTGTCGAAAATACGTACACAAGTACACTGCTGGCCACCAAAAATGTGACGCCAAAAAGGACATGAGATAGCAAAGCCAGATTTACTGGACACATAACAAAAGATACAAAGAAGAAGCGATTGAGCTTTCAGGGTCGTGCGGCTTGCGGAACACGCAGACATCAATAGTTCGTGTGGTCCCCATGGCTGGCAATAACGGTCGAACGAGAGTACCGGCTGGCACACCACCGAACACCCCGCGGCATCGAAAGAAAGAGGCTTTGGATGTGAGCTTGGGTTATGTCGGTCCAGGCGGCTTTCACACGTTGCCACCGTTCATCAGGCGTAGCCGCGGGTGGTGCTTTCCGGGCCACTCGGTTGCCGTCAGCGATCAGACGTGTTCAATGGGCGACATACCGGGAGAATAGGCGGGCCACGGCAGAAATGACACCTGGTGGGCCGTAAAGAATTGTTGTACGATCCGTGCCTCGTGCGGCGCGCATTATCCTGTTGAAACGTGGCCGTTGGCAGGTCCTGCAAGTAAGGGAGGACTACAGGCTCCAAAACGTCGGAGATGTAGCGGTGGCTGTTGAGTGTACCGGCGATGTTTACCAGAGGTGTGCGGGTGTCATATCCAATTGCGCCCCAAACTATAACTCCAGGCGACGGACCGGTATGGCAATGCATAATGCGAGGCGTCAAAAAGTCACTCCCCGCGGTGTCGAACATCGTGGTGTTGCAGGCAGAAGCTGGATTCGTCGGAGAAGACAATGTCATACCATTCCGTAGTCCAGGTGCGGCGTTCAACGGCCCACTGTCGCAGCACTCGCCGGTGGGGAAATGTCAATGGTAATCGGAGTAATGGGCGCCGTGCGACAAGTCCCCGCTCCAGCAGACTACGTCGAAGGGTACGTGCTAACACAGGTTGTTTCGCAACACACCCTAATTCCTGCGCTAACGTTCGTGATGTGGCGGTGCGAGCCATCAATGCCCGCAAGACAACATGCCGGTCCTCTCGTTCGGTGTTATGCCGCGGCTGCGACAATCACTCACGTCGGTCCGCCTTTCTCTCCTGCACCCACGAAATCCGTACTCGCCTCACTGTGTCTGGATGTCGTCCCACACGGGCGCCGATGTCTCGGTTCGATAAACCGCTGTCGCGATAAGACCCTATTCGTCTTCAGTCGAACTCCGAAACGTGCTGGAATGACTGCCGTATTCTGCGACAAGCCATCAGGAAGCTTCTCAAGAACAGATCCGGCAGCACAACACACTTCCACTATTTGCACTCCGCCTTCTGTGCACCATTCTTATAGTGCTTCTCGGTAGCGTGCCAGGCGCACATGATTTGCATATGCCCTGAAATGCTAATCGTTTGCATGGCCTCTCGTGGGCGACGCATGCTGCGAATTTCAGTCCAGTCGGATGCTTCCTTCATGGAGTTGCATTTTATGTAGCCAGCAGTGTATGATAATTATAATTATTCAGGTACGGCAAATCAAAATCTGCATTCGGGCGACAAAATCCCTTGGCGCGGCCCTGCCCCAAACCTTTCTAGCATTAGGTAATGCTGTGGATGGATATTGCTGGTGTATCAACGAAAGCAATCTGAGCGCAATGTGGGGTCCGGTTGTAGCCCGTTCGCGGCATGGTTCCAAACGTGTTGTTTTCGAAGACAACTTTCGGCCCTGTTCGCTTCAGTTCTACTTTGATTCGCAGAATCGGGCCCTGTCTTTTTATATCTCAAGTCAATTTCGTGCACTTCAACAGTAGTGCACGGAATTGATTTGAGATGTAAGGATCAAATGTTCACATATTTAATGGCGGCAACAGCAGAATATTTATTGAGATGTTTGTCTGGGAGATATCCCTGTATTATGAGATATTTAAGAACAGATCTTTTTTATTTTCGAGTGGTAATGAACATTTTATAAATGCCAGATTATACTTTGATTTCTTTGGATTATAAAAATAGTGTGTAAAACAGAGTAAATATTTTAAAAATTAATTATAAAATTTGTAAAACAAATCAGTTTAAAAAATTTACCTGCAACCAAATATCCATGATAATGATTAAGTGCGATATATTCTGTCGTTAATCCTTTTCCCCCTTTACATTACAGATTTAAATTTTTTTAAACTCTCCGTTAAAATTGTTGACGTTTTAGTATACCGCATGTATTCCCTGACATCTGGGGATGAAAATAATCTATCATTTCGCTTTTCTACCATACGTTGCGGGTATCTTCATGTTACATCTTGAGACGCTTATAAAGCGTCTAGGAAAATGTGTATTGTAGTGGAATTTTAGAAGAAGGTTATGATGAACAAATCTACCTGCTAGTACATTTACCCTATATTTTACAAAAATAAAATATAGATTTAACTTGCCGTAATCTCTATAGAGCTTCTGTGCGTAATTACAGTCTACAGGTTTCAGGAAAAAGGAGACTGTTAGTGCCGTAAAATATACACACGATCATTGCTTCACAAGGACCCATCTCACGATCAGTGCCGCACAAGGTCCCATCTCAAACTAAGGTTGAGAAGCCATGTTGTCATCTCACAATTCGGAAATTCCTGTGGCTATAGAAATACAACATCGCATCGCGGAAATTAAAAAGTTGTGTGTAACATAAGACTAAAGTAATCTTAATCATACAAAACATGTCACAGGTGGCCAGCAGAGTTTAACATTTCTTCGACCATACCGATTCCTTAAGAAAACCCAATCGTTTCAGTTCGTAAACTTCGGGGCTTTACACCCCCGTACAGGAAATATAAGCCGTATCTCATCATTGAAACAAAAACTACTTCTATTTTATTAAAACATTTTCTTTTCTATAAATTACTGTAAATTGCTATTCTAAGCATAATCCCTATAAGCTTTCGAGATTAACATATGTGTAAACACTTTTTACTGATTCCTGAAAACTTATTGAAAATATTCAGCCAAGGAAGATGTCATCAAATTTTTTTGGTGTAATGAGCACATCTTTCGAAATGTTTCCAAAACAATAAATAATTTTAAACTAAGTAATTCGCACTCATATTTCCGGTCATCAGATTAAATGGCACATTTTATTCTGGCAGAATATTATAATATTGCATTTTTAAATATTACTTTTATGAATCAATAATGTTGGATAAAATCTGTACTCATATTCAGGATGCAAAAAAGTATACTGAGTAGTTTCTACTTTCTACTCTCAAATACTTGAGAAAAACTGTTGCAATAAAAACTACCAATGCATCATTTGATTCGACACTATAATGAATAAAGCTTTTAACTACTGAATTATATGCTTGTACTAAGCTTCTAATAGTGAATTCAAAAGGTTGTGGTTACTAGTTAATTAAGATCATGAATAAAGTCTCCTGCTAGTCGTGTAGTAATAGTATTGAACAAACTTATAACTGGTAGTAATGTTGTAGCAGTAATTAGGATGAATAAAGTCTTAACGCTGGTTGTTAATAATAATACACTAATGACATAAACCTAACAGCCAGACAGAGATCTGACAAAAACTATGAATTGAGAAAGACGTACTTACGAAAAAGCTCTTTTATTATATAACTCTGGAATCATCCAACGCACACACACAACTCGTTTCACAATAATGAAGAATCAAACTAATCACATAGAACGAAGCTCTCAATACAACAACAACAACAAACTCTCTCCTTCACATAAACCAACGCTCTCCGTACAACAACAAACGTTCTCCTAGATATCGCTGAACGCGCCTATTTATACTGGCTACCACCACGTCATGACTTACACTCATTGCCAGATCTCATTCAGCGGGTGAAATAACATCTCGTTCAGTAAGAAGATAATTTACATAGTAAAATAAAATAACCAGAGATAGTAAAATCAAAAGGAAAGTGAATCGAGAGTATACGTTACAACACGCCAAGAAATATGATTTTGTGATGCCCTGTATGTGTAAGATACACTTGGTTTATTTGAGAGTTTGGCGAAATATATTGCCAGCTGAATTATAGAATTCATAAAATGGTGCTTTCAAGCAAATTATCATACTTGATTTGTTTCAAATATCATTCAAGTAGTCCAGTTAGATTTTCGAGAGAACTTCCCAATCTGATTTTAAAATTTTACAGATTTTCATTTGAGGAATATTTTTACATATTGTAAATGTTCATATAATTGAATATGACTGGAAAAATATTTCGTATCTGAGAAAAACAATTACAGATGCTGAAGGTAGAAAAAACCGGGAATTAAAAGAAATCTATAATTTTTTCCACCTTTTGACCATTTTACATTATATGATACTTTAAGAAAATAAGATACCGGGCTCTAAGTTGCTCTTACGGCTGAATTTTCGAATACGTATGGAATAACAGGAACAACAAAATCACCCTGGTTATTTTACTTTTAGGAAATTTATGTTTACTGCTGCGGGATGTAAAAAAGAAGAAAACAAACATCGTCTTTCCCAAATTAAAATTATTATAAAACCCGTTGTTCATATTGTGGATGCATGTTCAAGGTGTATTCGTACGCTGTACCTGTGGGTGGATAAGATTAAAGTAGAAGCTAACTCAGAAGCCGGTGTCCCTACACAAGGAAAGATATGGATTTTACTCCAAAAGAAAGTATTATAACTTCGATTTTTACCCGGAATGAATGAAACCATGCCATACAGGATTTTGGAGAGACCATAGAAAATTCTGAACTATTAAGGTCCTGATTTAGAGAAAAATATATCAGAAAGCTGGACTGTTTTCAGGTCGAACAAAAATGAAGGAATATATTTTTCGCGATTTCTTTCGAACGAGGTATCAATGTTTATTGCAACAAAATTCCCGTTTCAAATCACTGGTTATCTTCCACATGTCATGGATCTTATGACTTGAACTTTATTCAGAGATTCATCAATAGAAATATAAAAGTCGTTCTTCTTTACTATAACGGAAATTAGCTGTTGTCTTTTCCATCAGACAATCTGTTTGAATCAAAGAAACCTACTAAACTGTGGAACTACTACTAACCAATCCAGAATATGATGAACACGAATGGGTAGGTATTACATAACAGTATCCGATGTATTACATAACAGTAATCAGCCTTCACGTTCTATATTTGTACAGTCTGAATTCATGAAAGAAACCGATCACAAACTGTGGAAGAACTACTCACCGAATTAATATATGATGCACACTGATGAGCGATCTATTTATTGAGTCGTTGGAAAAAAAATTCAAAAGCTGCTTCATTGCAGAATGACAATCAGGCCTGAGCTATTACCATACAAGAATCTGTACGCATAAACAAATTCCTACAGATCTATGAGAGAACGGCTAGCTAAACTAAAATGCATTCGAATGGATTTTATGTGGTGTTAGAATGTCAGCGGTTTGCACACCGAGCAGCCAGGCGGTAACACAAATTTTCCAGGTTTTCGAGATTTTTTTGTGTAAATGTGAGGTTAATGATACGAGTATTTATCTCACGTGTGTATTAATGATGCACTTAAATAACTTGTGGGGATTTAATTAGATATTAATAGTTTGTAATGGGAACCAAATGCGTTAAGAATTTCATGTATTTTGGTGTCGGAAAGCAAATTTGAATCCCAATTTTAGCCTTTCCAAATATATTGAGAATTATGAATGAAATTTTTTTAACGCCAAACAGTGATTGCAATGCAAATTAGTTTAACATGATGAAATTTGTCACGAAATACCCTTTTGTCAACATATGTTGGGTTAAATTTGTGCAGATCACACTTAAAACTTCCGGCACCCTATTATTTCATTACGACGTAATTATGATAAACGAAGGAATAACAATTAACAGTCGGTTTGTACAAGATTTTTTGTAAACTGTCGTGTAGCGGAAATTTCGTTTTTACGTAAAACTGTTGGCATGTGATCTGTTCTGTATTAATGATTAAGAATAACCAATCGCCTGAACCAGAAAAAGAAATAAAGAAAATCATAAATATCTACATTAAAATGAAAATGTTTATAAATATATAATATTTTTATCATAAAATATTCCTGAAATTTTAAATTACGTATTTTAAGAGCTACCATAATTTTCGCTGTACTACTCCCTGATCACACAAGGACTTTTTAAAGTTTCCTTTAGCTTTAGACAAAGTATTGGTATTTTCATCACACGTACAAAATGAACTAAATTTATCAAATTCGTAAGTTTATTTAAAAACACATATTACACTCATTTTCTGTTCCTCCACATTATTGGATGTAATAACACTTCTGGCAGTTGTAAAAAACAAAACGAAAATCTTTTATTCGCTAGGTATATCTAAAATGAATATAGTCCTGGCAAAAGTTCCTTGCTTCCCTTAAAATATTACTTTGCAATGCATATGGAATCCTCAGTTCCAATATAACCTTAGTTTTTTACGTATCACTCACCCCCTTCTTCATGAAAGAAAATGTTTAGCTATTGACAACGTTGTGTTTTTGTGGATTAAAATTGTTAGAAATGGGCTATGTTTACGTTTCCAAAGTTTCTTCCAGAAAGAAATCATATCTTATTCATCAGGAAACAATGTTACATTTAATTTGTTCCTCGAAATGTGGATGGACCTAGCAGATCAGATTCACTAAATAGCGCCGTTTTCATATAAAACCTGTAGGCTCTTCACTGCTGCCGGGGAATCACTTTAATTTCTATTATTTCCCATTTCCCATATTCTTTTGTATTTGAAGATTTTTCAAGTTAAAATGGCTAGAGAACCATACACAAGTAAAAGATATTTTGGCAATAATTCTAATGCATTCTACCAGATGTGTGGCAAGTTTCGTGGGAAAAGCAAAGGAACAATTCAAAACATTTTAAACGAAAGCTCATAATCCTTATTTCGAGATGAATTCTTGCCGATCAAGAAAAGCGTTGTGCTTCGCACACCGTTTGCTGTAGGTGTGCTGAAAATACGATACTGGGCTCTGAGTTTCTCTAATGCCTGAATTTTGGAATACTTATGGAACCGCAAGAACAACAAAATCGCCATGTTTATTGGTACTTTTCTTGATGTTGCAAAACATAATAAAAACAAGAAATCAAACAGTACTTTTCCCAATTCAAAATCGTCGATAAAGACCGTTGTTCATGTTGTGGTTGTGTCTGCAGATGTATTGCTACTCTTCATCTGTGTGCGAATAATATTGAAGTGGCTGCTGACTGAGAACCTCGTTTCGCCACTCTAGAAAAGATTTAGATTTTACTCCAAAAGAGTAAAATCTAAATCTTTTCAAGGAAAGAATTAAACGATGCCGTGTAGGATTTCGGATTCAACAAAGAAAACTGGTCGGTTAGGGTCCCGATTTAAACAAAGATATATTAGAAGTATAAAGCTGTTCTACTGCATAACGGTGATCAGAATTCACCCAAATATTTGCATAGTCTTTACGAATGAAGAAAACCAACGAAACTGCGGAAGAAACATTCAGCAAATGACATGCAATGCACAGGAATGACAAGTCAATTTATTGAATCATTGGAAAGAAGTTTAAATGCTGGTTTATTGCATATGGAAATCAGCCGTCAACTACTAGAATAGCGGAATTCGTACGCATTAATGAAACCAACAGAACTGTGAAAGAATTGCTAAACAAACTAAACGCAGTGCACTCGAGCAGACTATTTGGTATTTGAAAGTTAGTGGAACGTTATGAGAGCAGCAAAACGGTAACATTCCCAGGTTTTTTAGTGTGAATAAGATAGCAAGGCACAACAGCGGCTTTGCCGAGGAGGAAAGTGGTCATGGTTTCAAAATAATATTAGATCATTTTGAAATAAGTGAATTTCGGTTGTTCACAGAAAGTTCTGGAACGTATTCTTCATATTACACTGTGGACCACAAAACAATTCCAAAAAAGCTATTGAGAAAGGAAGAAGTAGTCAATATATTTTATTCAGATTTCCTTGCTTCTCCGAAGCAAAATTAGGAATATCGGTGGTGCACCAAAGAGGAAGCCTAGTGAAAACTCGACCTTTGAACAAAATACCTTGAATTTAGAAACAAAAGCATAAAATGGAGTTTCGAAATGTAATTAAAATATTTTTAGGTAATTGCAAAGATTCGGATTTCAAGCAAATTGTGAAAAACATGCTAGCAAAGTTGCATTTGTTTTGCCACACCAGAACAATATTCAATTGTTTGAATTCGAAGTTAAATTATTTTCAAAAAATGTCGGTGCGAAAAGACGTTTTTTCAGGAAAATGTGAAAAAAGGAGCGAAGGTGTCACGGATAGCAGACGAGAACATACTGGTGAATGAAACGGAGAACTAGTGTATATATTTATCGTCAGAACCCCAATATAATCATATTTCTTTCACATAAAGAAATGTTGAAATTATTTAAATTTGCAACAATTAAATGTTTGAAGACTATATGTATTTATTATAATACACTGCCGGACAATTGCTAAGGACGGATGACAATAGCAACGATAGCAACCATAAAATGAAAGGCAGGAAAATGTGGAAATTAGCATAAGTGCGGGATACAGTAACACGTGTTGTGCGTATGCAAATTTTGGATTGCCGAACTTTTTCGTGACGTCATAGCGCTGATAAGAGATATAAAGGATTTGACGCGTATTGACCGTTGTTGTTCAAACGCAAAGTTGAAAGGGACAGAATCAATTGACGAACTTGCAATTTTCAGTATGTCTTCCCGACATCACCAAGATGATTTTACGCGTGGCCGTATCATTGGCAAGATTGAAGAAGGGCGAAAAATAACAGATGTTGCCAGAGAGTTCGACGTCAGCCACAGTGTTGTTTCAAGGCTTTGGAAATCATTTCAAACAAATGGAGAGTGTAGCAAACGTCACGGGGGAGGTTGTGTTCGCAGTACGACACCTGCAGAAGATCGGTACATAGTGCTATCAACAAAAAGACACCGGTGCAGCACAGCTAGTGAGGTAGCAAATCAGTTTATGGCTGCTACTGGGAAGCGGATCTCCCGAAAAACTGTCGCCAGACGTTTGCATGAAGGAGGACTATACGCCCGCCGTCCTGTTTTGTGCATCCCATTGTCCAGACGTCACCGTACCGCCCGTTTGCAATGGTGCCATCAACATCGCAATTGGACTGATAACGACTTGTCTGCTGTCCTCTTCTCAGATGAGAGTAGATACAGTCTATCGTCTGATTGTCGACGACAACTGATCTGGCGTGATAGTGGTACTGCATATTGTCCAGCAAACATACAGGAAAGGGACCGATATCCGACATGTAGTGTCATGGTATGGGCTGGCATCATGATGAATGGCCGTACGTCCCTCTATGTGCTTCCAGCTGGGACTATGACTGGCCAACGATACATTAATGATGTTCTGCTACCTCATGTTCGCATGTTCCGTGGTGCTGTCGGTGATTGATTCATGTTCATGGACGACAACGCAACATGTCATCGAACAGTCGCTGTCCAGGAGTGTCTTGAGAGCGAGGATATTCAACGCCTCGTATGGCCAGCACGTTCTCCAGATCTGAATCCCATTGAAAATGTGTGGGATGCTTTGGGGAGGAGTCTTGCTGGTCGCCAATGCCCTCCAATAAACAAGGACACCCTCATCCGTGCACTGATAGAGGAATGGGATAAATTACCCCAACAGCTGCTTGATAATGTTGTGCAAAGCATGACACGACGTGTGAAATCTTGCATCGCCCTCCATGGTGGCCATATTCCGCATTGACACCCTACGCCGGAACGCCTGCTGACGGTAATTGCATTTTTTTCACGTTTACGTATTCTGCACAAAATGGCCTGTTTGTCCCTTGAACACGTTCCAAAGCCTTCTGGATTTCAGAGCACAATAAATTGTCTTTCTTGTAATGTCCTGGCATTCTGACATTATTTTATTTCACTTGGCATCCAACCACACTTACTTTTTTATGCGCTATATAGCCGTTTATGATCCGTCCTTAGCAATTGTCCAGCAGTGTATATCTTAGTAAATTCAAACGTCTTTCAAAACAAGGACCTATGAATAATAAAAACCACGCACATGCAAAATGAACTGGATGTGTGAAAACGTTCTGTCTGATATTATAGCTTACAAACGGGGACGTGAAAAAATCACTCAGAATTTCTTATTACCGTCTATCGTTGGGTTACATAACATTTCTCCTGGAAATATGTTATTATTCAATGAAGTAGCCTTAAAATGTTGTAAAAATATTTGCACAATCCCTTATAATTCACAATATGTTGTGATATGATGTTTGGAAATGCACACGTCCTCTGAAATTTCAGATAAAATGTCGATTGGGAAATTATTACACTCGACAACAGAAAGCAATCTATCCGTAAGGTACGGGGAATCTCAGAGTAAATTAATTAAACATATGAGTTTGATGATATTGTTCAGGGAAAATACACCGATGTTTATATGTTAGGTTTACTGAATAATATCTTTAATGCAAAGCACCGCTGTTACGTTATTGGTGCAAAGTTTGTACCGTACAAAATTGTTGGTAAGTATTTGAAATAAGTTACTGTTTCATTTAAGAAGAAAAATGAATATTACAACTTTAAGTTTACAATACCGTAAACAGATCAAAGTTGTATTTGGTAATTTATGAAGAAATAAATCTATAATAAGATGTTTTTATTGCTTTGGTTTGAATATAAATTGACATGAAGCAAATTTCCAGAAACTTCAGTTTCCCATCACAGTCTTTATTAAAAACGCTTAAAAGTGGTACGTAAAATTATTACTCCTGTGGGTAGTACCACTTATTTATTCTCCACCTGCCTGAATTTCCTCTAATTGGCGTAATGATTTTAAACATTGTACACTGGTGGACAAATATAAGGACGAAGAGGAGAAGTTAGCATAACAGCGGAACGAACAGGCAAAACGGACCGAAAGACACCTCAAGAGATAGACTAGTGTTCGGTACGGTAGAGCATACGCATATATGCAGCATGACGTAAATGGGGGGAGGTCGGAAGGGTATAAATCTTACGGGCGGTGTCAGCTCAACAGTAAGGTGAAAGCTATTGCACGGTGAACTTCGGTTTGAACGACGTCAAGTTGCTGCCACCGTGAGATATTGCCAACAGGCAATCCAATAGACGACTTCTGGATGACTTTACCCGAGGTCGCGTGGGAAGTTGCAAGAAGGTCGTAGTGTGACTAGGGTGGCCGAGGAGTTTGGGATCGCTCACAGCATCGTTTCACAAGCTTGGAAAGCATTTCAAACGACAGGAACATCAACCGGAGTTTAGCAGTGGTCGTCCACGCGCAACGACGACGGCGGACGACCGGAATATTGTCCTACAGGCGAGGAGAGACAGACGGCAGACAGCGGAACAAATCGCAAGGCACATGCAACAGACAACTGGACGTCCGTTATCGCGCTTTACCGTGGCTGCACAAAGGTGGTCTATTTGCACGACGACCAGTACGGTGTGTGGCATTGAAGCCAGCTCATCGGAGACGGTGGTTTCTGTGTTGCCAGGAACACAAGAACTGAACACATCAGCAATGGGGTCGAGTTCTCTTTACGGATTAGAGCCGATTTAGTCTGACGAGCGATTATGGACGTATGCACATCTGGATAGAGCAGGGAACACGCAATCACACCTCCAACATCATCGAAAGAGACCGGTTTGGAGGTGACGGAGTTTCCGTTTGTAACGGTATCATGGTTGGTAGCTGTACTGACCTCCACATCTTCCAAGGATGTTCCGTCACTGGTGTTTGCTATTGTACCGAGGTTCTATGGCCTCACGTGCGTCTGTTTAGAGGTGTTGTGGGTCCTGAAGTCCTCTTCATGGACGAAAACGCTACACCTCATCGTACAGTGGCTGTCGCAGAGCTGTTGGAGAATGAAGATATTCAACGCATGGATTGACCCGCAAGGTCCCCGGACCTACATCCAATAGAACACGTGTGGAACTTTCCTGGGAGACGCTTGGCAGCACGTCACCAGCCACCAGAAACGATTCCTCAGCTGCGATTGGCGCTACAAGAGGCCTCAACCGCTCCTTGACAACCTCGTCCTCAGCATGGACAAATGTTGTAAATCTTGCAACGCAGTCAGGGGTGATCATATCCTCTACTAAAGACTAGATTTTTCTTGGCAGCCGCCTGTCACAAGGACGTTTTTTTCTTCTGTCCAGTTGTGCTCGAAGCTACCTTTTCAATAAAGTGCCTTTATATTCTTTGGATTCCTTGTTTAGACGGTTTTGCTCACTTGTCCCATATTCTTACATCTTGGGGATCTTATGGTATGATTTGAGTCGATGTGGAGCACTTCTGCACGAGGTTACATTCGAAAAACCGCCTGGTCTTTACTTTTTGCATCCCAGAGTATATAACTACGGAAAAATGCCTTAAAGATATTTTACAGCATTAATCTTGGGAGAGATGCAGAACGGCCGCAGAGAAACGATAAAGTGCATTAAAATGTTCAGCGATTTTCGTAGAAGGAATAAACAAAACGCGTAGTAGTTCTAAAAATGCTTTTTAGAGCAACAAAACTTGAAGGAATTACAAAAGAAATTGTTCGTAGTTCTTATTTGTATAAAATTTAATATTATAAATATGATACGATATACTAAAAACGGCAGGAAAAGTACGCATTTTGTGGAACCAACCATAAATTACCGTCCTGAAAGCAAGTGCGAGATACAAGTATATAATATGAAAATAACGAATATCTCAGTATGTCACAAACTGATTTACCTGGTTTTTGTCCATTATTTCTCATCACTTTATATTTTATTATTTCAGTGGTAATCAGCAAAAACAGCTAGTAAACGAATGCGTCAGTAATTAATTTATGTGACTTCCTCCCAGTTCTGTTTCATATTTCATTTATTCTTTCGTACAGGTAAGTTCAGGATATTTCAGATTTCTAGTATGTTTTGAAACCACCAAATGAGCCATATTTTGCAGCAATGGAAAAGGACAGCAAGAAAGGAACTGATATACCTCCTCGGCTACTGCATAAATATAGATGTTAAGAAAATCTCTCTTGCAACCTGTTCTCTTCATCATTTCATATACCTTTACCTGATTCTTAAAGATAATTTCAAGATATCTCAGACTTATTCTATGTCTTGAAGCAACCAAATGAGGTATATTTTACAGCAATGGAAAATGACAGCAAGAAAAGAACTAAAATACTTTCTTGGGTTACTACATAAAAACAGATGTTAAGAATCTCTTGCAAAATATTAATGGTATCAACTCACAGGTAGGCAATTTATTGTCATTATTGATGCTGCATAATGAAAAAGAAATTGTGTGTTTCCATAAAACAAAGTCTTTTCTTCTGGAAATTTGTTGCCTGTAATTCGAGGGAACTTTAAATTTCATTTGTTTAAAATCAATATTATGCATATTTTGAATTGGCACTTTTCATTGAACTAATTTAAAGAATGAACTTACGTATAATGGGATCTTTCCAACAATGTATCGCAATCAACTTACCTGGGGAAATGTGGCAATCTGAGCGACTTTCGTCGATTCTTACCAGACTGATGATCAAATTAAAAGTATATATTACCTAGCCCCAACGATATTCCAGAGCCAAATAA
Organism: Macrothele yani; assembly: GCA_039090855.1. Lineage (NCBI taxonomy): Eukaryota > Metazoa > Arthropoda > Arachnida > Araneae > Macrothelidae > Macrothele > Macrothele yani. The sequence goes on along the minus strand of CM077033.1, from coordinate 50,968,669 downwards.
AATTTGCGTTTATAGTTTTAAATCCTTTGCACTATTGTTCTTGAAAACCCGTTAAATTTGACCATGTAATTAACAGGAAAGGGTATCCCGAAAATCTACCTTATTCTAGAAATAATTTCTCTAAAATACGTGGATCTAAGTGTTCATAAAATATTTTTTGGAAAAATCAGATATAAATAATCCAAACAGAAGTACATTTTTTCCGTAAGATATTTTAATGAGCTTGTTGGCCTTAACGCTGAAGACACATGCTATCGTCCAACGGACGGGTAAATACATAAAACTGAGTAAATATAAGTCCCAAGTGGATAGCAATTTCTGTTGTTTCAAGAAAGGCTCGGCACGATTTATCGAACTTCTGAGAAAAAGTCTACAAGCCAGGGTAAGACATTTCCGATTAAATACAATCATTAGAGAAACATTACAGATAGGTTGGTAGGCTGTTCACATGGCCATCCCCAGCACAGATTTGTACAGACCCAAACTGAATAAGGCGATAAATAGGTGGACAGTACGGCTCACGGTTCTAATTTTTCATTGATGTCACTTTAGGACTTTCCTATCTGAATATCTGTTCATTCCTCCTTTCAAGATAGTTGGACCTACGGCGTCACGTCTTCTTCTCGTCTTCCATGACCTTGTTGGGTTTGCATGCTGACGACAATAGGTGTTCAGGGAATAGCAATCGGAGGAGTTTTTCGAAATTATTAAAGTGCGTGCTTCAAAATTTTGAAACTTCGGCTCTTGAATGACGTGCCAGAAGTGTTTCGCAATCGACAAACGTGGGAACAAATGGACATGTGAGCGAACAATGATTGTGCATGTATTGTTTCCTCAAGGTGAGCCATGCTCTCACCCAACGGGTAACAACCACTAAGGTTACCGAGGCAACCGTATCAAGCGAGCACTGGAATATTTGGATATCTAATAATGTGTATAATTTTTACATGTAATTGTTTAAATTCTCTTGTCATTCATATTTAGTCCCAATAATATTTCTGATGCTTCTGTTTGTAGTGTTTCATATAATAACAAAGGTATGGCTTACTTATCTGGATTATACACATGTCGTTATTTTATTTTTTATGCACATTTTGGTGTGAGGAAGAGATAAATTACTCTAGACCAGAAGTTCCCAAATTAAGTTTTGCGCTAAGAGATCTGAAAGAAAAATTAATAAACTAAATGTGACAAGATCTCAAAATTTTAATTTGTGCGGCCACGAAATGTGTATAGGTAAATATTGGCTTTATAGGTAAGTAGTGGTATGTATAGTCGCACAGTAATGAGTTTTGAAGGAAAAAAACATCCTGTACATATTTGCAAATGTAATGGGTCATGTCCTGTGTCATGAGAAAGTTGTGAAATAAATTTCATTTGAACAGTGCAACTGTTACTTGGTGTTTGAATTTTCACAAAGTGTAGGGTCTTTTCAATTAATTGTGCAAAACTTACTTATTTTTATTTCTAAATGTTTAATCAATTGTAATAAAAATCCGCTTCATATTTTTGTAAATGTCCCACTGAAAATTAATTATTTTGAAATATCTTATTCGTGCCGGAAAGTGTTTAAAAAACGTGCTCACTTCAAAGAAAATTAGGTGTCCTTATTCTTGTTATTTCTTAATCTCAACGGTTTCGCACAGAGACAAATTTTTATCATTAAGAAACAGACTCATGCATAAATGAGTAATTCTTCTATAAAATGTTGATTTATCAAACCAATTGTAATTACATTTCAATCGTATGCCAACTAAATCAATTCTGGCTATTATAAATTTTAGAGAGAAATGATATCCGAAAAAGTTGAAAAAATAATGCAATAAGAGTTTTTTTTTTTTTTTTGGTATAGTGATACGAAAATGATTCCCTAAATTTACTTTAAGTTTTGTATTGGAACAAATAAAATTTAAATATAAGCACATGTTGCTAAGAGGATTAAAGGGGATGCGTCTGGCTTAGAAATCAAATTTCGTAACTGTCACGGAGAAGTTCTCGGGTTCGATTCGAGCAGGTACGAACGCTCGAACCACTAAATATCCGCCCTGCTTCGGATGGGCACGCTAAGCCGTCGGGCCTAGGCTACTGGCTTCCCGGTAATTAATAAGGGCTTCATCCGTGTCACTTTCCTATCGGGCATTCTAGCCCAAATCTTCAGCTTCCTATTTCTAAAGGTTATTTACGACCTGTGGTCAGACAATCCCTTCCTAAAATCTTCTGCATATGATCTGATCTGAAATAATTGCAGAAAAGTACTCATCTAATTTTATGCGCTGCTGTATTGCGAGTGGCGTAAGTACGGAATAGTGTGTGAAGTTGCTGAAAATAATTTTCAGCGTATTTTCTACTCTTTGAATGATATCATGTCCTTTTCCATGTTGCCAGCTCACAGGAGCAATTGGAGGAAATATGAAGCACTGCTGAAACCCATGCATCGTAACTGTGCCTTTTCAAAAAACCAATTTAAGGAAAAACAATACTTTCAAAATTTCGCAAACTATGACACTCCAGTGCGCGCATGTGATGCTTGCAGTAGAGATGAAGTAAGAAACAACGGGGTTTGAAGCTCATTCTTTCAAAGATGGTATACCTGTCTACTATCTATGGTTAACTACCTTATCATTAATATTTTGGAACGTTCATGTCCACAAAAATCTTTATTCAAAGAAATTTGAATGTTCAGCCAGGAAACCTGTGGCTATCATAAGGTAATCACGGCATAATATGCAAATTATCGTGGGTGGTATTTAAGGAGTACGGCGAAGTGAACGTAATCAGTCGTCGGCGTACGAACACGTGCGAAGACCCTGAAGAAGCTGCAATGCCTGGACATGGAAGACGAGTACGCTTTCAGCAGTTATCGGACTTTGAGCGAAGTCGTCTAGTCGGACTCCGCGAGGCCGGGTGGTCGTATCGTCGTATTGTGGAGCGAATTGGACGGGAAGTATCGGTGGTGGTACGATGGTGGCGTAGGTGGTCCGAGGAAGATTCCCACACGAGAAGATGAGGAACCGGGTGTCACAGACGGACTGATGAGCTGACCGATCGGCGCATAAGAAGATAGGCGTTGTTAAGCAGGACATCCACTGTAACGAAAATCCGAGCTGTCGTTGTACCTGAGGTGACTGTGCCAACAATCCGCACCTGTCTACTGGATGCAGGACTACGTGCACGTGTGCCTCTGGCATTTGTACCTCTGACTTCAGCCCACCGTCAGGAACGGCTGCAGTGTTGTCGCTAACGTCTGCACTTTAGAACGCAATGGCGATCTGTCGTGTTCAGCGATGAAAGCAGATACTGCTTGCGAATATCCGATGGCCGTATGCGTGTTCGCATACGTACAGGGGAGCGTCTCCACCCTTTTTGCATCCGCCAGCGACACACAGGGCCTACACCTGGTCTTCTGGTGTGGGGAGTGATCAGCTATCACTCCCGTACACAACTAGTGTTTGTACCGGGTACGTTAAACAGCACCTCCTATATCAACAACATCATTCATCCCGTTGTTGTGCCATTTGTAAGGTCGGACCGTCATGGTGTTTTCCATCAAGATAACAGCTACCCATACACGACACGTGCAACGCAACATGCACTTCAGGGTGTGAGACATTTTCCACGGCCTGCACGTTCACCGGATTTGTCCCCCATTGAGCACGCGTGGGATTTTATGGGACAACGACTTATCCGGTATCCACGGCCGGCCACGACCATTCCCGGTGTACGCGTCCAGGATGAGGATGCTTGGAACTCAATACCCCAAACTTACATCCAACATCTGTACGACAGACTCCATGCCAGAATTGCACAGTGTGACGCAGTTCATGGCGGTTCAACCTCGTACTAACCATGTTACATGGAAAAGTTATTTTTCAGTTTACCAGCAAATACAGCTGTATTTTGCCATAATTTGTTTATCACGTTAGCCTATGTATCCCATTATTATGCTGTATAAATTTCGTTGGTATCAGACGTCTCCTTCTGGGTGTTCTTTTGGCAGTGTATGATGACTTCGTCCATTCCTCCATCTGTCTGCGGGGACGGTATCTCTGCAACTCTTAACTCGATTTCGAACATTCCTTTCGCAATGGGAATCGTAAAGTGTGCGAACGATGGTCCTTGCATTTCCGATTTTCTATTGATTCAGAAAAAAATATAATATCCGATAAGGCGTACCCGAAGACGAAACCTTGACGTTAGCGCACATTTGACACTGAAATTGCACAGCACACCCGCATAACATTAGCATTTTTGTGGCTTAAGTCACTGGTAGTTAACAATCATAAGACGAAGAGCGTAACCGCCACCAAACATTGAAGTGGACAAGGAGCATATCCGTTATTACATGCTGTACGAGTTTCGTCGCGGTAACACAAACTGAAGTGCTGTAAGGAAAATCATCAGTGTGTATTCCAACGCATATCACATCATCGGTGTTGTACTTGGTTCGAAAGAGACACGCAGCAGTGTATATGAACATGCTGAAGACCTTTTCAGAGACCGACCCACGTGTAACCACTCGGGAGTTGGCTGAACAACTGGGGACTGCCCACACGAACGTTATCACTCATCTGTGTCAATTCGGGAAACTGTACAAGAGGAGGAGTTTGGGTACCCCCATCAACTCACAGTTAAGGACAAAGCAAATGACATGAGTGCATACGTTTCCAGCTTGCACGTGTCCAAGTTGAACCTCTCTTGGACCGCATTTTGATAGGTGATTAAAAAGGGGTACTGTATGACAATGTCAGTGCCCGGATACAGTGATTGGATCAAAACAAGAACCACATACCGAACACTCAAACCCGGTTTAAAAACCGCGTAAGGTCCAGTTGTCTGTTTGGTGGCCTATGTGGGCTGTCGTGCTTTCTGAGCTGTTACCGGACCACAATACAATCACCGCCGATGTGTACTGCCGTCAGCTCAACGATTTTTTGGCAAAGCTTACGTGTAAATAACCAGCAATTCTGTACCACAAAAGCTTCCCCTTACACCAGGATGGAGCAAGACCTGACACAGAACGGCGACCTGTCCATACAGCAGGTGCCTTGGATAGGAGTTGCTATCGCGCCCATTGTATTTCCCGGACATTGCCACAAGCGACTACCACTTTTCCGGTCGTTGCAGCAATTCCCGGATGGACAGAGGTTCAACAAACGGAACGATGTCGAACGTGCATTTACTCACTGCTTTGCGTCAAAGGCGCCACGATTCTACAGCAGCGATATCTAGCAGCTGCACAGGCAATTGAAGCAAGTTGTAACATACGATTCCGACTACATTTTGGAGTGATTTATACTTGCATATACGGTATTTAGCACTTTTCCGCTGCCTTGCATTATCAGACATTACTTTGTTCCCAACATAATATTTCCATTTATTGGAATTTTCACATTGTTTAGATAGAAAAATATGATCAACTGATTATGAAACCGCCATACAAAAGCAAAAATTTCCCTGCGTTCTTAGAAATAATGTCCGCAGTGCATTTTTGGGGTAGTTCTGGCCAAATAATGCACTGTAAAAATGTCAATGTCCGTAATTACTCAGGACTTTCAAATCTGCAGAAAATTCTATTAACGTTCTAAAACCTCCATAGAACTAACCGCTCTTTATTAGTTTCAAATATTTTAGTCCTCTTTTATTTTCTTGGAAATTATACACACTGCTGCCATTACCCCTGTGGAATTTTATTGGAAATTTCGGATCGAAGGTTACCTCCGTTTTCACGAAAACATTAGTTGGAATAATTCGACTTCTATAGCTGTTGATAATTATCGCTTTCGTTTCTTTTTGAAAATATATTCACATAATGTCCTAAAAAAAGCAACTGTCAATTCTACCAAAAAATGCAAAGAAGTATCCACACGTATATAATTAACTGAGCTGATAGCTTAATTCGCTGACGACGGTCGATGCTGGGACACATAAATGGTCTGTCAGCAAATTGCATTTAAAACAACACCCTAGGAAACACAACCAAGTTTGCCTAGGTACCACATACAAATCGAAATCTGACTTAATACATTGATAGAAAAACATGTACACTGTGTTGTATTTAATGACGTTATTTCTCTAAACCTAAATACACGCACTTCCTTTCTCTTTTCAACATGGTGTTTTAGTTGGAATTGTGTAGGTCACTTTCGCAGTTTTCCCGGCTGGAATTATTTTGGGTCTTGAAATGTACACAAAAGCTGAAATCTTAAATACCTTACATGCTGACATATTTCTTTGTCAAAATGAGGTAAATGAGAAGAGATGTGTCTCACGCATCTTAATAAAATTATCATTTTTGTTTCCAACTTGTCTTGCTCGTGAGTTATGGCTTTTTCTTAGTGATGTTATTACATTTTAAAAACAGAAGTTCCGAAGTGCACTGCTGTCCAGCCAAAATGCAACACCAAGAAGGAAGCATCCGATTAGCCTGAAATTCGAAGCATACGTCGCCCGCGAGAGGACATGCGAACGATTAGCATTGCAGCGCATATGCTAATCATTTGCGCCCGGCACGCCACCAAGAAACACTATAATAAGGGCGCACAGAAGGAGGGGTGTAAGTAGTGGAAGTGTGTTATGCTGCCGGACCTGTGCGTGGCAAGCTTTCTGATGCCTCGTCGCAGAATACGGCAGTCATTCCAGCCCGTTTCGGAGTTCGACACAAGACGAATAGTGCCTTATCGCGACAGCAGTTTATCGTACCGAGACATCGGCGCCCGTGTGGGACGACATCCAGCCACAATGAGGCGAGTATGGATTCCGTGGGTGCAGGAGGGACGGATGGACCGACGTGAGTGATAGCCGCAGGCGCGGCACACAACCGAACGAGAGGACCGGCATGTTGTGCGGCGGGCAGTGACGGCTCGCACCGTCACATCACGAACGTTACCGCAGGAATTAGGGTGTGTTACGCAACAGCCTGTGTCAGCACGTACCGTTCGACGTCGTCTGCTGGAGCGGGGACTTGTCGCACGGCGCCCATTGCTCCAATTACAATTGACGTTACTCCATCGGCAAGTGCTGCGGCAGTGGGCCGTTGAACGCCGCACCTGGACTACGGAATGGTACGACATTGTCTTCTCCGACGAATCCCGCTTCTGCCTTCAACACAGTGATAGTCGGATCCGCGTGTGGGGTGCGCGCCGTGATATTGTATGCGTCGCCATACCGGTCTGTCGCCTAGCGTTATGGTTTGGTGCGGAATTGGATATGACATCCGCAACCCTCTGGTACGCATCGGCGGTACACTCAACAGCCACCGCTACATCTCCGACGTTTTGGAGCCAGTAGTCCTCCCTTGCCTGCAGGACCTGCCAGCGGCCACGTTTCAACAGGACAATGCGAGCTCGCAAGTGGCACGCATTGCGCAAAAATTCTTTACGGCCCACCATGTATAACAGCTGCTGTGGCCCGCCTGCTCTCCCGATATGTCGCCCATCGAACACGTCTAGGCACTGATCGGCAACCGAGTGGCCCGGCAAGCACCACCCGCGGGTACGCCTGATGATCTGTGGCAACGTGTAGAAGCAGCCTGGACCGTATACCCCAAGCCTACATCCAAAGCCCCTTTCGTTCGATGCCGCGGCGTGTAGCGGCCGTTCTTGCCAGCCATGGGGGCCACACGAACTATTGATATCTGCGTGTTCCGCAAGTCGCACGGGCCTGTAAGCTCAATCGTTTCATCTTAGTATATGTTGTTATGTGCCCAGTGAATCTGGCTTTGCTATCTCGTATCCTTCTTGGTGTTGCATTTTGGGTGGCCAGCAGTGTAGCTTTATTTTTAATTGTTGCTTCACTGTTTTACAAACAGTCCGACCAATAACATTTGATAACATTTTTGGTATTAGCCCTGTCCCCATTCCGACAATGTAACACAGATAGCGTTAGATATGAGTAGTGTTAGATTTTTGTATCTCCCTGAGTTTCGTAGGTAGATAGATGTTGGTGACAGCTTAATTGCATACACTGACCGCTTGTATTTCGCATTTTGTTTCTTACTCATTTTGCTGCTGAGTAACTGCTTGGTTGATTCATTAAGCATTATTGAATTTAAGTTGCCTCCAGCCTTCGATAATAATGCAACATACATAGCTTAGGGTGTTAAATTTGACTGAGAAATATTATGCAGCACACAGTAGCAGGCATAGCAATCCAAAACGATACTGGGAAGGAAAAACAATGTAGGGAGTAAAGAAGGCCATCCCCATTTTAAGTAAATACACGAATGTTCTTAACATTGCAAACTATCAGTAATAGAAAAGAAAAAAAATACCGGCACAATAAATACCAAAAAATGGATCGAAAGTACCAAATGTTTTGATGGAATCGCTATAGTACGGAAACTTTTCCCCTGGTATAGCGAATGACAATGTAAAAGAATTAAATCAGATAGAATTTTCTGTTCTTGCATGACGATTTTCGAAATTTACGATTTTTGTTTCTAAGCACAAAATACGTTACAATCCAATCGCTATATATAGAAGATTCCTCTAGTAGAGCGAAAAGCACAATTTTTTTAATTAGGACAATATATTCCGTTGGCGCAGGACGATCAAAATTATAGAAATTCCACAAATTTGGTCATTTTTGTGTTTGTTGTTTTTTAATCAATTTGAAGACAGCTCTATGTGAGAATTTAGGCATGACAGATCTTGATAGAAATGTTGCACGGATGTACCACTCTCGTGCGTGACTTGACAAATCATCCGTTTCAGGAGGGAGATGGTCAAAACGCTATAAAAAAGCAGGGTTGCTTCGATTAGCTAAAATCTGCGGATGTCAGATTGCTAAGCTATGTTTGCTTATTTTTTTTTTTTTTGATTCGAGGTTTAACGACCACCGTTAGCAACTCAATGGGCTATAAGCAGTCGCCCGTCCCTAATTGAGGGTCACTGGTTCCAGGGAAGGGACAGAGCCAGTGCCGTAAGACAAACACAACATCCATGCCTGAACGGGATTCGAACCCGGACCCCTTACGGACGAATGATCAGAGGCCAACGCCTTAGACCACTGCGCCACCGAGGCGGCTATGTTTGCTTAGTCTCAGTTTCTCGGAACTTCACTGTCCTGAGTGGTGAAACGGTTGGCATACTCGAAGGTAAATCGGAAGATGCAGATTCGATTCCTGCTCCAGGGAGATATGTAAGTTCAGAATTTATATTCTGTTTGCTTTGAATATTTTAGTAGATATTTTCCCGCTGGGGTCGCAGGTGTAACAGCGATTTCGCCTTACCTCTGCTTTTAAAATTGAAATTTGAACAATTCTTCTTGCAACCGATGGCGCTTATGGTGGGAAATGATCTGCGTAGAATTTCACTTCTAAAAGCGCAATTACAAACAAATCGCGGTGAAGTACCACTCAGCACATCAAACATTTTAAGTATAACTTGTGATGAAATGGCGCGCAATTTTTCCGCCAGATGGCGTAGATGTAAATCTTAGTTTTTTAGATATCCCAGCATCTAAAAATATGATTTTTAAAAAATGTCGGAGAATGTTTCGGGTGCGAAGGGACTTGCAGATAATATTAAATGTTTCTTAAAGCACAAGTGTGCCATTAAGGGAGCATAAATTCACGATTCTGTTTGCAGCATGGCCGCTGAACTCGTTTAGCAACTGTAAAGAAATCATTACTATTATTGACCTTAGTGTTTCAGTCAAACTGTAAGTGCCACATTGCAAAGTGTACTTCAGTGTTGTTGAAAACCTTGAGGTAACCTTTTCTTCATTAAACTGGGGAAACGAAGGGATAAAGATTAATGGAGATTATTTAACTCACCTTCGTTCTAGTGGTGACGTAATCATTTTGCAACTACCCTCTAGGACTGCAAAATATTATCCAGGAACTTGCTGATTAGAGTAAAGAAGTGAGATTAGAAATGAAAGCAGATATACAATGCTTTTAAAAAAATTGAAGATTTTTCGATTGGTGTTGAAAATTGCGAGATCACCTATACCTACATTTTCTTTCAACAGATATCAAGGGAGGGCCACATTTATGAAGAAATTAAACGGCTTTTAAAACTTAGCTGGATTGCTTTTGGATAGAAATAGTACAATTTTTAAGAGCAATATGCCATTATGTCTTAAAAGAAAAGTGTTTAATCAATGCATCCTTCCAGTTCTTGCATATGGAGCAGAGGCATTTACCTCAACTTAAAAATGACATATAAAGACTTCAGATAACTGAAAGAAGTATGCAGAGGTGCATGTTTCGTGTAATCAGGAAGATAGAAAACATAATCATGGGTGTGCATGCTTGGTGGAATCAGGAAAGATAGAAGAAATGGGAAATTTTATGAAAATGGGCTGGATATGTTGCCAAAAGAACGGACCACCGATGGACAAATTAAATTCATGACTGGATACCAAGGGAAAGAAGAAGACCACATGAGAGATTAATGAAGGAAAAATTAAAACATTCCGGATAAACATGGAAGAGTTAACAGTTGTGGGGAAACATGGGGTGACCTTCATCCATCAGTGAACTGATAATTATTGACGATGACGATGGTGTGTGTGTGTTCATTCCTTAAGGAAGTCACTTAAAGTACAAAACCGATCGTTAAAACCGCAGAACCGCTTTCACTAAGTTGAAAGAATTCCGAGTTGCTATTCCATTGAAGTTTATTGAATCAGAAATACTTTGGATATAAAAGGTGACAGAATCATATGCTGAACATGAAATATTAATTTGAATGCGATTTTACATGATGTAATGGAACTAGTGCATTTTTTTAAATTTAAAATTGCTTCGAAAAACCTTTAATTTACTGCACATAGCACTTTATGCAGTACTCCAAGATAATTTTAATGACAGTGTGTGCTACTCTGCCGGATACAGTAGATATCAATATGAAATTACTTATTTCGCGAAAACGCAATTCTGTTCACACATTTTCCTTTGGAACCTGACCTATACTAACGAATTATAAAACTTTTTAACATCCTATTTATTAGCGAAAGTCTTCCGCTTTCAAAAACGTTTCAATAACATGAGCCACACCAACAGTTTAAGCGTTAAAATTTTATTTAAATTCTATTTTTCAGATTAGATGCTAATAGCTAATTTTCTCCATAATACTTTGCAGCGGAATTTCACAGAGTAATTTAAGTATAGAAGGACAAGGAAAACAGTTGTCTCTCATCTCAATAGTACGTTGTAATACACTGCTACCTAAACAGTGAAATTTTAACTTCGTCATGAAATTCCTTACATACCTGTCAGCGTAACCTCTTCCATACCCTCCGGATCAATATCACATGAGAAACGCTAAAAGATTGTTTAGTATATATCACAAGGTATACTACCGTGTTTTTTCCTCTGTGGTAATGTTTAATGTTTCTTTTCTGCTCCTTTCAAAATTCAAAATGTATATCTGTATGTTCGAAATGCTCAAAATGGAAAATACCAATAGCTCTTTTTTTATCACTTCCTTGGTTTTTTTCTTAAAATCAAGAAATGCAGGCTTTTTTACGAAATTATGCTATTTTTCTTCTCCAAATTTTGGGATCATCATCTATACACGAACAAAAAATTCATTAATTTCATTTATTTTACACAGTCTTAAATTCAAGAAGGATACAGTGTGTTATAAACCTGGGAAAAATTGGAATACAGAAAAGATATTCCATTAAATTATTTTCTTTCTGTAATTAACTAATGAATTAATTTATTTATTTACTCATTCGTTTATTTCTATGAATTATGCAGCGTCTTTTCAACACGAATCACCTTGTGAATCTTCTTTTTATTTAATCAAAGTCGTGCTTTAAAGTTCACGATTAGTAACTAGAAAACTCCCCCCGCCACCACACTACATTTCCCGTTCAGCATTTCCATTACTTATGCGGAGTTATTTTCTACTTTTTAATTTTTAATTTGAATAAAGTCTTTAAGTTTCGAAATACGTTAACGCCGATAAATGTACTTCACTACATTCCTGCTAACTGAACATGTTATTCTCATGAAGCTCAACATAAAAACACATAACAAGGTAACGTATAGCTAATCTTTTGTCGTATCGTCTGAAATTTTGTGTGTATTATTATCAGCAGTATATTTTCTACTATCGTCAGTCTCTGGCAAATGTATGAATTGCCGACAACTTTCATTGGGGAATTTCGCACTCGCACATTATGCAGCACACATGAACTTTATAATATGAGAGAAATAATTACCATTTCCGATGGCATCTAAAATTTCATGTAAACAAATGAAATTAATTATCTGAAACAAGCGGATGTCTGTTGCTGAAAGGTGAATGTAATTGTTAATTCTCGCTATTTTTCAGGATGTTCTAAAGAAGAGCAAATATGCACTGACTTCGACACTAGAAGGAGAATTTACAGATGAAATTATCTCTGTAAGTTAAGCATTTGTGGAATGCCGATGCTTATCGCTAATTCGTACTAGTTACATTACTTAGTTGAGACCTAACGTGATTAAGTTTTTCTTTGTAGATTTAAATAATCTATGTCACACAATACGCACTTCAGGAGCATTTATTGCATAGTCGTATAAAAATGTCCCTGAAGGGTTGATATATTTCAGAACACGCGGGAATTCAGGTTATCTGTTAAGACTCGTTAGTGAAATACCATTTGGAATGACCGTGTTCTATGTATTTGTTCAGGTTCTTGTTCACCACCTCTTCGCAGTAAGACTTTAAACCAAATTTTATATTAAATTAATAGCTAAATCACAATTTATCTGAAAGTGATTTTGTTGAAATGTGCGGAACGGGAATGTCGATTGTTTATTTTCGTACTTTTTTCTCAGAGTGAACTCAATTTGTCTTGTCGTCTAAAGTGCCCAGAAAACACAAATATCCGAAGAAAAAAGCAGCGGTTAATAAATTTCTTATTTTTTTTATCCAGAAACATTTAACATTACACTCTTTTTCACGAATCCCATGTCCTTTTAATGAATTTGGCGAATCGCATGTTTAATCAAATTTCAAAACAATTACTTTATTTGCCTCTAAGGAACCAAAGGCTGAGAATACAAAACCAGTGTAATTTCGGACGGATGTTATGACCCTTGTAGAGCTGACGAAAAGGATCTTGCAAGCTGAAACTTAACATTTGAAGGTCGCTCTCGTGTAATTTTGAATTTTCTGGAAAGTGTTGAGAAAACTCTTTACTCAACCTCTCAGAGCATAAAACACACGTCTTCAGTTTCACACTTAGCCTCATTGGTCTTTTATCAAAACATGTATGTAACTAAATTTGAAAGTGAACGGATTTGGACGATTTTTTAAAACGACTCATTGGCAGAGTCCTCTTTACTGTGGACAAAAATTTTCTTGCTGATATGAATCCTGCTCATGCGATAACAGATTTATTTTCGCTTTCCGATTCTGCAATTAATTCTTTTTATATACGTCTCCTTCACATTTAACGACTAAAAGCGAAAATTTTTATAAAATGCAGCCTCTTCTATTGTATTATGGTGGACATGAAATATTTGCTACTTGAATCGGAATTTTTTTTTTTTTTTTTTTGGATTTCATAATTCGTCTTTCTGTGGTTAGTTCTTAACTAAGCACATTTAGGAAACTTCAGTAACTCGTGTCACGGTTTAATATCTTAGATACCATTAGCGCAATGACTCACTATAAAGGAAAAAAATTATAATTTGAACCATTTTATTAAGCGTCTAACACTTGTTATTGTCACTGTTTCAATGTATAACAAGAAAAATGACACCGAATTTTCGGGTGTAATGGGCACGTTTTTTGAATCCGTTCTGACGCTAATAAAATTTATTAAAGTCAATGGTCCCAGTACAAAAAACAGTAGTATCTGCCCGAAGAAAAAAGTTCCACAATCGGATTTTCAAACCCGCATATATTACTGTAAACGGAATTGTAAACTTACGCATTCTGTTTGCAGACTTGTTCGTTAAGAAAAAAATTTAATTACACTAGCGGAAAGTGAAAAAAGCACACCAAGAAGGAATTGGCGGACGATCATGAAATTTGCTTATTTTGTTGCTGGAGAGTTTACGTAGGTGTGATGTTATTTTCGAGACCGACCGGTGAGCGCTTACGCCACAGCACGGCATAATGTGCAAACTATTGTCGGTGGTATTCAAGGAGTACGGCTAAGTGAATGTAATCAGTCGTCGGCGTACGGACACGTACGAAGACCCTGAAGAAGCTGCAATGCTTGGACATGGAAGACGTGTAAGATTTCAGCAGTTATCGGACTCTGAGCGAGATCGTCTAGTCGGACCCAGCGTGGCCGGCTGGTCGTATCGTCGTATTGCGGAGCGACTTAAACGGGAAGTATCGGTGGTGGTACGATGGTGGCGTAGATGGTCCGAGGAACATCCCACACGAGAAGACGTGGAACTGGGAGTCACAGACGGACTGATGAGCGGACGAATTGACGCATAAGAAGAGCGGCGCTGTCGAGCAGAACATCCACTGCGACGCAAATCCGAGCAGCCATTGCACCTGACGTAGCTGTGCGAACAATCCGCAGGCGTCTACTGGATGCAGGACTACGTGCACGTGTGCTTCTGGCATTTGTACCTCTGACTCCAGCCCACCATCAGGAACTGCTGCAGTGTTGTCGCCAACGTCTGCACTGGAGAACTCAATGGAGATCTGTCGTGCATAGCGATTAAAGCAGATTCTGCTTGGGAGCCTCCGATGGCCGTATGCGTGTTCCCAGACGCACAGCGGAGCGTCTCCACCCTTCTTGCATCCGCCAGCGACACACAGGGCCTACACCTGGTCTCCTGGTGTAGGGAGCGAATAGCTATCACTCCCGTACACAACTAGTGTTTGTACCGGGTACGTTAAACAGCACCTCCTACATCAACAACATCATTGAGCCCGTTGTTGTGCCATTTGTAAGGTCGGTCCATCGTGGTGTTTTCCAGCAAGATAACGCACGCCAACACACGGCACGTGCAACGCAACATGCCCTTCAGTGTGTGAGACAATTTCCATGGGCTGCACGTTCACCGGATTTGTCCTCCATTGAGCACGTGTGGGATTTTATGAGACAACGACTTATCCGATCTCCACGGCCAGGCACGACCATCCCCGATTTACGCGTCTAGGTTGAGGATGCTTGGGACTCAATACCCCAAACTTACATCCAACATCTGTACGACAGACTCCCTGCCAGAATTGCACAGTGTGACGCAGTTCATGGCGGTTTAACCTCATACTAACCATGTTACATGGATATATCATTTTTCAGTTTACCAGAAAATACACATGTATTCTGCCATAATGTTTTGATCACGTTATCCTCTGTATTCCTTTAATATGCTGTATAAATTTCGTTGGTATCAGACATCTCCTTCTAGGTGTTCTTTTTTCACTTTCCGCCAGTGTACATGAAAAACATTTTGCATTGTAAACGCCCTCCAACAAAGAAAGAATATCCCAAGTCCAATTCTTAGAAGCAGAGATATGGACAAATACAAGATATCCCTTTACGCCCCGTGGCGGGAAACCATGGGTAATTTTAAGAAGAAAACATTCTCAAAAGGCTTCTCAATGTGAGCGGTATCGGTCCATTAAATAATTTTTTCAGTCGAGGTTTCAAAAGCTCAGATTCTGCTGCAAATACATCAGATGCAGAAATTAACCCTTACGTCCGCCGGCGGTCAAACAGTCATTTAATAAATATTAGAAGAAACATTTCCCATCAGAAGTTGTATGCGATGCAGGAATAATTTTTATAATTTTGAGATTTAAAAGCAGAAATACAGGAAAAAACACAATTTACCTAACGGCCCTAGCGAAAAGTTTATGAGGAACTTGAAAATTTTGAAATAATGTCAAAAACATTTCGTACCGGAAATGTTATCCAACATGAAGGAATTCTTGAAATCGGACCATTATAAGCAGAGATGTAGACAAAAATTTGATATACACTATCTACCAACAAGTAATTGGACACCTGTGATAGCAAATGAAAACGAAGTTTATTCACCTTCAATAGTTGGTGGAGCCTACAGGAGCGGCGATTACAGCTGCGACCCTCCGGGGCATACTCTCAACCAGGCGTGGTACGACGGCTAGCGGTATTTTCTTCCACTCGGTTGGGAGAATACAGGTCAGTTCTTTCACCGATTTCGGACGGTGGGGGCACCCCTTAAGTCGACGCTCTAACTCGTCCCAGAGGTGTTCGATAGGGTTAAGGTACGGGCTTTGCGCAGGCCCGTCCATTCGATTAACCCCATTGTCACCATACCAAGCCATGGTGGACCTCGCAACATGACGGGTGGCATTGTCATCCTGAAAGTAACATGGTTTAACCCCGTAAAACTGCCACAACGTAGGAAGCGCATGGTCATCCAAAATGGTGCAGTAGGTCTCAGCGTTGAGTCTACCAGGAATTGCGACCAAGGGACCCGTGCCATACCAGGAAAAACACCCCCATTTTTGTACCTGTCCATCTCAACTTTCAGCACGTCTTTTGTAAATCTTTTTTTACAAAAGACGTGCTGAAAGTTGAGATAGACAGGTACGAAAAACTTATCTTTAGTACTTTCTTGTATTTAGTCTCAAACTTCATGGAATCATACCTATCAAACCTGAAAAGTTTAAATGTAGATTTCTGACTGACTCCTGGCGTCAGTATTTCATTCTTCTGATATGAGTAGATTACTTTGACGATGCTTAGATTCAACGAAAATCTACGCAAAATGTGCCAACTTTGTACATGAACTTGACTAACAGCAATAGTGTGATTCCATGGACCTATGAGTTAAACGAAGTTTCATTTGAATGTTTTTTCACAATGAAATGTTTGTAAAACTAGGTTATAATCAGGCATCAGTGATATATATTTCAATGAACCCCGCTTTATCACGTATCTTACATCTTTTTTCTTCTCAATTACACCCAGTTAAAATTAAATTTGCGCACGCAGAAAGAAGCATCGGATTGAACTGAAATTTTATGGACGTAATGATACAGGTGAAGGATACACATGACGACCAAAACGGAGCTTAAGGACAATTACAAAGGGATGTGTGGCATGCAGTCCGGTCATCTTCAGTAGCGCGTCACACAGCCTCGTGCAGCGATGCATGCTGCAATATAGTCCGGCATAAATGCGAACAGACTCCTGATGCTTTCCTGCGGCAGACTGGCCCACACCCACACGTGAAAACGGTGTGCTCCAAATCTCGGATAGTGCGGCACGGCGGCAGTTGGCGTTTCAAGTGGTCCCACACATGCTGGATAGGGGACATATCCGGGGAGCTGGCAAGCCATCGAAGTGTCTGGATGTGACGTAGGCAGTCCTGGACAATCCGAGCCGTTTGCGGGCGGGAATTATCCTGCAGGAATAGCGCACCTAGAATCCCGGCCGGGAATGGGAGCACTGGAGCCATACGACCTCATCCACGTGCCGTTGGGTCGTCAATGATCCAGGTTCCACAACTACAGCTCATCGGCTATCGTAGGCAATGGCTCCTCAGACCATAATGCTTGCAGTGGGGGAGGTGTGGAGCTCCATAGTGAGTTTGGGATAGTGCCTTTGGCCCGGGTACTTCAACATCCAGGCACGATAGTCATCTGTACCCAAAGCGAAGCGGCACTCATTCGCAAACACAACACGTCGCCAGACTGTGGCGTACCACTTTGCTCTGGTCTGGCAGCACTGTACACAGAACCGACGATGTTCTGGTGCTAATTGCAGCACACGTAACCGGTACTGTCAGGGCGATTCACGTGGAGGGCTATACGGCGAACCGACCACCCTGTGGTTTTCAGCACGATTATCGGGACTCTCTCAAAGCCCGTACGTTGCGCAAATCGACGTGTCTGGATACCACCTGGCATTCTTGTCACACTGCACTCTTGCTTGCGTCGGGCGGTGCTTTTTGCTTTCATGAAGCATCGACTACACGCAGGTTTATAAGTCTACTGCTTTGTGCTTGTAGCGCGACCACATGGTGGGCGGTCATGCAAAATGGCACCAAACGTGGATCTTTTTTCATACAAGCAGGCACTCTATCTATTTACAAAATTTCGCGGTTGCAGCATGTTTTGTTCTGAGTGCACAAATTCCATTTTCCGTGATTGTATTAGTAAGGTATGGAAATAAAAGAATTTATTCACTTAAATAATTCCAATAGCAGAGAAAAAAATTAAAAGTACCGGTTTACTGACATTTCTGTCATCGTATTAAATAATTTAGCGGCAAACGTGAATTATATGTACTACATGTAATGAATTTTCTAATAAAATAATTTGCCCTGTCTATGTACCACAAATTTTTATTTCCTTTCCTGTTTAGAAATTCATTCTTTTTCTAGATATAGACACGTTAGAATTACCCAAAGTAATATTTAAAATATGACCATTGAACTGTTCATATTCATTAGGCTCGACAACGGTGATTATGTTTACTGAATCCAACAAATAGCAACGGTGTGCAACCCTTCGGCGAATCATAACCGTTTAACAGGCTGGAATGGAGTTAGCAAAATTGTCTGAAATCAGTTCGAGCGAGTATGTTCTCTGCCAAAGATTTGTGTAGAATACTGATGGAACAAGTGAACTTACTCGGCAGAAAGCATTGTTTTCCCTTTAGCTTTGCTACTTAAAGAGATAATTTAGGGGACGATTGACACCATTCCTTTCTGATTGATAACCTCTTACATATGGCGATGAACCTAAGGAAAGAGCTAGTGCCAATAGTCCTCTAAATACAAGTGATGTCTGAATCACTTGTTAGAGCTTAGTGGCATGACGCTTGTGTCTTGGGGAGTAGCAGCCACCCACCATGTGTTGTGTCATGGAACAGAGAATAAAAGTCTCTACGAGAGTGCTTGACCCTAATGATAGGTTGTGTTGAATACTGCAGCCCCATTGTCGCAATGGTCTAACGGCTGGTATCTAACCATCAGTCCAGATTCGGATCCTACACAGGCATGGACGTTGTGCATGTCATATGGATGTGGCTCTCTCACTTTCCTGTAACCAGTGGCCATACATCAGGGAAGGGAGGTTGCTTGCAGACCATCAAGAAGCTAACGGTGGTCACTAAATCACCAAAACAAAAAAATAAAAATGTTTGGTACTGCTGAAATGAGAGAGGGAAAGCATTTGTAACGCATTAGCTTTCGTGTATCCCATACGATGTACAAACATTTTCTCTGAAGAGCGTGGAAAAGTGTGAGCACCATTGTGTTCTGGTACTTCGGCTGCTTAAGGGGATATCATTACAACTGTGTTTAGTAGTGCAAACGGAAGATTAAGAAGAAAGGAACCTGCTGCAAGGATGTTGCTACTGAAAATTTCTAACGCAACTACAATAACTTATTGGAGACCACATGCCAGTATATTTCGACCAAAGATCTTAACATGCACCACGTGGGCAGCACGTTGTCCCTCGTTATTGACCTCCAAACAAAAGGATGAACGGATTCGGATATCGGGTGAATTATTCGACAAAGCTGAGAGCGATCCAATACTTGGGGATTGCATGATCACAGGTGATGACACGTGATGCTACTTGTTTGATATTCAACCAAAGCATGCTTCTTCAACATGGAAATGATCATCTTCACCACGATCAAAGAAATTCAGGCAAGATCACAGCAAAGGGAAGGTCATGCTGGAGGGTTTTTTTATTCCCACGGCATTGTCCATTCTAAATTAATTCCTGAGGGCACACCAGTTAACAAGCAACGTTATCTGTACATTTTACGTCGCTTACAGGAATCAATCGATCGTAAACGACTGAAAATGTGGAGAAGTGTACAATGGAACCTTCTCCATGACAAAGCGCTTGCACATGTGTCCTCACTGGTCACGGAGTTTCTCGCCAGAATTCGTATTAATATCGCCTATTCACTCGACTTAGCCACTTGCGATTTTTGTATCTTCCCACAAATGATAAAAAATCTGTAGGGCCGCCATTTCGCGTCAACAAATGAGGTAAAAACAGCAACGTGGGAGGAATTACATGAGGTTGTAAAACATGGCTTTTAGCAAAGCTTCATTAAGCTTTACTAGCGCTGGCAAAGGGAATAATTTTGAAGGGGGATTTGCATCGATATTTTAAAGTATTCAAGGTAAGGAAATATACGAAACGTCCCCGTAATTTTGGATCCTACCTCGTTGCTTAGTGATTAATTAAATGAATGTAATTTTGTATTGATCATAAACCTTCTTAGTGACTTCTGTTTACATTAATTACTTGACCTCTTTCAGAGCGCTCGAGGGAGAGAGACGCAGTTATATCAAAAACGTCTCAAAGTCGTACTTTCGGCTTTCTCCTAATGTCGTTTGAAATATTATAGTCGCCATTTTTTTTTGCAGTAAAAGTAATACAGGTGCCTTATATTGGGAATAACAGTTTGAACTTCTTTTACTTTTTTTTTGGAAAAGCATGTATATTGGCTTTCTAGGTTTCATTCAGGTAACTGCCGAATGATATGAAGTGGAAAAGTCGATAACATATCCACTGAATCATATGTATCGTCTTTTCCACTAGTATTTTACACAGCTACGGATTACATGGAGGGAACGTCGGGGGCCGCAAGAGCGCGCAAACCTTACCAAAAATCCGCAAACATAAGCTTTCTTAAAGTCGAACTTATGTTGCTTTTATTCACAATTTGTGCAAAGCTGAATTCTTCATTATCGACTTAACACGATTCTCTCATAAGCGGCAGAAAAAAGTTCAGATAAAATACCCTAATTTTTGCTTAATGATTAGAATTTTTTGTCTGTAAACATTAATGTTTAGACTTTGCAGTATTTTATTCGGAAAATTTGATTCATAAATTTAATTATAAAATGAGTTTCACTCTTCACTGTTAAGCCATTTTTTTTGTAAAGGTGTGTGAAACACAACCAAATATTTGGAATCTAAACTTTCAAGTTATGGTTCATTTTCGTAATTAGACTGAGAGTGATTTTGTGAAAAAACTGCAAATTTTTGTATTACTGAAATTTATTATTTTTCCATTTTATGAAATCAGATCGAAATTTTGGATGAAAATTATTGTACTTATTAGTAAAAGGAACAATAATGCATGACAGCAGTCGCGAACTCTGATGTTTGAGCAGATTTTAAATGTTCTGAAATTCTTCTTTAGTGCAATTTCTGTCGCAAGGTACCTGATTTTGGTTGGGGCATGGGTTTCCAGATTCCATACTGATAAGGCTCCTTATGAAGGACTGGTTTCTAACAATTCGCCTAAAATAGGTGAAGTTTCATCCGCGGACGAGGCATGAATTTTATAGTTGCCTACTGATGCTCGCTGTGCAGCATATCCGGAAACACTGCACTGAAAGTTGTATTGGAAGACAGATTCCAGACGCCTTTTCTCATGCCAATCGTTAAATTTCGAAACTGAATGGAACTGTTTTGCAAAATTTAGTTTCATATAAATATCTTTAAAACTCTGAAAGACGTTTTTCAACCTTCTTGTACAAGGATACAAGATTCGCAATAAAACTGATGTCAATTGCTAATTAAATGAAATTCAAAAGTGCTGCCCTCATATGGAACGAAATCATCAATTCCATCACTTCGTATCATTGGCCAGGTGACCTGGGACATAGATATCACAGTTGTCGGTGACGTATTCCGTAAGAGGCGAAGCCGGTGTACTCGATAATTACTGTAAAGGAATCATTACTATTATTTATTGTACTATTTCTGGCAGCACTATACTTGAAACCAAGTATAGAAGAACTAAACGACGTAATAAGAAATCGTGCCCATGGCTGTACATATTGATACAGGCTACGTCAAGAAATTTTCGCAGAAACCTTATTTTTAAAAAAGTACTGAATTTTATGTAGAGATTGAATAGCGATTTCTAAGACATTGTAAAATTCCGTTGGTCAGAAATCATATTGTTTACCGAAAAATGTGTGCCTTTTGTAAATGGGAAAGAATTAGTAAGCAAATGTGCAGAGATAAAGGTTAAAATAATCGAGCACTTTAATGTTCCTTCGCAACAATTCGTAGATAAAGTTACTTTCGTCTAATTCACGTAGGTCAGATTTTAAAAGTTATTTTATATTACCTTGCTGAAAGCGATACCTAGAATATGTCAAATCAAATACTTGAGATCTCCGCGATATCAAGTAGTAGCATTCGCAGTTCAGATGGCATCTTATATCTTATTAGGAGATTAGTTATTTTTAACGAGGTATGAGCGTCGTCGCCTGGGAGATGAGTCACTCCATTTCCGAAATTACTAAGAAAGCTGTATTTACACGGTCAAAAAGTTTAAGGGTGTACCTGGACTACAGAAACTCAGATAAAAAATCCAGAGCGACAAACCTGTATGCTGTGAAAAAGCCCTGGATTAAAGTGGACAGCGGCGTCTGGCACGCATTGTTACAACAGCACGATGTTTAACATTGCCGTATATCACACGGCATTTGAATACAAGTGCCAGGAGTAGCATCAGTATTTGACCAGTTCACAGTTCCCTGTGCTCTATGAGGTTGTGTTGCCGACGGCCCACACGGGTTCCATCGCTGACTCGACGACAGAAGGCTGTATGTCTCGAACGTTCTTGGGATGCATGATGAGGGCAGATTTGTAAACTTGTCCAGCAAATTTTGGAACCAACTGTTTCGGGTAGACGGGCAGTTCTGGGAGTGGTGACTTCACCTCGTGGCAATTGATCCCGCATGCCTGAAAGATAACGTGCAGGCCGGCGGTGGCTCTGCAATGCTGTCGAATGTTTTCAGCAGACACCAATTAGGACCCCTCACGCGTCTGTACAACGCTACGATTCGTGGAGGCTACGTAACCATCCTTGGGGATCATCTGCACATATTGATGTCATGCTACCACTCCGAAGGTTGTGCACTTTTTCGCCACGACAATGTGTCACGGGACACGTTCACAATCACCAGATTATGTCTTAAGGAACATTCTGTTGAGTTTGGCATCCTTACTGTGCCCTTTCGTTTGCTAAATATAAAAACGCCATTGAACGAATTTGGGATGCTCTTTAACGTGCCTTCAGTACCAGGAATCCTCATCTGGCGAATATTACAGAAATGTGCAGCGCTCTTCAGAAAAAAATATCGTAAAATAAATCTATCTTCACTGTACCTGTATAACTAAAATAAATATCGTGAAGACTGATTTTACAATTTTATGAATTAAGATAAAACAACAACATAACTGGTCCCCTTAAGAATATCTTTTTCTCACGTGCAATATGTACGATGTTTCACTTTCTTTCAAAATACCATGAGGGGTCTTTCTCTTTACGTGTCCTTCTGCGCCATTACACTGAAAGTCACCGAATATTTAAAAGCTGAATAAAAAACAGTGAAACGTTGCAGCATTTGGGAGATAAGTTCTGTTTTTTTTAATGTACGAAACAGCTATATTAATGGAGATAATAAAAGTTGTTTTCCATTGTTAAACCTCGGAAAGAAAAATATAAGAATACCAACGTTTACCACAATCAAAGGCTTATTATATATTGACTATGGTTTCGCAGAGCTATTGGCTCGGCAACATCAAGACGGGTGGAGCGCAAACATTCATATCACTGTGACATCATCAGAGTTCTGACGGTCTCTGCTTTCGGTGAACTATTTCCACGCGCTCGAAATAATTTTAATCGACATCATGTCCTTGAGAAACTGTGAAGAGTTCCGGTATATGTGGAAAGCTTCTGATACAATTAGAAGCTTTATGTGGAAGCTCGTATTAGAAGTTTGCCACATATACCGGAATTCTTTACCGCTTGTCAACGACATGACGTCTACTCCATCTCCTTTGAGCGCGTGGAGACAACTCAACGGAAACCGTGACAGCCAGAACTCTGTTGATGTCACAATGATTTGACTGAGACAATAGCTCTGTGAAACTGTAATCGGTCTCTCAATGCTAAAAAAAAATTCCAAAGCAGCGAACAAAGTAACACAGTCCGATTTAACCACAGATTGTAAAGAAATTTACAATTCTCCAAAACAAAAGGCTAAGTTTCAATACATTGTTGGAAACAAAAGGAATATATAAAGCAGTATTTACATTTTGTTGTTATGATTATTTCGTATTCTGGTCTTCGAAAGGGATGAAATTCCCACTTTTAAACAATCTGTGTCACAAAGTAATTGAACCTCAAGTTAACTGAATTTATTTTGAGCAAATAATTAAAAACTATGTGAGCACACACAATGCCGTTTTGTGTGTTCAAAATATCATGTTACGTAAAGGAATTTCTAAACATACTAGTTATACATATGAATGTAAAGCTTTGTGAAAATGTTAATTTGTATTCTTATTTAAAATGATACACTTTTCGTTCTAATGCGAAAGTATACCTACATTTTTATAATCCCCCTAACAATATATCTAATAGGTAATTCATTTAAATAGCTTTTACCAAACGAACACTGCAGTCACCTAAAAGTATTCACTGTTTGTTTAGCAGAACTATAAACTGAAAGCTAAAAGATTGTGTTACTAGAGTATTGAAATCATTAACAATGTGAGGACAAATGAGAACAAATGCAAAAACTTCTGATATATATTTTAATATATCTATTACCTGCCATGTCCCCCCCCCCACACACACACAATTAAATGAGCATGAAAACGCTTAAACTTCTACTGGAACGCATGCAACATAATTGAAAACGTCCCTAATTGTTCCTAATTTGTAGTTATAAAAATGGCGTTGGCACTGCATAATGCAATTTTACTCGATGCATACTCTTTGCAGGGGAAAGTGAGGGAGTAAGATATTATCTTAGAAATATATATTGATTTTACAAAGCATCTTCCGTAAATCAGCAGAATGTATTTTTTGGTATTTAACGAATCATTAAGGCAACAGGATATAAACTTTATACTGACTGAGGAAATTCAATATTCTAATAACTAGTTGTGACGAGGTTTTTGTAAATGGTGAAAAGACAAATCCCAATGTGTTGGATATTTTCGAGCAGGAGCACAGGCATGTATGTTAGCCATGCTCATTTTGTGGAGCGCATGTCTTGGGAAGCAATTCATTTGTGCATTACGCACCCCTATCAAATAAGAACAATGCCTTCAGATTAAAACAATAGCATTTGTTTAATATATGATACCTTCCGAATAAATATACGCTTATAAACCATGAATACGGAATTACACCATTGTACAATACAAATTTGAAGTTGTGATTCTCGGCTGCAAACCGGGAGACTCAGATTCGATTCGCGCTCCAGGACGATGAAAATTTCAAGTTTTCGGATATTCTGTGGCTTTTCCTTCAAAGATAAATAACACTTACCACAAAGTTTCCTCATAATGCTATATTCTCGAATCCATTAAATAATATGCAAATGTATACAAATTAAGACCTGCGAATTTGTAGAACCCCTAAATTTGTATGTGGCAGTTAAGGCTTCAAATATTCCGTTTTATCTCTGGATATGACAGAAACTGATGTATTTTATGACTACAATACATGTGATGCTGAGATAGAATAAATTAGAAATATTTAATAGCAATTAAATATTTTATTTAAAGATCTATTACACTTCTTTTCTTTTAAGATCTACCTTAGTGTATTTCATTTTAAAATCTACTGAGCGTTTGGCTGAGACAAAGCGGAGCCAAACGCTCAGCGAAACCATAACATATGCTAAAATAAAATATTTAATTGTGAATAAATGCTGATGATTTATTCTGTCAGAAACCGATCATAACTGCTTTTGTCAAAACTTCAGTATTTCATGAGACCCATTGGCGATATAAGCGAAATTTATTAAAGGATTTGGTTACAAGAGGTTCTGTCTACATCATTTAGATTAAAATTGTGATTTCGATTTTAAGATATTTGAGCGCATTTTAAATTACTGTGAAACACACCTTCGCTTTGTTCACAAAGAAGTGTCTACTCCGTTGGTAGTATTGTAGTGCCACTTTGTTTAATTATCTTGCTCTTCTTGTGTTGCTAATAGATAAAGTATCTCAACATTAGGTGCGACCTCAGCAATATAATTTTCTTCTTGTTTATTTTGCTTTGTACGAAGCTATATAGCTTATAGGCCAAAAACTATTTTAGTGAGGCATATACATATATACATGTCCCGAAAATATCCTTTACGATTTAGAAGTTTGCTCCTCAAAGCAAAATAATCTAAAAAATCAAAGTCGTTGGTGGTGTTGCATTTTTCATAGCGTAGCTGCATAAAACATCTCCCATTAGGGACCTTGTTACATAATTCGTACATCATTGACATCCATCACACGTGTCATCATGCAAAATTACCAACATTTTTAATAGCAGATATTCCTAAATATTTTCATCGCAAAATTTCCTCGGCCTTTCTCTACTTTGTTCCATGCCACTCAGGTTGAATTATTTTTCTCATTTCGCACCTCTAAACTCATATTCTCAGCAAGTCCAAATCACATTAAAATATCAATCTCCTGCCTACTAAATTTATTATGCTTCACAGTGTGCGTCTCCAACAAGCCTTCATTTCTCACATGATCAGGACAAAACTCATAGCAACTACAATAGGTACCGTATCGCAACGGCGCAAAGATGAGTCCTTTATCTCCTCTGAGATAACCATCTCCCACTTACGTAAGTCTGAGCAGGATAAACACTCTTTCTTGTTTGATTTGCATTATTAGTTTTGCTCTAATTTTACTACCCTTGGCATTGATGCTACTTCTTATTCTGTCAGCAATAGCTTTGGGTTCACCTTAATAAAACCTGGCTGAATATTTTACACACGTTTTCTTAATTTTTGATATCGCCTGTGTAACATTTTTAATATGAATGTGTAACACCTTTCACAGTTTTCGCAACATTACAATTTAATTTCTAGTTCAGTTATATCTCTTTGAATTGATCTTAACTACTCTCGAAATATACTAAAAAAGCTCCAAACCGGAACAAATTCGGAAATAGATTAATTAGTATGTGCGGAATGTCAATCACGAAAAGAAAAACATCTAAATCCACGTCGCGAAGAAAAATCCCTCACTTTTATCATGTCAAATATACCTTATCATGTAAGGTTAGCAAAATGTATATCCCAAAGAAACTTTCAACAACACTATATTCCTGTTTTCTCTTTTAATAAAGATCAAGTATTTTTGGAATAGCAAAGCGTTTCCTTTGCCGACTCGAGAATTTCTTGCTGATTTGAAATTAATAGGATGTTTTCAGTATGACGCTTCCAGTGCGTACTCCTTAGCAGTAGCTGAAATGCTAATTACAATACATCTATTCAGGCAATTACCTTCAGAAAAAGTTTCAGAGTCGACATCAAATTCCGATTATTTCAAAATGCTAGTTAATGTTTCTCTAACGATTTCCTTAATTAACGAAAAGTAGCTGTGCCCTCAAAGAATAATAACTATTTCTATGCTCTTTCTGGTGCCACTTTTCTTTACCAAAAATTCCGTTTCAGTTCATGCAGCTCTTTTACGTATTTACAGTTACTACCTTTTCACAGACGTTTCTATTCCACCGAAAGGGGAAATATTTTCTTCCTACAACCTCCAGTCAATGACACCATTCACAGCAAAATTGTGAAAAGATTATGCGTGCACCGATTTCCTTAAAGCATGCGTTTCCACAAATTGCTGTCATAAACTAACGTTACCAACAATGAGCCACAGAAATCAATCCATTTGCCATGTGATGCAATATGTAGAATAATTTACAGCCGGGATTTGCAAATACCTCCAGCAAATTATTGCGAGAATAAGAAAAAAATTGGAAATTAAAAGCTATCTTGACAGAGAAAAAAGTAAAGGACAGTTTAGCTAGGTCAAGTTCTTGTAACATGATACACTCGGCATTTAAATTCAGGTGAATTTTAGTGTTATATACTAGGGGAAGTTGTGACAATTTTACCAAAGTGCATTTGACAAGATTTAAAATCCTAGCGCAATTCATAAATCTTTTATTATTAGAAAAATTATTTACAATTTCAATAATACAAGCCTCCTAAGCTTTCCCGCGCATTCTGACATTTGGAATGACCCTTTCTGATACATTTCTTTTCATCTGACTTTAACGGAATTCTACTTGCTTTGCAAAGGGCAGCACAAGAAGCGTAAGTTACTCAAGGCAAAATCGATGACAGAAAATTAAAAATATTTACTTGCTTTCCAAAGGGCTGCGTGCAAGCATAAGATACCCTAGCAATAGCAACTATCATGAAACTTATCTACAACATCTGTACACCAAACGTGAATATCGTAATTAAAAGAGCAAGACACTACATGTCATACACTGATACCCATGCAGAATGTCTTATAATTAATAAAAAACACCAGACACTGATTAAGCAAAACAGACAATCATAGCCCCTCATTATAAAAAAAGTCTGCTTAAATCCCTATAAAAAAAGAAAGTGGTGAACAGAGTCAACAGTAAATACCTTTACTCATTACTCTTAGCTCATGCATGTGTTTTATAACTCTAAGTTCTTCATTACTTTTGCATTCTGAAAGATCCTACCTGAACAACTGTCCATTCCTATTTTCAAAGACGGTTGGACCTACTACTTCACGTCTCTCCCCCTTCTCTGAATGCTACTTGTAGCTTGGGTTTTGGTGCCTAAACATATTAGGGAGCCAGTAACCAGAAGGAGTTATTTCAAAAGTGTGAAGTGTGTGCCTCAACAATTTTTGAACCTTCTTTTCTTGATTTTTATTATTATTATAATTATTATTATTATTATTATTACTATTATTATTATTTTCTTTATTCGAAATATACGAATCACAGCTTTTGGCAAACAAAATTTCCAGCAAATTATCATTGACTGGTATTGTTGAACTGATACGAGTTTCCACCGAAGACCTAGGTATCAGTCAAGAATCGGCGTAAAATATATGATGTCCCAAGTAAACCTGTCTTCTGCAGTACTGTAGGTGGCATATCAGAAAGTTGCAATTTTTCAAAATGATTCATAAAGTTTTTTGACATTGTTCCAAGTGCCCCGATTACAATGGGTACTACCGTTGTGTGTTTAGTCCATAACCAGGTAACTTCTATGGCCAGGTCTCTATATTTAGTCATTTTTTCAATTCTTTGCCAACGGCGGTTTATCTGGTCTATTATTATTATTATTAATTCATATAAAATCATATTTACATATTTGCGTTAATCTCCACCTTCCACCAGATGCTGGTGCAGTTTTATCTGTTTTATTTTTATCATGATGTCTTCCTATAGGTAAATAGTTCTTAGGTGGAGAAGTAATTTATGCATGAAAACAAATCTGTGGACTCCTGCTTTTTCATACAGTTTGGGAAGGCACAAATAAGATCCGATTCTTCTATCACGTTTGAATCATTTTTCTTAAAAATATGCTAATTTGGTTTTAAGAATTATGGGAGTTTGCTTTCTTTCCAAGGAGCTAAAATCAAAAGCATCAATGGGAAACGACCAAACCTATAGTGAGCAAACTATTTTTTCAACATCAAACGCTTGACACCCCATTATTCACCTTTCTGTTTTTTAAGTTGTTTTGAAAAGATAGAAGATAAGATCATTTCGTACAATAATACTTACCTCTATCCATGCAATATTATTCCCATTTCTCCATACATACAATGAATATTTTGTGCCTAGGAGTGCTCTTAATATACTAACTGTCAACGTTGCAATAATCAGATCAGTTAGCGCCTTTCTTATATGAAAAACAAAAGTAACACTGTTTAACAGAGCTCAATATCAAATGTTATTTACAGAATTTCATGACTTTCACACGCGAATCCAGATAAACCGCCGTATGCAGCGCGCGCAGCATCTAGATCGACTGGGAGTGACTCAGTAAGATGCTGGAAGGTGTTCACAGGTATGTGGAGCCATGCTGACTGCTGTACATCTGACAGATCCTGGAGGGTGCGTGGTGAGGGTCCATAGAGCAAACAACGCGATTGAGGCAGTAACACAGATTCTCAATTGGGTTTAAGTCTGGGGAATTAGCGGGCCAGGAATGTATTTTGAAGTCTTCCTCGTGCTCCTGAACCACCTCTGGGACATTTACAGCTTTTTAACACGTCGCATTGTCGGGATGGAAGATTCCTTCCGCGCCAGGGAAGACAATCAACATGTATGGATGTACTTGATCTTCAAGCATGGATTGATAACGAATTCGGTCCGTATTGCCTTCCACAGGTATGAGTTCATACAGGTAATGCAACGAAAACTATTCCAGACCATAACGCTGCCCACACAAGCTTGTGATTTCCAACAATGGTTGAAGAGTGTTTGTTCTCCGATGTTTCTCACCTTATACGCAAACGTCCATCTGTTCGATGAAGAAGGAAACGCTACTCATCGGAGAAGGCAATCCTTTGCCAATCAGTGGAGGTCCAATTCCGATACTGATGTTAGACCTGGTTGCAGACTTGTGCGTTAAGAAAAACGTGAATTTATACGAGAAACATTTCTCACCGGAAAGGCTCTACAACACAGAAAACTTTTTCAAATCAAACTCTTAGAAACAGAGATATCAACAAAAATAAGGTTTGATTTTACGTCCCCTAGTGGGAAAACCATGTATTATTTTAAGAAGAAAGTATTCCCAAAAGTTTTTCCATATGAGCACTATCAGTCCAAGAAAAAAAATCATTCGAGTTTTTAGGAGCCGAAATTTTGCTACAAATACATCAGAAGCAGAAATTAACCCTTATGCCCCCTGGTGGCAAACCCATTCTTTACCAAACATTAGAAATTATGTGAAAATATTTTCCATCAGGTCTTGTATGCAATACAGGAAGAATTTTTCAAATCGGAGTTTTAGAAGCACAAATAACGCAGAAAACGCAATTTAACTTTGTGCTACCTAGCGGAAAGTCTATGATTTATTTGAAAATTTTGAATTTATAGGGAAAATATTTCGTATCGGAAACACTCACCAACAAAAAAGGAATTTTCCAAATCGGATTCCTAGAAGTAGAGATATTGACAAAAATAAGATATACATCTACGTCCCTAGTGTAGAAACCATGCATTATTTCAAGAAGAAAATGTTCCTAAAAGGTTTGTCGACAGGAGTAGTAACGGTCGACAAATGACTTTTTTTTCAATCGTGATTTTAGAAGTTCATATTTTGCTGCAAATACATCAGAAGCGGAAATTAAGACTTACGCCACTAGGTGGCCAAACCATTTTTTCACAAAAATTAGAAATTTTGGGCAAACGATTTCCCATCAGGAGCCGGTGCAGAAAGATTTTTTTTTCAAATCTGAGATTTAGAAGCAGAGATATAGGGGGAAAGCAATTTACCTTTACGGCCCTAGCGGAGAGTCAATGAATTACTGGAAAATTTTGAAATTATATGAAAAACATTTCACACTAGAAACACTATCCAACAAAGAAGATTTTATTTCAAATCGGACTCCTAGAAGTAGAGATATTGATAAAAATAAGATATACATCTACGCCCCCTGATGTAGTAACCATGCATTGTTTTAAGATGAAATTGTTTCTAAACGGTTTGTCGACTTGAATACTATCGGTCTACAAACGACGTTTTTTTCAATCGACATTTCAGAAGCCCATATTTTGCTACAAATACATCAGAAGCGGAAATTACGATTTACGCCCCCTGGTGGCCAAACCATTTTTTTCACAAAAATTAGAAATTATGTGCAAACGACTTCCCATCAGAAAGAATTTTTCAAATGGGAGATTAAGAAGCAGAGATATAGGGGGAAATCAATTAAACTTTACACCCCTAGCGGAAAGTCAATGAATTACTTGAAATTTTCAAATTATATGAAAAACATGTCACACTGAAAACACTATCCAACAAAGAAGACATTTTTTAAATCGGACTTCTAGAAGTAGAGATATTGACGAAAATAGGATATAACTCTACGCCCCTGGCGGAGAAACTGCGGAATATTTTAAGAAGGAAATATTCTGAAAACGTTTATCGATGTGAGGGGCATCAGTCCACGAAATAATATTTTAAATGGATATTTTAGAAGCTCAGATTGTATGGTAAATATATCAGAAGCAAAAGTTAACGCTTATGCTCCCTGCTGGCCAAAGTATTCTATACCACAAATTTGAAATTATATGCAAAATATTTTCCATCAGGAGGTGTATCCACTGAAGAAAAAATTTCAAATCGGAGTTTTAGAAGAAGAATTATCCGGAAAAATGTAATTTACTTTTACGCCCGCTAGAGGAAAATCTATGCGTAATTTTAAAATGTAATTATATCTAAAATACCCTTCGACATAAATGGAATCGAAAGATAAAATATTTTTTTCAATAGATGTTCAGAAGCAAATACTGTATGTGGAATAAAACGTATTTTTGAATTCGACATCCTCTTCATTTACGCCCTCTAGCGGCGAAATTGTACATCGTAAAAAAAAACAAAATAAAATATCATCATTCGCATATTTCAAGTTTCGCAATGCAAAAAGAGTTTTTCAAATCGGACTAATAGTTGCAGAGATATCGTGAGTACAGACGGACTGACAGATAAACCGATAACATGAGCACGATCTTTTTTCACAAAAGACGTGCTAAAAAACCCCGCATAGTTGCAATTCAGGAGTTGTATCCCTTTAAATCTGGATTCATAGGAAAATATACTTTCCTTTGGAAACTACATATTACTCAATAAGTGGAAAATGAACACATTTATTTATAGTAAAATTTTACACAGTCTGCGTTTCGAATTTCGGATTCTCAGATTACCTTCGTTTCGAACTATAACGTACACTGCTCTTTTGAGAAAAATTATTTATCATCCACGAAATATATTTGAATTCCAAAATAGTAAACTCACTTTTTTTATTACAAACAAATATGGTCGGGACATGATATTATTTTGATATTTAAATTCCATTGTTATTTGAAATTCAGAATTTATAAATTCACATAAGGGCCATGAACCTTATTTAGTATTACGTTGCAGAAAAAATCTATACGAAACAATATTTTTTTTTTATTTTAGGGAAATCGTGTCTTCTTCTTTCAGAGAATTTGGCAATTTGACAAATAAAATTTAATAATTTTCAAGTGCGAAGATTCATGTATTGTAGAACATATTTGTAAGTAAGTATTAATATATGGTAAGAAATATTTAAGTTATACTATTTTCTGTAATATGCAATTATATTGAAACTTAATGTGTCAAATAACAAAAAAGTACTAAATGTTTTCAACAATCTTTTTAAAATAAATATATATATCAATTTTATTTACATGACGATTAGGGCATAAATTTCTGACATGCAATGTGTACGAGAATGAGTTTTTACTCCCTGATTCATTTGTGGATTTGTTCATATTATTTTGGAAAAAGGGTTTTCCTCCTTCTGCCTCCTTTTCGGTTTCTTGACACGCTTTGGATCTGGGGTACTTTCAGGTTGTCTGTGGAAACCTGTGTGGTTGCCGGTCCATATTCAGATAAATGAAGAGTCAGTAGATTGTGAATATTTGAGATGAAAAAGTAGGGTACAAGAAGAAGTTGGGTGTAAAAGGTGGAGCGTAAGAACGAGTGTGATTTTCAGAGTTTGATTCTCGAGGCCGTTTCAATTGTTGAGTACCTGAGAGAAATGTACTAGAGTATTCTGTGCATTATCTCCATGACCTCTTCACCTTCGGTTGAGAGTGATACGGGGTCTTCTGAGATCCTCATCGGGCAGACTTTGTATTGTGTCTCACCATGTGACTGAATCTTAGAAGACAAGGTTATCTTAAAATGAATTGCATTTACCTAATTATGTATTACTACAAGTTTTGCACTCTCAGCAACGTCCGCTGGTCTTGGTAACGACTCAGTGCTCTGACTAAACTATGGAAATACGTCTGCTGTCCTGAAGCAATGATGCGTTGCATGCAGCACATTTTGTATTCTCAGTAACATCCAATGATCTTGGTAACGACTCACTGTGGTGTTAAAATTACAGAGGTGCTATTGCTGCCTTGAAGTAGGGATCGCATATGGCAAACTCCCTTGAATGTTGCTGGAGCCAATAGCCGTCACTCGGGAAGTATAAGATGTCACGTTTTGCTGTTGAAAGGCGGGGTCATAGTGGAAAGTGAATTTTCACGAAAGAGTTAGGTAGTTGATGAGGATGTTCCCATCTTTTTTACCTGTATCGGAGGGTTCATCGGATACGCCAAAGCACAAATTCCCCAGTGTAAACGGACCACAAACTGTTACGCTGCTTATGCCACCTTTAATTACACGAAATTGGAAAGAGGATTCATTGCTTGTATTGGTTTTCCCCGAACAAGCACCCTGCAATCGGCGTGAAAGAGTTGAAAACAGGATTTGTTACACATGAAGACGAGCTTCCAGTCATCAACACTTCAGTCGCAATAGGTTTTCGCAGACTGCAGGCAATTATTTAGGTGCCTTCCCGGTAATAATGGCACACGATGTGGACATCGACTGTCATAGTTTATTTTTCCCATGGTATGAAGTATGGCATTATGCATAAGCTTAAGGACTTGCCGTTATTAAATTCAGAATCTTCTGGGTGGTAGATGTGCAGTTTCTTGTAACTATGAGAGACAGTCTGCTCTCATCCGTGAGAACACACAGGTTCTTGACGTGAGACCATGCGCGTTCATGACTCCATTTTTCATGTTGGTTGGAAGCTTTGCCGTATTTTACTTAGCTTTGGTGTATATATACAAAATTCTTACGAGGAAATGCCAAGAATTCAGTACTTTCGGTGATTAAAGAACAGGCCTTCTACTGACATATTTTACGCAGCCGCGTTTTCAAAAGACTATATTTTTATTACTAGGAACAGAATTGTGCAATTTATAGCTGCTGGCAGTTTTAGACGACTCTGTGATTTTACGCGGTATTTCTGCTAACCAAAGTGTTATCAGGGTTTATTCAGCAATTTATCAATATACAGTAAGTTTCGAATTTTTGATTTGTTTTGTTAGAAACCCAAACTTGGAAAATTTTATAAGAACCCAAACGTTCTCGATCTTCGTAGCATATGCAGTACCACTAACTGGCAACTCCAAGCGTCGATATACTTTCGCTGGTTTCAGCGACCATATGATCAAAACAAAACGAAATTCGTTTCCTTACTTTTTGTAATCCGTAAAAGAAAATAAAAGTAAGTAAATGCCACGTTCTTATACGCATTTTTAAAGGTGTGTGTTGGGCGGAACGGAGAGGGTCCAGACTGGTAACAGACAACAGAAGGGCAACAGCGCTGCAAATTACAGATCAGCTTAATCAAGGAACCCCTCAAATGATCTCTGCACGCACTGTTCGCCGTAAACTGCATTGGATGGGATATGGCAGCCGAATGCCTGTTCGAACACCTTTGCTGTCTGCAGTTAACAAGAGAAAACGTCTCCAGTTCTCACAGAAGCACAAGGATTGGACAGTCGATAATTGGAAACAAATTATGTGGTCCGATGAATTACGTTTTCAGTTGCATTATGCCGATGGCCGAGTGAGAATTTCGCGGAAACAGCACGAAAGCATGGACCCCAAATGCATTGCTACAAACCTTCAAGCTGGTGGAGGCAACGTTATGGTTTGAGGAAAGTTTTCCTGGCATACTTTGGGCCCTTTAATTCGTGTTGATCAACGTCTGCCTGCCACATCATATCTAAATATCGTTGCGGACCAAGTGCATCCAGCCATGTGGATGGTTTATCTCAATGGCGAAGGCTACTTTCAACAAGATAATCCGTCCTGCCATAGTGCTCGTATTGTATAGGATTAGTTTCAGGAACATGCCGGTGAGTTTACTTTGCTTAGATGGCCCCCACAATCTCCAGATCTCAACCCCAATGAGAATTTGTGGGATGAAGTTGAACGAGACATCAGACAGCTGGATCCACAACCCTGTAATCTCACACTCCTGGAAAGTGTATTTCATCAAGCATGGTCTCAGATTCCATAAACCACCTATCAACATCTCGTGGAGTCCATGCCACGAAGAATCAACGCAGTATTAAAGGCAAAAGGTGGCCCACCGAAGTACTGAGGGGTGGTCATAATAAAGTGGCCAGCACTCAGTGTATAAGGGAATGTATACGCATATTGCATTTCGTACTACATTTGTTAAAGTGTAGGAGTTATTATAGTGGCATAAAATTATAATAGGAGATTCCTAATTACAGGAAATGGCATGTAAGATTCGGTTCACTATAAACCGCCAAACAGGAAAACTCCCACATGTTTTTCATTAAGGGACCGGGCACGAGTTCCTCCGAAGGGAACTTCGAATTTGTGGCAGTTTTCCAAGTTTCCGAATTATGTGTAGCAGTTTTCCAAAGATACATTGACATACACGCTGAACTTGGTGGACAGATACATACAGTATAGACATTCTGTGTTTCAACGACATGAATATACATAGGTGAACTAGGAACTCAGCGAATAAACCTCCGAAAGACAAACGCAAACAACCATTGCCCGGGATTCTAACACAGACCCTCCGTTGGGCGAATGACCAGAAGCCATCGCTAAAATCACTGCGCCACCGGGATGGCCGTAGGACAAACACGACATCCATGCCTTACCGGGATTCGAACCCAGGCCCCTCCTTTGGGCGAATGATCAGAAACCATCGCTTATACCACGGCGGCACCTGGGCTACTCCCCAAAGAGATCAAGAGCGACGTATGTCACAAATTAAACATGCAAAAATATTATTTTATATGTTCAAATAATTAAATAGTGTCTTCTTCCCAAAGAGATTAGGAGCGACATACGTCAGAACAAAACATACGGTTGTGACGTGTATATATATATATATACACTATCTACCAACAAGTAATTGGACACCCCTGCAATCGACGATATCTGCGGTCCTTATTCACGTCACGGCCGCCGCCGTTAAATATCGTGTGGGAAACAACATCGCAACCAGTCGCATGCAAGATGCAACGCAGTTCGGAGCTCTCTGATTTCGAGAAAGGTGTAATCGTCGGGTATCACAGAAATGGGCGATCCATACGTGACATATCCAGCTAGTTGAAATACCCAAAATCGACAGTGGCCTACGTGATTGGCAAGTAGAAGATGATATGTGTCTGTCTGCCGGGTCGGGGGCCCCGACCCGGCAGACCCACAAAGCTGGGAGTTAGAGACCGACGGGTGCTGGCCAGAGAAATTCGGAAGAACCGAACCGAATCGATGGGCCATATCCGCGAGGAGTTTCAACAGGCATCCGGGAGTGTTCTTTCTATGAATACTATCCATAAAGAAGCCCATCTGCTCGCTTATCATTGACGTGCTGCCGCCCACAAGCCTTTGATCACCAAGTCCAATAGCGCTGCTCGGCTAACGTGCTGCAAAGAACGTCGACAGTGGACCTTTAAACATTGGAAACAGGTTCCCTGGAGCGACGAATTAAGGTTCACCCTCTACCGTTCGGATGGCAGGGTCTGTGTTTGGCGTCTGTCTGGAGAACACCTCCTGCCGGAATGTATTGTGCCAACTGTGAAGTTCGACGGCGGTGGAGTAATGCTATGGGGATGTTTCTCCTGGTATGGCACGGGACCCTTGGTTGCAATTCCTGGTGGACTCAACGCCGAGATCTACTGCACCATTTTGGATGACCATGCGCTTCCTACGTTGTGGCAGTTTTACGGGGTGGACCCATGTTACTTTCAGGATGACAATGTCACCTGTCATGTTGCGAGGTCCACCATGGCTTGGTATGGTGACAATGGGGTTAATCGAATGGACTGGCCTGCGCAGAGCCCGGACCTTATCCCTAACGAGCACCTCTGGGACGAGTTGGAGTGTCAACTTAAGGGGTGCTTCCCCCCGTCCGAAATCGGTGAAGGAACTGACTTGTCTTCTCCAAGCCGAATGGAAGAAAATGCCGCTAGCCGTCGTACAACGCCTGGTTGATCGTATGCCCCGGAAGGTCGCAGCTGTAATCGCAGCTCGTGGAGCCTCCACCAACTATTGAAGGTGAATAAACTTCGCCTTCCATTTCTATTACAGGTGTGCAATTACTTGTTGGTAGATAGTATATATAGTCCTTCAAAGTTCTCGTATATAAACTATAGGCGTACAATATATATATATATATATATATATATATATATATATATATATATATATATATATATATATATATATATATATATATACCCACACATTGTGTACATATGCTATATATAGTCCCTTCCAACAAGAATTCCTGAGTGCGCCGCTGCCTAAGCCTAGACCTTTTAAACAGTTTATATTCTTCTTATGTCACATTCATAAAGTTTACGTATCAACTCACGTTAATAATATTGCGCTTTTACTTAGGCACTAAATATAAATTCATAGGCCCTATACCTAGGCCTTTTAAACGGTTTTTATTTTACTGATGTCACATTCACAACGTTTACATATCAACTCATGCTAATAATATTGCGCTTTTACTTAGGCACTAAATATTAAATCATAGCCCCTAGGCCTTTTAAACAATATTTATTCTGCCAAGTTTTATTGAAAATTTCTAGAAAGGCCCAGACATAGGGCCTTGCAATGAAAGTTTTGTGACCGAGTAAAAGAGAAACATTGTTTACTTGATTTGTAATGTAAATATTTTTACTATAAGCTCCGTGGATTATAAATTGCAAAACAGGCCTAGGCTTAGGGTCTGTTAATAAATGTTTTGTGCCTAAGTAAAAGTGTAATACTGTAACCTTGACTTGTTATGTAAACGTTCAGAATCTCAGCTCGGAGGATACAAAATGGCTAGAAATGCCTAGGCCTAGTGCCTTGCAGGCAGGGCCGGCTGGACCATAGGGGCAACCGGGGCAGTAGCCCTGGGCCCCGAGCCTTCAAAGGGCCTCGTAGTTTAGGAAAACAACATTTACGGTAGAATTTTTTACAAACAATATTTTTTGTGTGTAAGTTTTCGGGTGCGAGGCTCTTAAGAAGATGTTTTTTTTTATTTTATTGTTTCCAATTTCCCCATTTTTGAATAGAATATTGCATTTCGCCGTACAAATACTGAGATTTGCAAATTTCAAGTGATTATTGTAACTACCTTAATATTTTCCGCATTCTCAAAATAGCAAATTGAATTTCCTCATTTTGTGGCCCTTACTTTTATATATTTCACAATTTGCGTGCAAACTAGATACTTGAATTTAGACAAATAAAAATAACAATATCAAAGTTGATTTCGGGCAACACATGAAGGCCATTTATTTAGTGACTTTAAAAATATTACTAGAAAAAAAAATAAAAATTATATATGAGCGCGTCTAAAAGTTTCAAAAAAGTTTTAAAAATCAATCAAGATCCCTGATTGATTTTTATGCTATTTTGCATTAAAAATCAATCACTGAAACATGTATCAGGAGAAAAAACCATTTATATGAATTTATTTTAGAGGGATTCGGATTATTTCTTACACTGAAGTATTCACAATACAAAACTTTTCGCTACGCAGGGATTTTTTTATGATAGTTTTCGTTATGACGTTACTACAGAAGTGAAGCACATGGCAAGACGGAAAAGTTGCAGCGATAAATTCCGTCGGTTAGCTTAATTGGTAAAGCATTCAGCTCCACAGTAGAGGGATGAGGGTTCGTTGTTGTCACTGTGAAATTTGTGAATTTCACATCGTGTGTGTTCTTTACGGTCATTTTTCACGCAACAACTTTATTAAAATATGAGATTTATTTCCTGGTGCCAGAAATGAAATTTCGCCCCGGGCCCCGCAAAAGCTCCATCCGGCTCTGCTTGCAGGTAATGTTTCGTGGCCGAGTTAAAGGAGTAACATTATTAACTGGATTTGTTATGTAAATGTTAAGAATATGAACGCAATTATACAAGCTTTAACTTGTCATGCAAACCTTATGAATATCAGCACGGCCGATTCAAATTTGCTGACAATCCTCTTCAATTTCGCCTGCCCTCAAAAGAGTTTCCAAGCCGCACAGCTTCCGAGGGATTCGCTACAAACCGGATGGCGAAAATACCGTCAAGATTAAGAGAGACGTAGCTGAAAGGAAAGATCTTCACACAAGCGACCAGCCGATCGTCCGCTAGTGCAATAAAACAATCCCGCCTATGTGAGGGGGTGGGAACAAAATGCTGTTGAACAAAGAACCACCGATAGGGAAGCTCATCCTTCAGGCATTTTTTCCGGCGTTCTAGCAATGAAATAGCTTGCCAAAAATTGTACCGTGGGATGGTTTTATTGCTCCGGCAGAAAAATTCCGCGTTTATGAAACGGAACAAAAAGAAATCCCATACTACCCCCTTTTCGGAAATAGAATCAGTCTTATTATGATTGTATTGTTTCACCGAACACCATATCTTTAAAAGATCTACAAATTGACGGCAATTTGTTACCCATGCAATTTATATATGCTCCCGTAACGTTGTAGCAACAGAAGGGTACCAATCTTCCGGGTACCAATCTTCCGGGTATGAATTTGTCGGGTACCAATTTGCTGTTCCCCTGAAATAATTACTTTTCTGTAGGAACTTTTTTATTTTATTTCATTTATTTATTTATTTATTTATTTTTGAAAATCCCGTGCAAATAATGATATACAATAACTGAAAGAGACTATTTTAAACTGGTAAAGTACGTAAAATCCCTGGAAAAACATGGAATTGCAATCGCAACAAATTGTAAGTTTTGGGTAGAATAGATTTTGGAGCTCCTAAATTTAAGAGTTATGTACAAGATGTAACTACCTTAGCAACGACAAATGACATGTAATTATTTTTATTCATTTGTTTCGAGGTTTAACAACCATCATCAGCAACTCATTGGATTGTAAGCAGCTGCTCGTCCCTAATATAGAGCCACTGGTTATAGGGAAGGGAGAGAGCCTGTGCCATAAGAGACAAACACAACGTCCATGTCTCACTCGAACCCTGACCCATCTCGGACAAACGGTCAGAAGCCATCGCTTAGATTATTGCGCCACCGGGATTGAAGGCATGCAATTACTTCCGTATTTTTAAATTGTGAATTTTGAAATTGAAAGTCTTTAATTACAAGAATAAAACTTGAAGCGAAAAACTTGTCTGTTTAAGTTGTAAGTATGAAAAATTAAATAATTAAAATTTAAAATAATTTACATGAGAATGTAGTTCAAACCTGTCAATCGAAACCAAACAAAATGATTTTAAAATACTTTTCTTTTTCATTTACCGTATGAATTTAATTTTACTAGAACTTTTTGCAGAAAAAACCACATGACACAAACCCTGGACACTGCGAACTTTTAAATTTCTTTTCTTTTGGACGAATTTGTCGTTCAAACATCTATAGAATGTGTGGTCACGGAATATTTCTTCATGGGAAATCCCTCCCAGATTTTTTACTACTTGTTTGATGACACCACATTGAAATATTCTTGCATCTTCCTATAAGGACTGCGACCTAAATTCAGGACCAGTTTCCGGAATATGTCTTTTTAGAATTTTTTCAATAAGCGCAATATTATTTACTTGATTTGTTCGGTCCCTATCTTCTGATTCAAGGATTCTTGAATTTTAAGAAGAACTACAAAGGATCAAGTGGGGCATCGTCGGGCTAAGTGAGGTAAGGAGAAAAGGAGAAGATCTCATTGAACTGAAAAGTGGACATCTCTTCTACTATCGTGGGACAGACACTGGCAGAACTAGTGGTGTAGAATTTTTAATAAACAAGAAACTGAAGGGTAAAGTTGTAGAAGTTGAAAGTTCCTCTGACAGAAGTGCACGACTCGTTATTCAACTCTCGAGAAGATACCAGGCTCAGATTATTCAAACTTATGCACGCACCACAAGTCATCCTGAAAAAGAAATTGAAGAATTTTATGAGGAAATTCGTCATCTAAATAATAAAGGTAAGCAGCACTTGAAGATAATTATGGGAGATTTCAATGCAAAAAATAGGGCAACGGCAACAGAATGAAACTTCAGTAGGTAAATTCGGTCACGGCAACAGAAACCAGCTTGGAAATACTCTCGTTGAGTTTGCAGAGGCAGAAGGGTTTTTCATCTTGAACTCCTTTTTCAAGAAAAAGCCACACAAGAAATGGACATGGAGACATCCAAATGGGACGACAAGTGAAATTGATTTTATTATGTGTAACAAAAGATTCGTCATAGAAGACTGCAGTGTGCTAAACAAGTTCGACACAGGTAGTGACCATAGATTGGTGAGATGTAAGATGCACCTCAACACTAAACTCGAACGTGGCAAGCTCATAAGACAAACAAAATGTACTGACATAACCAACCTTAAAAATCACCATAATACCTTCAAGTTGGAACTGAAGATCAGATTCTCTACTTTAGAAGGCCTAACATCGGAAGAAGTGGATATTTCTGAAGTTAACAGAAAAGTAACCAACGCTCTTATGAAAGTAGCAACAAAATTAGCTGGGTCTAAGAACAAGTTGCATGCGAACAAATTATCAGGAAAAACCAAAACGTTGATGCAAAAAGCCAGAGAGATGAGGACAACTAAAGAAGATGTGACTTCCGAAGTGGAATATATAGAGCTATGCAAGACAGTACGAAAAAGTATCATTGAAGGCGTAAGGAACGTAAACTGTGAAGTAGTGAGGAAAGCAATTGAAAACAACCAAAGCCTAAAGATAGCAAAGGGACATCTCAATAAGGGAAGAAAACAGATTATGGCACTGATAAAAAAAGATGGTTCTGTAACAAGAAATAGAGGCAAAATTTTGACAAGAGTGAAAGATTTCTACTCTAAATTATATGAAAGGGATGATACATGTACTCCAGACATCAGGAAAGGTACTAGTACCATAGTTCTTCCAGAACTCCCAGCAGAAGTTGCACATGCAATCAAGAACATGAAGCGGGGAAAAGCTCTAGGAGAAGAGGGAATTACTGTAGACATCATACAAGAAGCAAGTGGAGAAATTGAAACAATACTCACACAAATTTTCACTCGATGCCTTAATGAAGAGAAGATTCATGAGGATTGGAACAACGTTACAATGATCCTGCTACATAAAAAAAGGTGACATTGAGGATCTCAGGAACTACAGACCTATCAGCCTCCTATCAGTGGTTTATAAAATCTTCACTAAAGTCCTTTCACACCGCTTGAAGGTAACACTGGACATGGCTCCACCGAGAGAACAAGTTGGATTCAGGAGTGGCTACAGCACAATAGATCATATCCACGTACTGAGAGAACTAATTGAAAGAGTGAGGGAACATGAACTTCTATTGTGCATGGCTTTTATCGATTATGAAAAGGCCTTTGATTCGGTGAAACCATCAGCAGTTACAATGCCTTTGAAATCCAGCGGTATTGAAGATGCATACATTAAATTATTAATAACATCTATGAAAATGCAAGTGCAAAAATTCGGCTGTTTGAAAATACAACACACATAAAAATTGGAAAGGGAGTGAGATAAGGTGACACCATATCTCCCAAGCTCTCTAATGCCACATTGGAAAATGTATTTCAATCACTGAACTGGGAAAAGAAAGGGATAAAGATTAATGGAGATTATCTAACTCACCTTCGTTTTGCTGATGACGTAGTCATTTTTGCAACTACCCGATCAGAGCTGCAGAGTATGATCCAGGAACTTGCTGACAAAAGTAAAGAAGCGGGATTAAAAATGAACTTTCAGAAGTCAAAAGCGATGTTCAATGCTTTTACGAGAAAATAAAGATTTATCGATTGATGGAAAAAAGTTGGAGATCACAGATACGTACCTTTATCTTGGACAGCAGATATCAAGTGAGGGTCACATTGATGAAGAAATTAATCGGCGTACAAAACTTGCCTGGAGAGCTTTTGGAAGAAACAGCATAATTTTCAAGAGCAATATGCCATTATTATGTCTTAAAAGAAAAGTGTTTGATCAATGCATCCTTCCATTGATTACGTATGGTGCAGAGACGTGGACCTTAACTAAAAGAGACATACTGAGACTCCAGAAAACTCAAAGCAACATGGAGAGGTGCATGCTTGGTGTAACCAGGTGAGATAAGAAGAGGAACTCGTGGATCCCAAAAATGACAAGAGCGGAAGACATCATGATCAGAGTTAAATCCCTGAAATGGCAATGGGCTGGATATACTGCCAGAAGGACAGACCATCGATGGACAGTCGAAATTTTAGATTGGATTCCAAGGGACAGGAAAAGACCCAGAAGAAGACCACATGGGAGATGGGTGGATGAAATTAAAAAGTATGCGGGAGTAACATGGAGGAGACTGGCACAAGCCAGACCGTTGTGGAAGATACTTGGGGAGACC
The DNA here is from genome assembly GCA_039090855.1 of Macrothele yani. NCBI lineage: Eukaryota > Metazoa > Arthropoda > Arachnida > Araneae > Macrothelidae > Macrothele > Macrothele yani. The sequence goes on along the minus strand of CM077033.1, from coordinate 50,924,501 downwards.
TTCGTCCAGCAGTGGATTGATAATTGTTGACAATGATGATGAGGATGATGTCGAATATATTTTCATTTGTTCGTATTAGTTTAGGAGACATTTTCTTCGTGGTATTTGGATTTGCATCTTCAATATTTTGGGATACCCCATAAAGAAATCCAGAATGCGCCACTGAGCTGTTGGTAACATGTGATTGACCCAGGTAAAGTACTTTTATATGTCGGAACAAAGTGTTTACAAGGCCCGTTGTGATTGGGGTGTAGGAGAACTGGCCACCCGGAGAAGTACCCACCGGAGAACTGGCCACACGGAAAAGTGCCCACCGGAGAAGTGCCCACCGGAGAACTGGCCACAAAAATTTAAGGGACAGTATAAAAACTGCGTTTTTTGACTGCTTCGTGGCCGCGACTCACCGGAGGTTGGTTATCTGAGTCATATAAAGTTTCCGTAATTTCGTCTTTTCTTAATTGCGATAATTAATGTAATTCTTTATAAAAATGTTTATGATCTACAACTCAACAAAATATTCCAAGGTTTACAAAGTACGCACAAGTCTGTAAATTATCCGACGGCATGTGCTGAGTGCTGACTAAGGAAACCTGTTGGGGGGGGGATACCAAAAGTGTAAAATATAAATTTTTTTTAGGTCCTATCTGGAAATTGAAATTTTTAGTAATTACAAGCTACAACTCGACGCATTATCTAAGGGCATGTGCCTACTGCCTCTTCAGCAAACCTGTCGGGGGGGGGGGGGGGGGGGCGGTATATTCCAAAAGTGTAAAAGTGTTCTGGTCCGATCAGGAGATTATCAGCATTTAGAGCCTACAAATCAACAAATTATCTGAAGGCATGAAGGCATCTGCTGCCTCAGGAGGCCTGTCGGGGGAAGGGGGGACAACACCAAAAGTATAAAATATAAAAACTTCTGATCCGGTCGGGAGATTTTCAGCATTTACAACCTACATCTCAACAAACTCTATGAGGGCATGTGCTGACTCGGGAAACCTGTCGGGGGGAGGGAGGGGGATTAATACCTAAAATATAAAACAAAGTATTTCTGGTTGTAAATGGTGAAAATCTCCCAAACGGACGAGAAATATTTTATATTTTACACTTTACACTTTTGGTATTACACCTCCCCCCTCCCTGACAGGTTTCCTGGGTAGGCCTATGCACTCAGAAAATTTGTTGAGTTACAGCTTGTAAACGCTGAAAATCTCCCGATCGAACTGGAAATTCTTGATATTTCATATTTTAGGTTTTCGGTACCCCCCCCCCCCACCTCCGACGAGTTTCCTGCGTTTGCACATACCAGCAGAGAATTTGTTTAGCTGTAGTCTATAGACCTAGAAAAATATCGTAAATAAGAAAATACGAAATTATGGACATTTTATGTGTGTCAGATATCTCGAGAGACGTAGCCACGGAGCAATCTAGAACGCAATTTTTATACGGCCCCTTAAATTTTTTATGGCCAGTTCTTGCCGCTACTTCTCCGGTGGTCAGTTTTCTGGTGGCCAGTTCTCCGCTTTGTCTTTTGCCCGAAAATCATGGAAATGTCTAAATTTCTTACTGAAAATGAAATATTAAAAAAAAATTATGAACAATCGTTGCTCAAGTAGTGGGGAATATAGACACACGAAATTTGTTTATGAGGAACAATTTTATGGCACTGAAATTCCAATGTGTTTAGTTCTCCGTGTAGCCAGTTCTAAGGTGGCCACTTCTCCGTGCCCGTTGTGGGGTTGTGATTGATAGGAAATTTTATATCAAGTTTGTTAAAACATATAAAATTCTACTCAACAATAACAGACTTACTTTACCGGTAATAGGTATAATCAATATTTGATTCTAGCTGCAATACATCGAATATTTGATCCGATATTAAAAGAAAATATTCTGCACACGACCTCTTCCCTCCGAACTACAGCCGGATGGCGGGAGCTATTACAGGGCTTGGGACGAAATTTTATTGCGGGGCCCGGACCAAAAATTCATTGTTGGCACTAGGAAATAAATCTCATATTTTAATAAAGTCGTTACGTGAAAAATGTCCTCAAAGAACACACACGATGTGTAATTCACAAATTTTCACGGTGACAATGAATCCTCATCCCTCTACTCCAGAGCCGAATGCTTTACCAATTAAGCTACACCGAAAGAATTTATTGTTGCAACTACTACGTCTTGACATGTGCTTCACCTCTGCAGTGTGTCATAAAGAAAACTATCATAAAGGAAGTTCAGAGATAGAGAGAGAGAGAGAGAGAGAGAGAGAAGAGGGAGAGAGAGAGAGATAAGAGTGAGGGAGGGAGAAAAGAAGGAGGGAGGGAGGGAGGGAGAGGGAAGAGGGAGGGAGACAGAGAAAGAGAGAGAGAGAGAGTAAAAAGTGTTGAAATTTATGATTTTCTTTCCGGGGAGATGGGGTTGAAATTGTATTATGACTCTTATAAAAACTTCCTTTCAGAATGATAAAAAAAAATACCTGCATAGCAAATTTTTTTGAATTACGAATATTTTAGTGTAGGAATTAATAAGGATTCGTCTAAAATAAATTCGTACAAATAGTTGTTTTTCCCCTGATACAAGGTTTTAGTGATTGATTTTTAATGCGAAGTGGAGCAAGTGAAAAATTAGCGACTTTTTAAACTTTTATACGAGCTCATATATGATTTTTTTTTAATTTACAGTTATGTTTTTAAAGTCACTGAATAAATGGCTTCTATATGTAACCCGAAATTAACTTTGGTGTTGTTCTTTTTATTTCTTTAAATTTAAGTATCTGGTTTGTACGCAAATTGATAAATACATAAAAGTAAGGGCCACAAAATGATGAAATTTAACTTGCTATTTATCAATGCGGAAAATAGAAACGTAGTTTCAATAATCACTTAAAATTCCCAAATTTAAGTATTTGTACGGCGAAGGACGATAACCTATTCGAAAATGGAGGGATTGTAAACGAAAAAAAAAACACCTTTTGAAAAAGAACTTTTTAAGGGCTTCCCAAAACTTACACACAAAGGAAATAATTGTTAAAAATTCTACCAAAAGTGATTTTTTTTCCTAAACTGCGGAGCCCCTTGAAAGCCCGGGGCGAAAGCTCCAGTTGCCCTTATGGTCCAGCCGGCTTTGCTCTGTTATGTGGATCAAATTTAGGGCTTTGCTGAATGACTGATTAGAGCAGACGTGTAGTTGTTGATAAGCCCCATTCCTTTTCCGTAGAGCTAAAACTAACGGGGGGACGCAATTGTTTAGACACGGGAACATCCTGTGTGACCTTGTGACATTGCTCCTGGGAATAGTGAACATTCGAGTTTTGGCCTTCCCGATGTTTTGAATGTTCTTAGATTCTGCTAACGGATATTTTACCTACAAAACACGGGACCTAGAAACGACAGCCGCGGCCAGGAATAACAAGACGCTGAACGCGGTTTCTTTCGCAGCATGAAACTGGTACCCTGTATGAAAATAGCGCCACGGAATACGTGATAATGTGCCTATATTATCGTTATTTTTTTTATATATTTTTATCAATTAACAAAACAACGGGAATAAAAAAATTTAATTTAAGTTTTATTTTTGGTATTTTGATGCCCCTAAGATTCCGAAGCCCCAAGGGCGCGTTTTCTGCGCCTGTGCGGTGATCCGCCCCTAGTAGGGGCTATTTAAAGTTTTGTACTCGAGTAAAAGCGCAACACAATATACTTGACTTTCTGTGAAAATTTTATGCATATGAGCACGGTTGGGGTTCATTGAAAATTGATAAAAAGGCTTAAGGCCTGTTTATTAATTTTTGTGCCTGTGTAAAAACGCAGTACCGTAACCTTGGCATGTTACCGAAACCTTATGAATACGTCGAACTAAAATTCCTATAAAAAGGCTAGGTCTAAGGTCTTGCAATTAAGGTTTTGTTACAGAGTAAAGGTGCAAAATTAATAACTTGACATGTTATGTTAACTTTGTGAATATGAGCACAACGGATTAAAAATTTCAAGAAATCGCCTTTGGGATTAATGTGTTGTAGCAGAGTAAAAATGTAACATCATCTTTATTTTCTATATAAACCATACTACGTGCTGAATTGGCCCAACTATATATACGTATACTTCAACCATATACCGAAGCGCGGACACGGTGAAACAAAAGTGCGATTTTGTACGGTCCCTTTAAAATTTTGTGGCCAGCCCACATGTAATTTAATGCGAAGTGGAGCAAGTGAAAAATTAGCGACTTTTTAAACTTTTATACGAGCTCATATATGATTTGTACGCTCATATATTGATTTGATGTCAAAAACGTACTTTTCACACGGCTCCATGATAGATAGCAATGGACACGTCGCAATCTCTTTTTTTTTAGTTGGGAGGTTTAACGACCACCGTGATCAATTCAGTGGGCTGTAAGCAGTCAGCAGTTCTTAAATTTGGGTCACTAGTTCCATGCAGGGAAGTGGAAAGCCAGTGTCAGAAGTCAAACTCAACGTCCATGACTCACCGGGATTCGAACCCGGACCCTTCTCGGACTCGTGATCAGAAGCCAGCGCATAGACCACTGCGCCACCGTAGCGGCTCACGTTGAAATCAACTATGTATTTTTCATACGGCCCCTAACGCTGTTATGGATATACTAATGGAACTGGATGCAAAGAACTCATTAATGTAATTTGTACTAGCAGGGTGGTATTTCTCGCGTAAATATTACTATCTGTGGAATCACCAAGTTCAGCGGGTGAAAATTAATGAATGAAAAATATATTCCTGTAATTTTCCAGTACACTTATCTTTAATTTTTTTATTAAGTCAATTTAATTTTATGAAACAAAAAAGAAAGGAAGAGGAATGGAAATACTTATCTCCGAGGAGACATTTATATAGAACTGCCGTACATCTGGCGTGTGCTTCTGAGAAACCGCGACACTAAAATGCAATGCACCTGTGTGATGTCGCGTGCATGCGACTTGACATTGATAATCTTTTTCTTACCGTTTTAAATTTTGAATATCTGTAACTCTCTATTTACATTACATTGTATTTCTGCCTGATAAGCAGCCCGTTGGGGGTGAAAGCTAACGTTTATTAATTTTTGATTTTAATACACCATTAACCGGATATTTTTGCACTTTATTGTTATCTACGGTCTTACACTTAGACCGTAGGTTGGGTATTGGAGTGCTGAATTGTGTTGCAGATCTTAAGAGTAAAAAATTGAACTTTTAACGAAAATTTTATATCGAGGCCCCTTGATCGTGGGCCCCGACCCGTTCCCAAAACCATCTGCGGTCTAAGAGTACCGTGAAATAGTATCCCAAATTTGGTGGTTCTAAATTGAAAACTGTAGAATTTACGAAAATTTTCTATGGGTACCCGTAAAGCCTGGGATCCGACCCGTTCCAAAACCGTCTACCGTCTAAGTTAAATCACCATGAGATAGGATACCAAATATGTTGGTTGTATACTGAAAACTGTATATTTTACGATAATTTTGTAGGGGCCCCATTCGGACCGGGCCTCCACCCGTGCCAAACATCGTCACCGTCTAAGTCAGAGCACCATGAGGTAGTACACCAAATTTGGTGGTTCTAAATTGAAAACTGTAGATTTTGCGAAAACTCTGTAGGGGGTCCCTGAAGCCCGGGCCTCGACTCGTTCCAAAAACCGTCTACAGTCTAAGTTAGACCACCATGAGGTAGTATACAAAATTTGGTGGTTCTAAATTGAAAACTGTAGATTTTACGAAAATTTTCTATGGTGGCCCCTTGCCTCCGGGCCCCCCACCCGTTCCAAAACAACTCTACGGTCGAAGTTAGAGCACCATGAGATAGTATACGAAATTTGGTGGGTCTAAACTGAAAACTAGATTTTACGAAAATTTTCTATGGGGGGTCCCTCGTCCCCGAGCTCCGACCCTTTCCAGAAACCGTCTACGGTGTAAGTTAGAGCACCATGAGATAGTATACCAAATTTGGTGGTTTTAAATTGAAAACTGTAGATTTTACGAATATTGCCTATGGGGGCCCTTGACCCCAGGCCCCCTACCTTTCCAAAACCGTCTACGGTCTAAGTTAGAGCACCATGAGGAAGTATACCAAATTTGGTGTTTCTAAATTGAAAACTGTACATTTTACAAATATTGCGTATTGGGGGCCCTTGACCCCGGGCCCCTTACCTTTCCAAAAACCGTTTACTGTCTAAGTTAGAGCACCATGAGGAAGTATACCAGATTTGGTGGTTCTAAATTGAAAACTGAAGATTTGTCGAAAATATTCTAGGGGGCTCATCGACCCCGGGCTCCGACCACTTCCAAAAACCATCTACCGTCTAAGTTAAAGCACCATGAGATAGAATACCAAATCTGGTGGTTTTAAATTGAAAACTGTAGATTTTACGATAATTTTGATTGAGTGGCCCTGGACCCCGGGCCTGGGCACTGTTGGAAAAAGCGATACGGGTAACCCCAATTTCTACCAAAATTTAATCAAGATATCAATTTCTATGAAGTCCCCCTCCCCTTTAAATATACTTTTTTTTTGCAATTCATCAAAAGCTATCGAAAGCAATTTATTTAGGGATTACTGCGATGTTATGACCTGCGATGTTATGACCTGCGATGTTATGGTGCCGCGATGTTTTGCCCTGCGATGTTATGGTGCCGCGATGTTTTGACTTGCGATGTTATGGTGCCACGATGTTTTGACCTGCGATGTTTTAGTACTGCGATGTTATGGTACCGCGATGTTTTGACCTGCGATGTTATATCGGCGATCATATGTCGTGCGATGTTTTGACCTGCGATGTTATGTCGTAGACCCATAAATCAGTGATGGGCAAATGCTTACAGCCCATCGAGTTGCTCACGGTGGTCGTTAAACCCCAAACAAAAGGACAAAAAAGAAAAAAAGTTTAGTTTCAAAGTTTATCGGAGCTTAGCTTTTTTGGCCATGCGGAAAAGTAAGAAACATTCTTCTCAGAAATAATTTTTCATCACGGAAAATAAATGTTCTCTCTAGAAACTTTGCCAACAAACTGTCGATAGTTATCGATTGTTATTTTTTAGACTATCGAAAATTATCGATAGCTGTAGAAATGTAGAGAGGATGTTCATATGTAAGGCCTAAAAAGTGTATGTGTGCAAGAAAGTTCCGAAAAATGCATGAATTTTATGCTCAAAGAAAACGGCTCAAGAGCGTTCTTCAAATGTTCAACCTGAATCAAATTCTACCTCATAATTTAATACAAAAATCACAGTGTAGTGTATTATACGAAGCCAGGTGACTACTGTCGGGTCTTAAGCAGCGCTCAGGTCCCTTAGCTAAGCTGCTAAGGTATGCTAGAGGAATAAAATATGTTTCACAGTGAAGTTCAGTTGGGCAGTTAGCTGGTTGAGCTCCGAAAAGAAGGAACAGAACTAACGCGAACGAAACCAAGAGATACCGACGCTATAGGATAATATTCCAAGCATCAGGATATATACCCACAGGGTCCGCTGTGCGAATGAAGTATACACGTTAACAGGAGATCACCTCACGTAGTACTTATATTTTTGTCATTTTATTCACTTAAGCTTTCCATTGTGCACACCGAAACACAACACATTCTCGCTGAGGAATAATTCCCTTCTAACTATATTTTATATTATTTCCCCATCTTATTCATCTTGACGGATTACTGATGGAACTGCATAAAATTATAAGGGACAAGGTGTCTGCTACATTCTATTGAATAATGTACGTTGATCGCTGTTGAGGGGTGATTTTTAATGTTGATTCTACGGAAGTTGTTCTGTACAATTCAAACCTTTCCGTTCTTCGGACGTTACGTTTTTCGAAGGTGTGAGTTAATAGACGTAACACTATAATTTCCTGCTTCGGAAGATTGTTATAGAAATCGTAATTGCATCTTTGTAATCAGCTGAGTAGTTATAATTTACTAAGAATTATTTTCAAATATATTTACACTAATGTATGTCCATCAATAAATTTACAGTTTAATAATTGAAAATTATATTATATTACTAATTTCTTTTCAAACAGTGCAATCCCTACTGGTCTTTATTCATTATCTTTGCGTCATTTTCTTGGTTATTATTTTCTGATATGTCAACGGTATTGATCCAGGTGCTTGTAACAGAAACTGCTTTGAATAAATTTTGCAGTATATCATTGAATTTACAACACCGTAATATACAATTATGTGTACAAATAATTCACGTTCACAAATTAATATAAATGGTGTGACCCTTGAATCATGCTGTATGTTCCGTATACAAGGAAATGTTTTTTTAGTTATCTGCTAAAGACAACTGGATCCCAAATAGGGATTTTTTTATTGTAACCTGCAGGTTATTTGATTTCGTCCCAGTGGAAAGGATCCACTTTAGAACTTTTCAGAAAGGAAACTCAGCAATTTTAAAATCCAACCATGTATATAATTTAGTCTCAATAATTGACTCTTAAAGGTGGACAAAAATGTAAAAGCATTTTTCCTTCAAAAATTACGTGATTCATGTAATAAGACAATGGCGTACATGAATATTTTCTCCGTACTTACAGGATTTTCAGCTTTGCAAATCAAAGATTTCTAAGACTTAAGAATCTTTAATTTAGCTGAATAGAAGAAAAACTGCACTGCTCTTCTTAAATAATAAATATTCGTTAAATTTGCTTAAAATTCATATGAGTTTGGGCTGAACACATAAATTATAAAAGTATCATCTTCAATTATTAAAGAAATGGAGTTACTAATTAGAACTTCTTTACAACTGTCACTTATATTTAAGAATAAAATATTTTAGTTTAAATACAATGAACATTCCTTCTCAGAAGAGGAAAACAATGACAATTTTTAGAGATACCATTTTTAATTAAATATTTTGGTCTCCTATAATTGTCGTCTGCTATAACTTTTACCTTTTAATTTTAAACATTTTTTTTCTTCTGCCAAACGCTTGAAAAGTTCCAAGCCACTTGTGTTTTCTACCGGAGGTGAATTTGAAAAGGAAAAATTTGTCTCATTACCTTGCCTTAAGGATGCTGGTGGAAGTAGATGGGTTGTCTACACCGTGACCTAAAGGAATTTTTATGTGTGAATTTTATCACCTGTGTATAGCCATTTTGGTCTCATCTTCTTATGAGGAGGAAGTACGCTTTGCTTGTGGTTTCACGGGTTGAGATACCGGGTGGACATAAATCGGAATGTTCTGCATGAGAACCCAAGAATGCTGGTAATTTGCTATGGCTGGTGGGAATCGTGGATAAAGGCTAGATGTTGCAGAGGGCATCTGATTAGACGGGCGCCATCTTCCTTATTGGTGTGGCCGAAGGAATAGCAGTGGCAGACCGCGTTTTTTTCCAAAAAGAAAAAACCGGGTGAGTTTTTTATCCACAAATTGTGCTCACTCATCGCAGGAGTTTGGCAAGCGGTGCGGCATTGCTGCCCCTCTTAGTACGGGCACAAATCAGCAGCTCTCAAAAGAAAATGCGGTGACATGTCCTTCCCGACACCAGGAAGCAGATCCCAAGCGTCCGCTCTTTACGAAAAAAAAACAGTTGTGATGCTTCTGCACCCAGCAGCAGAGTCGTAATAAAAGGCTGGCAGACCAACTTCGTCAGCATCACCTCATCCAAAGCTGTGCGTTGGCGATCTCTCATTGGCTAAAATGTTTTCCTCGCCTAAGAGTAGAGAGACGCCAAAGGGGGCTGGGGGCGGGAAGAAAGCACGAGATCATTATTATCCACTTGACGATGCAAAAAGGAGACACAACCACGTGGGTCCGCCCTAGCAACAACATAAGAAAAAATACCGCTCCGCCCAGTTTTGACAGCGGATGTGTCAAGGTTAGGCGGGCTGACCTTTGGCAAATTCTGGGAATCTCTGAAGTTGAACTAAGGAAGAGCAAAGGTTAAGCAAAGTTACTCTAGAATTTCCAAGAAACGCCTATTTCTTGGCGACCCAAATGAAGAGTGAAAAAAAAATAAATGGGGAAAAGAATTCATGACTTTCTCAATGTTACCTGGCACACTCAAAAATAAGAAATACTCTCGGAAATCACTAGCTATATTCAGTATTACATATCATACTGATACACAATTATAACTTTGATTTCCTAGCAGGGAAATATTGAAGAAAGACGAGAGAGAGCTGCAAAACGAACTCCTTTTTTCTCTTATTATATTTTACAACGTACACCAGAAACTAAGATGCAGAAGAAACAATTTTTTTGTTTCCTAGCGTTCAGATATCCCGGCCAATCTGATAGTACATAATTCGACAAAATACCTATTCTCTCGTTTCGCTGTATATCTCAGACATAACACCTGTAATATTGTTTTTATTGCCTGAAAGAAGTTCTTATCGATCTAGTGACCGAATTTAAGGCAGAAGCCCAAACCGTTAGGAGTTATACTTTTCTTCGGCAAGAACAAGGCGATCCCGCTAGGTTACAGTATTTATTCCGTACACGGAACATAATCTGCGCGCAACGACTGAACAACACGGAAAATAATATTCGGAAATTCCTTCATGAAATTTTGTAAAAACATTATGGTTATATTTTTTTAAGAGAGTTGAAATTTTTCTTTAGAAATGGCATTCGACACCGGCTTTTTTTATAATGGGCTGCTGAACAAAGAAAAAATCACATAACAGATCTATAAACCTAAACATTTAAAATAAAATCTGCCTGATATGCTTCTAAAAGAAATGATATTTCTTTAAAAAGCATATGAGGAATGAAATTTCTTTAAAAAGCATATGAGGAATGAAATTTCTTTAAAAAGCATATGAGGAATGAAATTTCTTTAAAAAGCATTCAGAACACAATGAGGCCCTGGAGGTTGGTTGAGGCACACGTGACCATTCAAACTGCAGTAGAGCACGCGAGTCTTTCATTGACATTATTTATAAAACAGATTCATTTTGTTATTCCAGCATATTTTTTACCTCTAGTTTACCAAGTCAAATTCATGTGGGTCTCAAAACTTTAACCACATAACAATTTACTAATAAGTAGAATTCTCCGAATTTTGGGGCATCCGGCTATTCATAATGCTTTCGCTTTCCGAGTAATAGGTTACGATGACGGAACGAATTTCCGTGTCTTTAAAACGTCAATTAAATAACAATTTTATCAATAGCCACAAAAGAAAAGCGAGGTTGTGCAACGAGTGGTAAAAATGGAGTTATCAAATCGACATTTTTTTATCTTTGAAGGAGAAGTTTTTCTTAAGCAAAACATTTCATTATAACTTCCGAATAGATCTATGGGTTAAAAAATATTGAAACTATTTAAAAAAAGGCCATTTTCAGTTTATCATTATTTTTATGTACTCATTTTCAGTCCTCACCTATGTTACGGAGGAAACATCGACAATTTTTTTTATTATTTCATACCCTTGATATAATAAGTGTCGTTTTTAAACTTCAAAGGGAAAACGAAATGTAAAAGGACTCAGGAAATGCATACACAACCTTAGAAAAAATGCAATGAAAATGTTTTTAATACTTTCTATACTTCGTAAAGCAAAGTTTCGAAAAAACATTTAGGAAGATTTTATCTGCAAATATTTGAGGTCCTTCTCCAGATTCTGCGAAAGTTTCATAAAGCTGATCTTACAGTTAGGAATTTTGAAATTAAAAATCTAGAAATTTTCTTTAAACGCTTTTGATGACGACGATATTCACATCATACTGAGTTTCCTTAAGCAGCGATTTGCGTTTCTGTTAGAAGTATACAAAGTTAATGCTCATTGTAAAAATTATGCAAATTTTGGACTTCATAATTTGCATTTTTTTTTCTTTTTTTCTAGTTAAGTGTCATATTTAACGAGTAAGAAACTTCAACATTTTGATTTTTCTCCCTTATTTGTTTTGTGTTAACTGTATGTGAATGGAAACTTCTGTTTCAAAATAATTCGAAATCTTCACTGTAAAGTGAAACTTTCTACAATGCATAGAGCAAGGAATAGTATTAGTGCACAAATCTAATAAACAATGTGCAGTTACTAAAGTAGCTAATCTACTAGCATTATCCTGTTTTCTGGAAAATGTGAAATTATATACTACTTAAAAAGTAACCACAACTAAATCGGAAAGATTATAACACGTCACATATGAAATTAAGCTGTTAACACAGCTTCTGCTACATGAATCTGAAAGAGGATTTCAAGAAGCATTTGAAATTTTCTTCAATAAAATATATTTTGGGAATAATAAACTGGACGTAACTATTACACTTGGACAGAGGAAGACAAATCAAACCTCATTGCCACATTTTTTGTAACTACGGTATGTAGATTTCTCGAATCCACGCCAAACACTTACACAAAAGCTATACCTTTACCGATTTTCTGGTGTCTTCCTTAGAAAATTCTGCTGAACAGTTTGGTCTAAATTATTTCCTGATGTTCTTAATTTATAAGAAAAGGAACATTTACAAAAGTAGTTAACTTTCGGATAGTAAAAGATAAAAATTCCCTGTAGCACAGAAACTGATTTAAGCAAAACTTCCAAAGTATTGAAATTACTGCTGGAAATCTCACAGAAGTGGCGCGAGAAGACCTGCTCTAGACAGACCGTTGTTAAAGAAACTTGGTGAGACTTTCAGCCAGCAGTAGATGTATAATTGTCGACAATGATTATGATGATATCAATATTTTTGAAACACCCCCGTTTCCTGAAAAACCTCCTGAATATAGGGTTCAAGCCTAACGCAGTAGTGTGAAGAACACCAGACAACATAAAGACAAATTTCACCTTTCTCCCTGTCTTCTTCATTGAAGTATTTATATCACACGTAGAGAATAGAGAACTGTGGAACTTTCACATTAAATTCAGATTACGTGTTATTCTTCCCAAATAAGCAATTAACGGTTTTACAAAAGGTACACGTGCGTGGAATTGAGAAACTTGGGAATATATATACATTTGTTTAGTGTTAAGCTGCGAGTCGAATTACATGCACAAATAACGTTTTTCTAACCCGACCAGCACTGTGGTGCACTGAGTTTCTCACTTTTTAAGACTCTTTTGAAGCTTGCTGGCTAATCTGGGTGGGAAGGGGGGGGGAGTGGGGATTTTTATTAAGCTCAATGTGGACCAGGGGTCCAATCTAATTTTATGAGCTCAGAGTTCCTTTGGCTCTCCTTGTTTTTTTTAGAACTGGAGTACACACCTCCTTGTCTTGCCTTTCTCGAAACTTTTGACATTTCTCTTGTTTTTTCCGATTTTGAGGCGATATAACTGGCGGTGTTGGGTATTTTTATGTGACAAGTTTGGTCATCCAAGAAATGTTGCCCCTCTCCACCAGTTATATTATTCAAGGGGCGGATCCAGAGGACGGGGGCGCCCTCCCCACGTGACCAAGGAATACCTTCGATGTTAGGTTTCATTAACAAATTGAACATTTTTATCCGTGAAAGAAAGTATTTCTGAAAAGTACATTACTTTCCTTAATTAATTGTAAGAATGTATAGACATACAAAGAACACTTTTTCCCTTTGAGGAAAAATATGAGAAAGGTCTCCGGATATTCCCGATACTTGCGACCCCCTCCCCTTTCAAAAAATTCTAGTTCCTCCCCTGATTTATTTCTAGTGCTCTTTGTTTTTTTACCTGTGGATGGAGCACACTTTTTAATAAATTTGTAAAAATTAGCTAAAATTGTTGTCAGACTAAATAAAAAAAGGTTCGGTGTAGGTATATTACAGACCGGGATTACGCTGTTAAATTTATTTGCGTACGAATAAATTGCAGTGAAAATCCCAACTTAAACGATTTAATCAGTAATAGGCTTTTAAAATTGGAATGGATATATAATTATATGCATTACACATTTTCATTATGCACGCTTCAATAGTTACCTGTTTTTTTTTTTGTTTTTTTTTTTTTTTGAAGGAGGAAAGTGTTATTATTATACACTGCTGGCCACACAAAATGAAACACCAAGAAGGACACGAGATAGCAAAGCCAGATTTACTGGACACATAACAACAGGTACAAAGATGAAACGATTGAGCTTACAGGCCCGTGCGACTTGCGGAAAACGCAGACATCAATAGTTCGTGTGGCCCCCATGGCTGGCAAGAACGGCCGCTACACGCCGCGGCATCGAGCGTAAGAAGCTTTGGATGTAGGTTTTGGGTATGTCGGTCCAGGCTGCTTCCACACGTTGCCACAGTTCATCAGGCATAGCCGCGGGTTGTGCTTGCCGTGCCACTCGGTTGCCGATCAGCGACAAGGCGTGTTCGATGGGCGACATATCGGAAGAACAGGCGGGCCACGGCAGAAGAAACACCTGGTGGGCCGTGAAGATGTGTTGCACGATGCATGCCACGTGCAGGCGCGCATTGTCCTGTTGAGACGTGGCCGCTGGTATGTCCTGCAGGTAAGAGAGGACTACGGGCTACAAAACGTCGGAGATGTTGAGTTGTACCGGCGATGCGTACCAGAGGGGTGCGAGTGTCATATCCAATTGCGCCCCAAACCGTAACGCCAGGCGACGGACCGGTATGGCGATGCATATGCAGACGTCAGACAGACTCTCGCCGCGGTGCCAGCACACACGGATCCGACCATCGTGGTGCTGCAGGCAGAAGCGGGATTTGTCGGAAAAGACAATGTCATGGCATTCCGTAGTCCAGGTGCGGCGTTCAACGGCCCATTTCAGTCGCAATGTTCGGTGATGTAGCGTCAATAGTAATCGGAGCAATGGGCGCCGTGCGACAAGTCGCCGCTCCTGCAGACGACGTCGAACGGTACGTGCTGCCACAGGTTGTTGCGCAACACACCCTAATTCCTGCGCTAACGTTCTTGATGTGGCGGTGCGAGCCGTCAATGTCACTCCTGCACCCACTGAATCAATACTCGCATCACTGTGGCTGGATGTCGTTCCACACGGGCGCCGATGTCTCGGTACGATAAACCGCTGTCGCAATAAGCCACTATTCGTTTTCTGTCAAACACCGAAACGTGCTGGAATTTTTTTGAGGTTTAACGACCACCGTGAGCAACTCAATGGGCTATAAGCAGTCGCCCGTCCCTAATTTAGGGTCACTGGTTCCAGGGAAGGGAGAGAGCCAGTGCCGTAAGACAAACACAACATCCATGCCTCACGGGGATTCGAACCCGGACACCTTACGGACGAATGATCATAGGCCAGCTCCTTAGACCACTGCTCCACCGGGGCGGCCGTGCTGGAATGACTGCCGCATTCTGCGACGAGGCATCAGGAAGTTTTCCTCGCACAGGTCCGGCAGCACAACACACTTCCACTACTTACACCCCGCCTTCGGTGCCCCCTTCTTATAGTGCTTCTCGGTGCGTAGCCGGGCGCACATGATTTGAATTTGCCCTGCAATGCTAATCTTTTGCATGTCCTCTCGCGGGCGACGCATACTGTGAATTTCAGACCAATCGGATGCTTCCTTCTCGGTGTTGCATTTTGGGTGGCCAGCAGTGTAAATATCTTCAATAGGTGCCTGAACCCCAGAGCATCAACATAGTCAGCATCTACGAGAGACTGTGCAACATTATATTTGTAACGGATTTTTTTTATATACAGATTAGACTTCAGTGAAAAGTCTGATGTCAAAAATATCCTGCTAATCTTAAAAAAAAATCAAAGTTTGTGGAGAAGTTTTTTTTCTAAGCTTTCACTTTTTCCAATTTTCCAATAGGTTCTTGAATCTCACAGCAGCAGGGTAGTCAGCATTTATAAATAGATATCTACGTACAGTACTGTACCCATTCCGGAATTCAGCTTTTCTTTTTCCCGAGCGAAACCGCTGTCGGTTAAAGTTCATGTGATGTTATGTTTGCAGTGTAACTACCCCTTGCTTAGTAGTGGAATTCGTTTTTTTTTTATTGGGGTTTTAATGACCACCATGAGCAACTCAGTAGGCTATCAGCAGTCACCGATCCCTAATTTAGGGCCAATGGTCCCAGGGAAGGAGGTAGAGCCAGTACCTAAAGACAAACACTGAACCCGGGCCCATCTTGGACGAATGATCAAAAGCCATCGCTTAGACCACTGAACTGCGCCACAGTGCAATTCTGGTTTTGTTTGGGGGCCTAACAACCATAATGAGCTATTTGATGCGCTATAAAGCAGTCCCTGTCTCTAATTCCAGAGAAGAGAAAGAGCCAATGCTGTAAAGGCAAACACATTCCTACCTCACTGGGATTCGAACCCAGGCCCATCATGTTGCAAGTGATCAAACCCGTGGTTGAGTGGGCAGAGATGATTCAGTAGTCTCCTTGCGAGTAATCAAAACAGTACTTGAGTGTGCTATCCAAATTAGGTCGAAATTCTAATCCGGGATAAGGTATAAGTAAAGCAATTTTTCGAAGCACTGACTTGTTGCTTACCATAAATGAGTGGTACCTTAAATTCAAGTCATTAAACTCTGGAACGAAAAGGAAACAGGTCACTAAAGATACAAAACATAATGGTTAAACACCATTTTGTGACTTGTGGTTCATGAAAGGCTAACATCAATACACCCACAATTTCCAAATAAAACCAAAACAGCTTTTTTTGGTGTTTTAATCCAAGCAGAAAATGCAAACTACATACACGCCATCACAAAATTTCCTTATAAATTCAATAATTTCAAAAAACTTCCAGTTGAAAACTCTGCCAATATCACAGTTTAATGTAAATATGTTTATGTTCTTAATTATTCTGCGTTACAGCAGTGAATAAAGGAAAGATTTCATATGTTTGGCAACGACTAGTAACACCTGCAGGTTTGCATACTTGTGAATAGGTTGGCATTTGATGGATTTTTAGTACACTTGCACATATATGAAGTTATTTAATGATTTTATTATTAAGTGGAAAAAAGATAATTTAACAAGAAAAACAGCCTTACATTTTATTTGTATGGCGTGGACATTGGAATTCTTTCTGAATTGCGACGACCCTCTACGCAAAGTGATAAACTCCCGATAGCGGAGTAACAAATATAGGCGAGTGAGACATCTTAATTCAAGTTTTGTATGAACCAAAATGGTGAATCAGTTGTGAGCTAAGGGTATAATGTGTAAAACGCGGAATTAATCGAACTTTACAAAATATCTGTCTCTACGGCGGCAAAAAGGACTCGTTTGTCACATTTGAAAACGGGGACAATTGTCGGTTTTTAATTAGTCTCCGTTTTTCAATTTTTTCAAAAATGGTGCCAAAATGGCGAAAGAAGGAAAGGTGGTTTAACTGTAAAAGGCGACGGATGGTAGATTCCAACAATTCCCGAGGTAAAGGATTCTTAAATGATATAGTCAAAAATGCCTGTGTAGCACGAAAATATTAATGCATCGTGTAAAGCAAATACCTTTCGCTGCAAGTCACAAAATTTAGGTGGGTTGTGGTGACTTTTAAACGCTTCGAGAATTAAACTGAAAAATTCACTTCCACACCGCAATGGCCTCATTATAGCTTAACTTGAATAGATTATGTCATCCCAGGTATTTCATTTACTCTAAAAATAATGTTTTCTTTTCTAGAGTTGATAAAACCTGACACCATGTCAAACACTATTTATGATCGTTACAGAAAAATTTCAACAAAACAAGGAATTAATTCTTCATCATGTTGTTTTAAAGAACGGAGGCAGTTATTATAACCGTTGACCCAAGACATGATTGTTTCTTACAGAAATTCCCCATTTTGATCTTCCTTGCAGTACATCTTAGCTTATTCTCTGTACCTCCTCACTTCTATTGTTGATTAGGGGATATTATAAACCCCCAAACTTCGGTAAAAAATATTGGCAAGCACCGGAAGCATACAAGCACACAATAGGTTCTCATTCTTCCGAATTTAGGGGACAGCCTGATAGCCGATAAGAAAAATCCTAGATTGGCTTGCCGTACTTACAAGTGGACAGGGTTGTAGATATTCAATATTAAATTAGGCTTGATCATTGCGTATTAAGCCCCAATACCTCGCATTTCATTTTGATCATCTTTCCGGTCGGAATGAACTCTCGCACGCCTCGTAATTATTACGACGAAGTTGACATAAATTTCAGGACTTCTGCATTTTGCAAATGGAAACCACAGAAAAAATTAATTTGCGGTTCTTACTTTGATTATCCATTTACTGTTACATTCGAGATAATTGCATTTCCATTCATAAATATATAACTTTGCACACATATTTCTAGAACCGCAATGATGCAGCCTACATCTTTATTTACACCATCCGAAAATATGCAGCAGGAAACAATGTGATGTGCGTTGCTGTTGGTTCATTCCACGCATGACGGACAACCCGTCGGTCATCTCTCTCCGTGATTCGTCGAGGTCTCCTAGATCTTTCTTGTCGCTGCTATCCACTGGCGCCAACAGTGTGCTATGGTGATATCCACACGCCCAATATATCGCGCAATACGCCGATAATACCATCCCGCGCTCGGGAGTCCGAAGATGTGGATCCTGTGGAACACCTCCAACTGCTCGAATTGCTTCCGAACTTTTCTCCGAGGCATACTTAACTTGCAAAAGATGCAATCAACACAACAGCATGACTCAAAATGGCAAGCGCACTTAACGGAAACACTTTATATTGCCGGTCAGTCACAACGTTACGACTCCTCTTTGGTGGCGTCACGTGAGCGGCCGAGCGTGATATCTGCATCATTTGCATGTCTCACCATGTCAAACCTACCCACAAAGTTTCATTCCTGTCGAATTACTTCCTTCTGGGTGCAACAGTTGTTTTGATGATGAGTGCTGGTAGAATGAGCGTAAATAACTACGGATCAATTATTATTATTATACATACCGGTTTTTAAAAGTTTTACACAAAAAGTGCTAGTTTTCAAGCCTAGCATACATCAACCTGCGGGATGTTCGATGTAAACATTAGTTCCAGTAGAATTCATTTGATTGGGAAAATTTTGTCTACGGCTCGATTTCTTTCATAGCTAGCAGCATTATCTTTGGCATAATCAATTTTTCTGTCATTTGATGATGCATTCCGCACTTTCAAAAAAACTTCAATTTCATCTAAATGGGTAGAACTTTCTTTGGGTTTTCTGTTCATATAATTTATTTTCAAATAACTTACCTAAAAATGTAGCTCGTTATGTATACTGTATATGTTGAAGGAGCTTTAGTACATGTCAATGTGTTCTTCAAACTTACAAAGAAATGTTTTATCAGAGATTTCAAATTGCTTAAATAGTAATATTACAATTTGTTTATTTACTGACGTAATACCATCTATACAAATTTAGAAATATTATGTCCAACAACTGTTTTTTCATTTCCGTGGAGCATTCGTCTAAAGGCTGGTTTCTGACTAATTGGGATAGGTCACAGTTTGAATCCAGTGAGGCATGGATAATGCGGTTGTCTTACGTCTCTGGCTCTTTTCCTTCCCTGGTACCAGTGGCCCCAAATCAGGGACGACCGGCTGTTTATAGTCCATCCCGTCTCCCAAATGTTCGTAAAGCTCCGAAACAAACAAGAAAATAAAACGAAACTATTCTTTCGAAAACGCCTCCCAGTGGAGAGCAAAAACTTTGAGCTGTATTACGAGAAGAAATAGACACGTTTTGACGTTCGGACGTCCACCTGCCAACAGCAATGTACCTTCTTCGGTACCTGCATCAATTATCTTTTACTTCCGACTGTATCTGCATTGGAAAGTAATTAATATCTTCCTCCAATCACAGTTGCACATTTTGTCGACATATTTTTTCATTCGATGCATTTCGAACGGAACGCAAGGCGGGGAGTTTCCGTTGGTAGGTCCGCAATGATGAAGCCTGTAGCAAAGGTGTACGTGTGATGGTAAGAATATTCATGACGTCGTTCGGGCATTTTAACTCCTCAGAAATATTACTTTACCATCGAGATCAGTCCAATACAGTGGCACAAACTCCCAGGTAAGGGTGACAAAATTTACCTCGTGCCGTATTGCCCATTTATCTTCCTCAGCTGTCACGTGATTGGGTCGCATGTAAATTAATTTCCCCATCTCAGTTTTCGACATCTGGTTTCTTTGTTCTCAGTGACGTTTCGTAGTGTTAGTACAGTTGATCACGCATGAAAATGAAGAAAACAAATGTTTTTTATTTTTTTTTTCAGTGTCGTTTTGTGGCATTATCAGCGTTGATCCTGCATGACAATGATAAAAACAAAGGTTTTGTCTTTCAACTGGTAAAAGTTTAGAAGAACATTTGCATTGGTAACTAATTGCCAGATGTTCGGTTTGCAAATGAGAGCCACTACAATAGTTGAATGACTGGGTAACATATTACAAACGTCTTCATCTTTTCACTAGAACGCAATGAATACCGCGTAGTGGTAGAGGCGACACCGGTCAGCTCCTTGCTTTGGCTACTTGACGAAGTTTCGGAGAACAGTAACCAGTTCGCAGATGTTCTGATTGCAAATGAGAGCCACTGCAACAGTTGAGTGTTTGGGTAACATATTACAACCATCAACATCTTTTCACTAGAACGCAATGAATACCGCGTAGTGGTAGAAGCGACACTGGTCAGCTTCTTCCTTTGGCTACTTGACGAAGCTTCGGAGAACAGTAACCAATTCCCAGATGTTCTGATTGCAAATGAGAGCCACTGCAACAGTTGAGTGACTGGGTAACATATTACAACCGTCAACATCTTTTCACTAGAATGGAATGAATACCGCGTAGTGGTTGAGGCGACACCGGTCAGCTTCTTGTTTTGGCTACTAGACGAAGCTTCGGAGAAGAGTAATGTGTTATTTTCGGAGAAGAGTAATGGGTTATTTTTGAAGAACAGTAACCAGTTCCTAAATGTTCTGATTGTAAATGAAAGCCACTACAATAGTTTAGTGACTGGGTAACATATTACAACCGTCTACATCTTTTCACTAGAACGCAGTGAATACCCCGTAGTGGTAGAGGCGACACCGGTCAGCTTCTTGCTCTGGCTACTTGACGAAGCTGCGGAGAACAGTAATGAGTGAGCTTTGGAGAACAGTAACTAGTTCCTAGATGTTATGATTGCCAATTAGAGCCACTATAATACACTGCCGGACAATTGCTAAGGACGGATGACAATAGCAACGATAGCAACCATAAAATGGAAGGCAGGAAAATGTGGAAATTAGAATAAGTGCGGGATACAGTAAGACGTGTTGTGCGTATGCAAATTTTGGATTGCCGAACTTGTTCGCGACGTCATAGCGCTGATAAGAGATATAAAGGATTTTACGCATATTGACCGTTGTTGTTCAGACGCAAAGTTGAAAGAGAAAGAATCAGTTGACGAACTTGCAATTTTCAGTATGTCTTCCCGACATCAACTAGATGATTTTACGCGTGGGCGTATTATTGGCAAGATTGAAGAAGGGCGAAAAATAACAGATGTTGCCAGGGAGTTCGACGTCAGCCACAGTGTTGTTTCAAGGCTTTGGAAATCATTTCAAACAAATGGAGAGTGTAGCAAACGTCACGGGGGAGGTCGTGTTCGCAGTACGATACCTGCAGAAGATCAGTACATAGTGCTATCAACAAAAAGACACCGGCGCAGCACAGCTAGTGAGGTAGCAAATCAGTTTATGGCTGCTACTGGCAAGCGGATCTCCCGAAAAACTGTCGCCAGACGTTTGCATGGAGGAGGACTATACGCCCGCCGTCCTGTTGTGTGCATCCCATTGTCCAGACGTCACCGTACCGCCCGTTTGCAATGGTGCCATCAACATCGCAATTGGACTGATAACGACTGGTCTGCTGTCCTCTTTTTAGATGAGAGTAGATACAGTCTATCGTCTGATTGTCGACGACAACTGATCTGGCGTGATAGTGGTACTGCATATTGTCCAGTAAACATATAGGAAAGGGACCGATATCCGACATGTAGTGTCATGGTATGGGCTGACATCATGATCAATGGCCGTACGTCCCTCTATGTGCTTCCAACTGGGACTATGACTGGCCAACGATACATTAATGATGTTCTGCTACCTCATGTTCGCATGTTCCGCGGTGCTGTCGGTGATAGATTTATTTTCATGGACAACAACGCAACATGTCATCGAACAGTCGCTGTCCAGGAGTGTCTTGAGAGCGATGATATTTAACGCCTCGTATGGCCAGCACGTTCTCCAGATCTGAATCCCATTGAAAATGTGTGGGATGCTTTGGGGAGGAGTCTTGCTGGTCGCCAATGCCCTCCAATAAACAAGGACACCCTCATCCGTGCACTGACAGACGAATGGGTAAAATTACCCCAACAGCTGCTTGATAATGTTGTGCAAAGCATGGCACGACGTGTGGAATCTTGCATCGCCCTCCATGGTGGCCATTTCCCGTATTGACATCTTACGCCGGAACGCCTGCGGACGGTAATTGCATTTTTTTCACGTTTACGTATTTTGCACCAAATAGCCTGTTTGTCCCTTGAACACGTTCCAAAGCCTTCTGGATTTCAGAGCACAATAAATTGTCTTTCTTGTAATGTCCTGGCATTCTGACATTATTTTATTTCACTTGGCATCCAACCACACTTACTTTTTATGCGCTATATAGCCGTTTATGATCCGTCCTTAGCAATTGTCCAGCAGTGTAGTTGAGTGTTTGGGTAACATATTACAACCGTCAACATCTTTTCGCTAGAACGCAATGAATACCGCGTAGTTGTAGAGTCGACACCGGTCAGCTTCTTGCTTTGGCTACTTGACGAAGCTTTGGAAAAGAGTAATGAATGATTTTCGGAGAACAGTAACCAGTTCCTAGATGTTCTGATTGTAAATGAGAGCCACTACAATAGTTGAGTGATGGGTAACATATTACAACTGTCAACATCTTTTCACTAGAACGCAATGAATATTACTTAGTGGTAGAGGCGACACCGGTCAGTTTACTGCTTTGGTTACTTGACAAAGCTTCGGAGAACAGTAATGAGTGAGCAGATGCGCTCTGAACTGCTTCGAGAAAAGTGAAGTTCATTTGGTATTAAACTTAAACCCCAATAGGAAGACAGTGTGTTTACGTTGTCAAATTTTTGTTAATGTTTACGTTACCAATGAGAACCCAAATTTTCTCGATGGGAAACACGAGCTGTTAAACTATTTGCAGTTTTATAACTTAGATTTGTTCATTGTTTTTCTAAATTAGTAACTTCAGTTGAAAGGAAAGGAAATTTCTTGCTTCGTAAAAAAACTGTTTGGACTGCAGAATTTTTTTATTTGTAAATACAATTATTGTCTCTGGAGCCTCACGTTAATATTTCTGTTTGCAATATATTTGGGGCCGTACTATTTAATTGAGACATACCTTAAATTACGATTCAGGGACATTTGCATACGTTTCCTATAAAAAATGTTGGTAGTTTACTAGCAAGAGTACGAAAATGATAATTAAATTAGTGTGCAGGGAAATATATGACAAATTAATCAGGCAGGTACTCATGCATAACTCAGAAATTTTGAAATTTACATCGTTCTGGAACGGGAATCGAACCAGCAGCTCCAGATTTATGTTCTGGTATGTTCCCGTTATACAGCCCACAACGAAGAACCTAAAAAAGCAACTCAGGATGTTTTTCAAGACTCAGATGAAACGCTCCGTTCGAGTGTCACGGCTGGATGTTTCACCTGTGTCTTGAAACACATCCTCAGTTGTTAAGGGGTTCTTCGTTCTGGGTTTCGTAACGAAAACATACCTGAACCTAAATCGAGCGAGAGCAGCCCCGGTGGCGCAGTGGTCGTTAAACAGACAAGTCGCATTTTTTTCAGCTCCTGCGTAGAAGTCAACGTTCGTTTGTTTACTTGTTCTTTTTGTGGTATTTCGTCGTTTTGTGTTTTGGTTGCAGTGTTTCGTACCCTCGCTTCACGAGCAGTGAGGCTGAGTGCCGAGTGGATGCTCATTTTTTGTTTTTTTTAATTTTCGTGTGTCGTCAGTTACGACGCATGAGTTTTGGTGGGCCAGTAGTCGAGAATGTCCACTACCACTGTGAATAAGTCACTGTCGTCTACAGCTGCTTCGTCGATTGCTGATATGTCTTCGCTTCATAGTTCTGTGTCTTCTTCGGGGAATGTTGCGTCGACTAGTGCGCTGGACTTCCAGATACTGTGCTTCTGGCCACCCGTGTGCGGGCTGCGTCTAATATTCCTGGTTCTGCTAGTTTTACTTCAACGTCGTTCGCACAAGCTGTGGGAAGTACCTCATATATTTTTAGTGATTCTGCACCACATTTCAAACGTGTAGCATCGGCGTTGAAAATTATTCTTCCAAGTGATTCACGGCAAGGTAAGCAATTGTCGTCTGCCTTATTATTAAGTGTTTTCATTCCTGCTTTGGGTGACACCCCCTCCCCAGTATCTGCATGCTGTGTCGAAGGTAGTTCCAGCCAAAAGTATTGTGTACATTATTCGCTTATGTGGAGGGGTGGTTGTTCACTTCACCCACCAGCAAGCAGTAGATTTAATTATAGTTCATGGGAGGATTGATATTGGGTCCTTTCATCTACAACCTGTCGCTGCAGCCCAAAGACCAGTTACGGTGATCCTCTCTCCTGTACCAACGGCTGTTCCTGATTCTCTGTTGATTGATGCCCTCAACACGATGGGTCGTGTTGTGGGAGTGACCAAGATTCTTCCAGCTACAGCCCGTGATTCCCCCCTGAAATATGTGCAGGGTGGGCGCAGCCAGTACCGGGTTATTTTTCCAAATTCTCAGTCAATTGATGAACGCCCTGCAACTCTGGAATTAGTCACTGATACCCGGACGTACATTTTTAATCTTTTTGCAGGGGTTCAGTGCTTCCGCTGTAAAGGGGAAGGTCATCTCGCTTCTGCTTGTCCTCATGCTTCTCCAGGTGCTAGATCTGATTCTTCATTAGCTACTACAGTTCCGGTGGCCGTTGCCCCTGCGGATGTTGTGCAGGCCGCTGAGGCACCT
The DNA here is from genome assembly GCA_039090855.1 of Macrothele yani. Classification (NCBI taxonomy): domain Eukaryota; kingdom Metazoa; phylum Arthropoda; class Arachnida; order Araneae; family Macrothelidae; genus Macrothele; species Macrothele yani. Next base: position 50,899,613 of record CM077033.1, on the reverse strand, counting down.
ACTCACATTCTACCTTCATCAATTTTACCTGCTGTTTCTCCAGTCGTTCCTTCTCAACCGGTTCCTGTCGTCGTACTGGTGGGTTTTGAGCCCTCCAATGAGGATTTTCCATCGCTGGAAGTGTCTGCACCTAAATCACAGCGTAAACGCCCCAGCTCACCTGGTGTTTTAACTCGCTCTTCCCGTTCGTCTCAACGTCTAGGGTCTAAGAAACCAGCCCATTCTACCTCGGGTTCACCTAGCCATCATGAGCCTAATTCTGAATTACTAGTTTCGAACCGATTCGCATGTCTCCAGGATGATGATGTTATGGACACGGTCGCCCCTGATCCTGATGACACTGCAATGGTTGACTCTGGCGATGATTCTCCTTCTCCTACATTTCTTGACATTTTTACTATGTTTGAAGAACTTGCGGTGCCTTTGCATCCTCTTACCTTATCTGATCTGTATGCATTGACCACTCGCCCGCGTAAGGCGAATTTGATCACACTACCTTGCATTAAGAGTTAACTTCATTTGCTGCCTGAAATAATTGCACAGCTAAACCAGTTCCATGCATTTATAACTAATGTTACTTTGCTTGGCGGGACTGAACAATATGCTCCCTGTCTGGGCTACTTACTTAAGATTTTCAGGGCTGAACTGGAAGGCTGGATGCAACCTACCAGTGATGTCCTTGTTAATACTACTTAGCTTTAATTGTAGAGGGCTTGCGTCTTCTGCGGCGAATGCTTTGGTTTTCGAGGACGTTCGTTACCTGGTGGCTAATATCCTCCTTCTCCAGGAGACGAACTGTTCATGACGGGTGTTCCCGCTGGAGACGCTGGCCGTACATTTTTTATCATAATTACCGGACCCATCTCAGGTCTGGTACCGTTATAGCATTTCATGTGCGTTTTCATTCTTCCCTTTCTGATCTTGTTGAGTCACAGAGTCTGCTGGGTTCTTTTCAACATATTTCTTTTTGTTTTTGTTCTAAACGTATTCATGTTTTCAATATCCGTATTCCGCAATCTGCTACGGATGCAGAAACTCTCCTCCAACATCTTCCTCCTATCATTTCGACCCTCCATCCAAATGATACAGTCATTGTTGCAGGCGATTTCATTTGCACTTTGCAATCCGGTTTTGACCGAGGAGGTTCAACCGAAAGCCGTTCCGACCTTGTTTCCAATCTCACTCAACTCGTTGTTAATTTTGATTTGATTGATGCATTCCGTTCCCTCCATCCCCGGTCCAAGGACTTTTCCTGGTTCCCCCGGCTGCTTCACGCTGTGTCGCAGCACTCCTAGATAGATTCTATGTTTCCAGTTTTCTGAATTCCTCTCTAGTTGAACTTACTCATCATCCTTCCGTTTTGTCAGATCATCGCCCCGTTCTTTTAAAACTTTTTTTGCATTCTTCCTATGTTCCCCCTTCCCCAGTCTGGTCGCTCGACGATTCAGTTTTAACTGATCCTGTTTTCTGTGCTGAAATTCGCTCTATGATCTCGTCTTCTGGGCAACAACTTTTTTCGTCTGACGACCCAGTGGCTCTGTGGCTTTCCACGAAAATTTCGATTATTTCTTTCGCACGTCAGTTTTCTTTCTCTTCCCGTACTTCTCGCTTTCAAGATACTGGTGTTCTCCTTCGTAAATTCCAGACTATTTCTCCTTGTGATCCTTCTTTTCCCGTGTTTCAAGCTCAACTTCGTCGTATTCTGTTTACTTTTGCTTCATCAGTCCTTACTCGTCTGAAATTTACTCACTTGCGGTTACACGACGATCCCTTTTCTAGTTTGAAGTCTTTTGAGGAGTATCATGTTAAAAGCAACACAATTTCCTTTCTTTCACTACCTGACGGATCTACAGTTACCGACCCTTAACGTATCTGTGAACTTACTTTTTCCCATTATTCCGATCGTTTTCAACACCAACTCCTTTCTCCTGCAGATACCTTTCCTCTTCTTCATGTCGTCCTTCAGGTTCCACATTGTTTTTTTGATTCTCTTGTTTCTCCTATCTCTCCTTCTGAAGTCCGCTCATAAATTTCCAGTCTGAATGACCGTTCTTCCCCTGGCGCGGACGGTCTTCCGCTCTCATTTTATAAGAAGTTTCTTCCTTCTCTCCTCCCGCTTCTGGTTGCTTGTTTTAATGCCGTTTTTCCTTCTTCAAATTTTCAGTCTTCTGATTTCACATTTGCTATTCTTCGTCTCATTACCAAAACCGGAAACCTTGGTCTTTTTTTCTAACTGGCGTCCTATCTCTATTCTTAATACTGACTACAAAACCTTTGCTAACATTCTCGCTTTTCGCCTAAATCCCGTCTTGCAGCATTTAATCCACCCCGATCAAACTTACACTATTCCCTCCCGTTCGATTACTACCAACATTTCCACCATTCGCAACTTATATTTTCTTGCTTCCCAACTTTCCAAACCTCTCGCAGCAGAAACAAGCTTTTGACTCCATTAATCACTCTTATCTCTTTGCTGTTCTTCATCATTTTGGCTTTCCTACTCTTTTCTGTCAAGCTCTTTTTAATCTTTACTCTCACTCTTCTTTCTGTATTCTGCACTTCCACATTAATGACAGCTACCATCCCCTTTGACAACGCGATCCGGCAGGGTTGCCCCCTTTCGGGTCAACTTTTTATGCTTGCATTTGAACCTCTCTTAAATTGTCTGCGTTCTCGATTGTTTTCTGTGATTCCTCGCAGTATTGCTCCTACTCGTCACCACCGCATAGTGTTGTCTGCATATGCTGATGACCTCACTCTCTTTCTTCGCACTGAACGTTCTTTCGTTGTTTTCTTTTCTGCTTATCGTGAGTATGCTTCAATTTCCGGTTCCGAACTTAATCTGTCTAAATCTGTCGGTCTGTGGGCCGGATCGTAGGTGGCACACGGTGATCGCCCTTGGGGTGCCCGTTGGTCATCCTCGGTCATTAAACTTCTTGGTGTGTACGTTGTAAATCCCGTAGCGGTTGCTGATGCCACATTGATTCCTTTGGTTCAGCAGCTCAATCGCCGTCTTGCTCCTTTTTGCCGGTTCAAACCTTTTTTGTCCTTTTTTAGCAGAGCACATCTGGTTTCTTCCTTTCTTCTTCCCTTCTGGCACATTCGTGGTTCGCTTATTTTCCCTCACCCATTTTTTCTTCAATCCGTTCAACGTTTGATTACTGATTTCATCTGGAATAAAGTTCACTGGGTTCATCGTTCTATTCTCGCCCTTCCTCTGTCCTTTGGAGGTCTTGCCTTCCCAGATCTTTTTCGAAAATCTAATGCTATTCATCTTCAGACCTTTCTCTGTTCTTTTTCTCATCCTCAGATTTCATCGATTACTATTGTTGATACTTTGCTTTTCCCTCGCAGTCCGTTTCTCACTCTCGCTACTTTCCTCCGTATGGATCTGTTCCTCCTCATTCCAGATCACTTTCCCGATACTTATCGTACCGTCTTTTTCCTCTGGCATTCCTTATGTCCCGTCCGTCTCCCACCTGCCTCAGCTAATGATATGCTTGCGGAACCTCTCTTTTACTCTTCTGCACTCCGTTCTCCTCTTCACCGTACTTGTGCTTCTCCACCTGGTTCGCCAGTGGCGTGGTACAGGTATCCCAACTTGTAGATGCTTCTCTCCGCTGGAAGTTTCTCGTTCCCAAATCAACCCCTCTCTTGCTGACACTCCCTTACATCGCGCCCAGCTCCGGTTGCTTCATATTCAGCTTCAACGCCTTTACCCGTCCCTCGTGAATTCTTATGGGTTAAATGTTTCTTCTTCGGCGTCCCCTTGCCTTCCTTTTCTGGTTTATTTGAATGATGTTCACTTTCTGGTGCATCAAGTTACTGCAATACTCTTGTACCGCCACTTTCTTACTTATTTTAGAACACCTCTCGCTATTCCTTTTGTGCCACCTGATGAAACCTCTCAGACATGGATCGATTCACACACTTCTCTGGTTTCCCCAAAAGCTACTGATATTCATTGGCTCCACCTTCATTGTCGCTTGCTCACTCCACGGACTTCTTCGTTTTGGTCGCCTGTCTTCTCCCTTGTGTTTTTTCTGTTCAACGATCGGTGATGTTCATCACGCATATGACTCCTGTTTAGTTTTACAGCCTCTTTTTTCATTGATGTTTGCTCTTCTCTCCAAGGTCTGTCCTTCCTTTCACTCTGTTTCACATTACTGTTTTCTTCGCCGTCATCATCCTTCCGCTGCTGTTCACAATCCAGTTTGCGCATTTTTAATTTTGCAGGCCAAACTGACTATTTATTTATACTATCATACCAGTGTTGATCGGCCTGCTCTTCGTCGATATTATTCTGCGAGAGTTTTTCTGAGCCGTAGGTTTCGTTCCTCGATCAAGTCCGTCATCCAACTTGAGTACGAGGTAGCTCTGGCCCGGCAAGCAGTTCTTGCTTTCTTCTCGATCTGGTCCCCCTCCCCCCATGGTTTCGGGTTGAGCATGGGTTGATTCAATTCGTTTGATCAGGTTTTTTTCTTGTTTTTGTTTTGGTGTACTGTTTTCTTCACTCTGTTTGTTTTTGCTTTTCCGGGTTGTTGTCTTGTTCTGTTTTTGCCTGAGCTGCAGGTTTTTTTCCCTTGTATTCATTCTTTTCCTCTGATCCTGTTGTTTTTCCTTTTAAATTTTTTACCGTTTTCCTTTTCTTGTTTTTGTTGGCCCTTTGGTAATGTTGTACTGTTTTGCTTCCTTGAGATTCCGGTCTTTTTGTTGTTTTTTCCCCTGTGCTTATTTAGCTCATTCTACTGGTCGGCATATTCTTTCTTGGATAGTGCTTTTCTATACTTTTCCTCTTACTAGCGGCCTCGGCCTCTTTGTCTGAATTTTCTTGCCGTTTTGCGCTGTGATTGGTTGTTTTACAGCTAGTTGCTTTGACTTTTTTTTCTGTCCGGAGTCCATGGGCACTTGTGTTACTGTGTTCTGTGTGTATTTTTTTTTTTTTTGGTTCTTGGTGGTGCTGTGCAATCGGTTATTGCTTTTTGTGTCGGTTTTTTTGTTGAGTTGTTTGTCTATGTATAATTGTGTGCTTGCTTTCTATGTTTTCGTCGGCCACAGTTGTTGGTAGACGCATTTCTATTTGTGGTGTTTTGTTGTACTGGTTGGCCACCAATTGTTTGTGATCACTGTTATTGTTTGGTATTAGTGTGATGCTTGTTGGGTGTTGTTGTTTTCCGTTGGGCTAGTCTGTGTTGTCTAGTTTTGCAAAAATTTTTTAGCGTGTTGTGTTTCTTTTGTGCTTGTTTGTTTGTTGTTGTTCCTGATCTTCTTTTTTGTACTGGGTTTCCTGTATGTGGTATTCCCGTGTTTTTGTAATTGCTCTTGCTTTTTGCACGTGTTTTGTTTAGTTGTTCGGTTGGGGGCTGTCCTACTCGCTCTGCTCCTGTGTGAGTTTTTTTTAATACTGTGATTGTATTTTACCTATACTGCTAATGTGATAAACTTGTTATTTACTTGTTTGTGTATGTTCTACTTTCGTGTTTCAGTTGGTTCCGCAGTTTAGGGAGCCTTTTTTTTCTCATGCCCTGTGTTTTATGTTCAGTTGTTTTGCTTTTTTTTTATGAACTTTGAATTACTTAGCCTGGCCCTGCTGGTCGCGTTGTGTTTTTTCATTGAGTACTCAGCCCTATCTCTCGTTTTCTATACAGTGTGCTTCTCGTGTGTATCTTGTCTATTGGGTTACGTTGACCCAAGGAGTTGGTCAACGCACTATTTCCCTTGTGCTCATTTTTTCTACTGTGCCTCTTGTGTTTTTTTTCTTGACTGAGTGCAACTACATGTGTAGTGAAGTTGTCGTTTGGGGCAGTTTTGTCTTTGAATATGTTTTAAGTGCACTTTTTGTGTTTTCGTTTTTGTGTTTCTTTGCACTCAACCTAGGGTTCTACGTCTTGCTTCGTGTTTCTCCTGTCCAGGTTTTTCCTGTAATATTTTATTTTTCTCGGCACAGCCTTCTGTTGCCATGCACAACTGGACGTACATTGTGTTGTTTTCAATGTGATATGGTGCTATGCGATCTTGTTTCCGCGTGATTCTCTCTATAGCGCCACGTCGGCTTTCGAGGTTGGTCGACGCGCGACTTCTTGTTTTGAGTATGAAATTTGAATTCAGTGCGATTTTTTTTTTGTGAACCTCGTGTGCCTTTTTGGCTACATTTATTTCGTGTGATGCGGCGGTTTTTCCCCTTATTATCATGTATTCTTCTGTGCAGTGTTCCTTCTGACATACATGCGTCGCTTCGTATTTCGTTTATAGTTATAGCGGTAAGTTTACACCTCTTTATGTGCACGGTTTTTTGTTTTTTTATGTTCTTCATGTACTAATGTTTTGGCCGCTGCTGCATGTTTTCAGAAGTACAGTTTTGTTTCTCCTGTCACGGTCTTGCAGTGTCAGTCAATTTGTGTTGTGTTGTATTGTTGTGTTTTTTACCTGTCACATTTGTGTTTGCGCTGCTATGTACTAGTCTTTGGAATGTGTTTTCTTCCCTCCCTCTGGGGTTTGGGTTTTGTGATGTGTGTGTTTTTTGTTTTTGTTTTCTGTGTTCCTTTTTTATCTGTATATATTTTAGTCTTGTTCTGATGTTACCAGTTTTCTTTCATCCTTTCTTTTGTGTTGAGACTTCTTGGCCTCGTCTCTTTTAATACAGTCTCATGTGACTGAAGCGTATCACATGTACCTTGCTTTTAGACTAATAAAGGTTTATTTTGAAGGCAATGGTCTAAGCGATGGCCTTCGATCATTCGTCCGTAAGGAGTCCGGGTTCGAATCCCGGTGAGGCATGGATGTCGTGTTTATCTTACGGCACTGGCTCTCTCACTCCCCTGGAACCAGCGACTCTAAATTAGGGTCAGGCGACTGCTTTTAGCCCATTGAGTTGCTCACAGAGGTCGTTAAACCTGCAATAAAAAAATCGAGAGCTGCGGGTTAGATTTCCGTTCAAGAACGGTGTAGTGTTCAAGATTTCTGAGGCATGCATGTGTACCTGCCTAAAAATTACCAAAGGTTTCGTCATTACTTTATCAAAATTCTGATTTGAAAATGTTTTTGATTTTTTCTTTTTATGTCAAATACAGGTAATAAACCTGCAATAAAAAAATCGAGAGCTGCGGGTTAGATTTCCGTTCAAGAACGGTGTAGTGTTCAAGATTTCTGAGGCATGCATGTGTACCTGCCTAAAAATTACCAAAGGATTCGTCATTACTTTATCAAAATTCTGATTTGAAAATGTTTTTGATTTTTTCTTTTATGTCCAATACAGGTAATAACAAACAAAGTGTTCAAACATTTTTTTGTTTTTCATCCAATACCCGTTTTCCTGTTAGTAACATTTAGGTGTAGCTTTACCTAAGCTTTTGTTAAAAAGGCACTCAATCCCATATTCTTCTGGGTTGTTAACTGTGAACAGTGCTGCGTCTGTTGTCCTGCACGTGTCAGCGGATCCGCGCTCAGCTATCACATCAAATTCTTGCTGTTCTTTTCAGTTTCCGGGGAGTTGTTAGACCATTCTGACGTCATTCCTTAACTATGGAGGGTCGCGAACAGCCCAACAGTTCAGCCGTTTGGGAAATCAAAGCATCCGTTCTCCAAGCTCCAACAACATATACTTCCTCAAAGTCTGATAAATCCCTGTGTCTACCCATCGCGTTCCGAAATTTACTACCTTATGCTCCATTAATATCTCATGTAAGCTACATTAAAAATAATTTGATATACGTACAACATGTATTAGTTAAATATAAAACCGTCTTTGCACGTTGGACGAAATGTACGTGAGGAACATAATGACTCAAATACTTTAATTGAAATGCTATATACATAAGATTTCTGCGGTTTCTTCCTCAATCAACCTCACATACGAAATTGTATAAAACCATAAATGACCATACTTGAATATTCTAAACTCTCATTCATCTAAGGATGATAATCCATTATTTTTTAGTGTTTATCGAAAACTTTCCAGCACCCCACAGATGATTCCGTTTGCATCAGCCCACCCAATTTGTCATAAATTAGCTTCTATCAGATTTTAAATTCGACGAGCTCACACTCACTCATCTGATCGAATAGGTCGCACAGTGGTCCGGATAGGAAAAAAGGCGGACAAAAATATCTGTGCGTCTTAAACGAAAGAAATTGTAGTAGGATAACTAAATATTCGTTTTTTTAAGTGTTTTAATGAATTATAATTACTCACAGTACTGTACGAAGGGTCCAGATATCCAGTCGGTCATTCGTCTTCTGAAGCAGATGTTTCACATTCGTCGTATTCTTCTCCCTCCTCCTCTTCATCGGATATTACCAATAGACCTAGCACTTTCGAAGGTAGTTTTACTTGTTTTTTCTTTGGTAGTCCTCCCAAGCTGGAAATTAATGGGTCAGAAGTCTACATTAACCTGCGAAAGAGGTCCAAATTGCTGCCTTGTCGTGAAATTTTTCGGGTAAAGATTTCTGCAAATGTTCTCACATCTTTTTTTCTACACTCAACGGATTCTTCTGAAAGCTCTCCGATCGGTAAAATCGCTGCCTGCACAATTACGGATCCATGAACAAGAATTTTATGTACCGTGGGGGGCATATAGTACCAGGGATACAATCTCACGAATAACTGTGCTGTTTCCATGCAGTACATATTGAATTTCGATGCATTTATTTTGTGGCCGCATGAAATTGCTGTAAAAATATTTCCAAAACGAGAATCAAATTTTGGTCTACTCCAGTCACTTCGGAACTTATTTTGGGATTTGTAAAGAATCTTCTAGCTGTATTGCCGTCATTCGTGTTTCCATAGCCTGGTTTGGGGACATCTACAATAAGTTCTAGTCTATTCCTGAAGGAATATTAGACAATTCTTTTTTTTTTCCAGAAGCTCACGGGTTCCATCTTTCTTACTCGCTTTCCATTTCTTAAAATCTAAGCGGTAAGAGATATGCAGAATACCCTCAAAAAAGCGTATATGGTCCTGAAGAATAGACAGTCCAAATTCAAAGGAAGAGGTATCCTCTGGCACCTGTGCAACGTAGGCCTAATCTAACTTGTTCAGGTCCGACACTTTCGCGCCACATATGTAACATTTCATGCTTGATGACTGAGTCAGAGCCTTACATATTTTCCCATCAATCACTGACAATATGAGAGAATACTGTACTGTAACGTTGTCACTTCTTAATGGCTGTAAATTTTAAATTTGTTCGTTCATGTATTCTATTTCTGCTTGGGCAACTGCAAAGGTTTAATGAAGCCACTGGAGACGAATAAGCATACACAAACGGTATATGATAGTCGTTCATTTTTCCATACGGAATCTTCCGTTTCACTGTCAACCATTCGTAAGGGAACGATAGGTGTCATAAATAAATATTCTTCACTACTGCCCCTTTTGGACAGATTTCTGCTTGTATTGGGAATGACCAGCGCTACCGTCGAAACCCCATTTACAATGTAAAATATCAGTTTTTTCGTTGTTAGGCGGCTCACTTTCAGGTAGAAATGACAAAATTGGGGTAGCAGTATGTTCCAATAAATTCTGAACTTTTACTTCACATGCACTCTCTCTAACACTTATATTGTGCGCATAAGTTGCGTCTTTTGCTTTCAGAATTGCATAATAACTTGGATATAAGTCATGATTGTGATTAATTGCCATTTTTCTAATAGACATATATTGATGTTTTGATAAATGTGTACTTACTATCGTAGATGCCGTTTCTTCTTCTGAGAGCTTCGTGGCTTCTTTTCTTTTCTTCAACCATGATTCACGAATTTGTTTACCTCTGGTAGGTGTTGTTATGGTCACTTCTTTTAATAATTTTGCTGCATTTTCGTCACCTACAGCCCTCAAATTCATCACTGTGGCATGTGAAAGCTGCGCAGCACCCACATTCTCCCTCAGATTTTGAATTTTCCGCCTCTTACCTCTTTCACTTATTTGCTGAAATACTTTCGAAGGACGTCCACGCTTTTCCGGAGAAGTGGAAGGAAAGTTTGTAAATGATAATTCAATTTCTTGCTGTAACCAGTCTGAATATGTACGAAGAAACATGCTTTCGGTTCGGTGACATATCTTCCAACACTGGTAGTATTTAAGAAAAAAGCTCATTCTTATTACGCTCTGTACAGATTTTGTGCTCTGACTGTTCAAATTTAATTCAAATTTGTTCTTCGCATGTTGCACAACACGTTCTTCTTGTAGCACACTGGTCTCATTATTCTTTTCTTTCATTTTCTCGTAAAGTTCTCGGCGACTAACATGTAAATTCATTTTTCACACACTATATTGTCGCACACTATTCACTGACCTGATACAAACAACAGCCCTCTGGAAACTGAAGAAATCAAGGGTCTGTGGTTTACCACCGACAAGTCACCCCTTGAGTAACCAACCATAAATTTCAGGAAGCGCTCAGCGCCCGCGAGTTGTATAGCGGGAGAACACCTTCCCGATGTTAGCAGCTGGCTGCTCATAAATAACAGGGAAGCTTCACAAACAAAAGGTCATAGTTCACAGCATTGCAAGGTGTTGCAGATAAAACCTTCAGTGATAGACTTATAATTATCTACCAATATACATTTGTAAGTTTCGCGGTGGACATGTTTGGCCATTTTTTTTGAAACTCTAAAAACATTTTTGTTTTTTCGGAAAATACGGGCATTCAAATTTGTATTTTTTATTAGTACTTAGAAACAAAAAACACTAAAAATTGTAATTGTGCCCTATATATAAGACCATAACATATTCACAAAAAATACACTTAGTATTTTATTTTGCATTGTTCAGTCAGAAATAATGTAAACAAAATCACCTACAGAATTGCAAAATTAATCAAGAAAGAGTTACAGCACTTTTGAACTTAAGTATTGACCAGAACCATTGGAGTATACTTTCAAAAACACTTAGTCCTATCAGAATGACTACTGAGGATTATTAAGCGAATTGTGTGTTGAAAATATGAAGTTCGAAAAATGATTTTTGTCCGGGTTTCTAGCGATTCGGACCACTGTGCGTCGCCTTCAAGAAATTGAATATCTTTATAATGTTTCTGCTGATAATGGATATCCAATATACCTCATTAACAAGGTGCATTCACAGGTTAAACAAACTTGAGCAATAACATTAAAACATGAGTACCCCCAGAAACAGTATGTAACTTCACTTGACTACTACCCGGCCGTTACTGCCCGTTTGCACAATATTTGTAATCGTTTTCATATAGGATTTGGATTGCGTACTACTAATATATTTACATTAATCAGGAAGGATTGGGAAAACCCCCCTCAGGATCAGAAATGAGGCATATATCCCATTCCACTTCTTGATAATACTGGTCAATGTTCCTCAAGTTACATAAGATCTACAGTTAGAAAGCTCAAGTTTCGTCTACGGAAACACAAATATAATGTTGCAGACTGCACAACAAAATACTGCCTTATCACGTAATGCCTATAATGAAACTCATGTTCCAGATTAGGACAACACAAAAATTATTAGAACCCAAGGTAATTAATTCTTATGACCGAAAGTATCTTAATATTGAAACATCGAGACAACTGTTGCAATGACTATGTGCCTTATGACATACCTTCTGCCTGGAGAAACTCGTTACAAATTTATACATTACACCATGGTGACCACTGTCTACATCATATGGTCACGTAATAAACAGTTTTTCCATGATTCCACACGTAACATGTTCTTGCACATATATATACCCTGCCGGCCTTCATATCTTTTTTGTACTACATCTGATGATAGATTAAAGTAGTTCGAAAGTACTAATGTTTGTATCTTATGTATATAGCATTTTAATTAAAGTATTTGAGTCATTGTGTGCCTCACGTACATTGCGTCGAACGTGCAAAGACGGTTTTATATTTTACTGGTAAGCTACGTTGGCCGACTAATCGCGCCCTGAACATGATGACTGTAATAAACACACAGAAACCGAAATTAAACGAAGAGCGTAGATGACTTCAATTATTTACTACGTTATGCAAATGGCTTCTCAAAGGATTCTTTCAAAAATTGATAGATTTCAGGACTTGTAAATGTTCTGTTGTATGATTTTCAAGTTGAACGATTCTTTTAAACTTGATGTCATTGTTCAGGATAAAGGTGGATTTAACTTTTCAATTTGTTTTTGAACTAGTAGCAATATATTACGGGGCAATAGCTTCTACCTAGCATTTCAGCTTACAGCTTTTCATTTTGGCGGTGTTCTTCACACCTCTGAAAGGCAAAAGCCTGTCAGTGACTTCTGAGCAGCAAAAATGGTTTTGATATATCTTAATTATTATCATTTATCAAAATAAGTTACTGCAAGAATTAAGCTATGAATGAACAGTGTTCATAAAAACTCAGGTAAATTTTGGTTTCGAAAGGAAAACTATGTGATACGTAAATTAAACGAGCACTGGAGATCAGTAATAAGCGCAGATTGCTACGTGATATGTAATCACGACAACACAGCATGGATCTTGCAAACTCTGGTAAATGTAGCCTGCTAGAAGTGTGAAACGCGGTCGTTTCATCGCTTGTCTTAAACGTTTACTGAATATATTGCTTTCAGCATGCAATAAACCTGAAATTGCGATCAAGACGACCTAGTAGCATAGACACCAGGTGTCAGGCTGTTAGCATGCTACCGGCGGGTGTACCACAGATCGATGTGGCTTCTGCGATGAGAGTTTCGTAAAGTGCAGTTATTCGGCCACGCTCAATATTTCTACGGCACAAAAATGTTGCAGATCGACCTAGAAGTGGTCGTCAGAGGATAACCACCGGGAGGCAAGATTGCTACCTCTCAGCAAGTGCTCGAAAAAATTCTAGTATCACCAGGACCCGACACCAAGAATGACTTCAAGCTGCTTCCGGAGTCTCAGTATGTATTCAAACAGAACGAAACATACTTCACGAATACGGACTCATAGCAAGGACGCCGCTCAGATGTTAGCATTATTATTAGCTCACCGTGGTCACAGAGGTACCTGGGTCCAACAGTACATGTCAAGAAAAAGGGGTGGTACAAAAACGAATCCCATTTCACCTTTTATGCTAATACTTGACGATGACACGTGTGAAGAAGATTTGGCTCACAAATGCTTGTGTTTATGCGTGTCTGCAATGTTTTGCAGACTACATGAGCCTTATTCTGATTATATGGACTATTGTTGTGGCGTATTAGGTCAAATCTTTTACTCAAACGTTTTGTCCGAATGCTTTTGATCATAAAGTGTATGTCTAGTGCAAAATTTTTAATTTACGTAAAACGCTGATGATATAGCAAAATATTATACTAATCACCGTCTTTATATCACCATTAGTACTGATTCTAGCACAACACGCGTTACGTGAATTGAAACCTGACCTCCACATCAAATGTAAGATTTTTTTGAAACCAGAATAAATGCAAACGTTTGGCTTAATTTGTGCAGTGTCTTAAAAGGGTTTATTTTGATTTAGATAATGTAGCAGTGAATACTCAAAGGTAAATTTAGTACAAAAATTGTAAAGAACGCATATTTCACGAAAGAAACAAAACAAAGCGTGATTTTGAAACAGAAACACTCATGCTAAAAATTATTTGCATATTTTCTTTTTCATGCATTTACCCAACATGCTGTGCCAAAAACTAAAAGTAAAGAAATTTTGAAACAATTCCCATATCTTGTCAAACAGAGTGCATGCCTAACTGATAAAATAAATTGGAAAACAACATTTAGTTTTTGTTCTGTAGCTCATGAGGCATTACATTCTCATCACTAGGCCTTTTTATGTGTAGCCTGTTTCATCATTGTGAAATACCATACGACACTACTTTTCCAGCATGTTACGACTTTTTGCTAATATATGCGTTTTCTTTCCCAAACCCTTTGTTTAAAGTTGTGAGTGAGATAATTATTCATAGCAGAACAATTTGCAGTTCGCATTTATTGTTCTAGAGCGGCACAGCTCGTTATACGAATAGATGTATTTTCCATATACGTAAAGGGGAACGTCATCCGTGAGAGCAAATTTGTATGAGTAACCATAAGTACCTGTTGAAACCAGAATGTACTCATCCATCAGACTAATTCTTCAGCTATTTCCCAGTTGTATCAGTTGTTCTAAAGTGGAAAAAAATATGACAACATTTCTGAGCGTATTTCCTAATGTGTTGTCGTGGCTGCAAAGGGCAAAACGTGTATAGTCGGTTGGTTGTTAATGATTAATGAGGACATAATGTTTCTGTAAAGTGTTATTCGGAAAAATACAAAATTCTTTTAAAGAAACGTATAGCATAACTTCTAACAAAATTTTGTTTAATATCTAATATAAAATACTTTGAACTTTTTTCGATTTTTTTCATTTAAATTTGAATTTCAATTCCCAAATGGAAACCTCTGACATGTGTGTGATATTTGACTGCTGTAAGGACATGTGGATTTTTTTAATAGTAGATAAATGAAAATGCGCACACAACTGATTCTTTATCCGTATTTACTTGTACGATGTTGTTAACGTTATTCAATTATGAAAGAATATGTGTTAGGACAAACGAGTTTAGGACAAAGGATCACCGAATAGGTCGCCGCACGGACAACTTGCCACATATATACTTCAGGGGGCCGTACACAAAGTGAACTTTCTTGGTATGTTTCCTTTCACAACAAAACATATTCTTGTGTAAATGTGATGTACAAAACAGATATCAGTGTGAGTTGTAAAACATTTCGATTGAAGAAGGAAATTGAGTTAGTTTGGATATTATTAAAATCCAAAACAAGCATACAATTTTAGAAATTGTAATGCTCGTTCTAATTCGGAAAACTATTCCAAAGAGGATTTTTTATTCGGACAGGCGAAATTGCAAAAGCTTGGTCATTGTTAAATATTTGCTCTAGTAACAGTGCACCTGACCTCACTCCGACTAAGTACAGCGGCTTTCGGAGAAGTGAAATATCATCCTTTGACTCTGGCAAAAAACTTTAAATTATAATGACCTATGTCACAGCCTTTTTAGAAATTTCGAATTGACCAAGCTCATGTTAAAAGATTTTGTATCACACATCGATGTAATATAGAATTGCACTTTTATATTCTCAGAGGTATCAGTGCAAGGTCAGTGAGGTTCACCAACTGCAGTTCTAGCGACTTTGCAAAGCAAGAGTAAATACCAAGCAGATGGTCTTGGTTGCATATCGAGAAACATGCAATTCACATACAACAGCTGCCATTTCAAAGCGGCACATGATGCCAAAGAGGTTTTTTATCAAACGTGAATATCTATTTCAGCAGTTTAAGGCACATGGTTAGTGAACGGAAAACCCAATTCCTACGCTTTCCGTTCTGTTTTTTATGACTATAACTTTTCATTACGGGTGCGCGGATCACCACCGAATTTAGAGTTTTATATTTGCATTCTCTGACTAAAAATTTCAATGTTTTTGGAAATGTGATATTTGTTTTTCTATATGTCACTAAAGTATTCAAAAAAATAAGTTCATTAATTTCAATATAAATTAAGCTTTGCGTGTTGAATTTTCCATCTCAGATCTGTTAAGCGAATTCCCGCTGGTAATTTTATGGTGTACATGCTGACTTCCTTTGGGTCTGAAGCTTACTGAGATTTTTCTATTTTTATTGCGTCAAAAGAAAAGATAAATCCAGCGAGTTGCCTTATGCTATCCACGTAATGAAAATAACTGTTTCAGCAGCTGCTATCCTTCACTTCAATGTCTAAAAAGGCTGTTCCCGTTTAAGCGATTATAATGAAATTTTATATAAGTAAAGCACTCTTCAGAGTCACACCACGTCGATTCACCTACAATAAGTAACTCTATGCTCTCTAATCACCGATTCTTATAGTTGTCTTTACAAAAGCACATACCGGAAACATTTTGAAATTCAAAACTTTTAGAAAATTTATTTCTTGCAGAATAAGAGATGAGAATTTTTGACGTTTTAGTGATTCGTGGGGAAGAGGAACCTTTTCTGCTAGGAAACGGAAAAGTTAGCTTACTCGAAAATAGAAACCGTTTTCCTCAAGGAACATTAAACCATGCTTCGAATGAGTGTTTACCTTACGTACATTGTAAAGCCTTTCTTCAAAATGAAACAAGTAATATGGCGCAACCTGCGAAACTTCGAATTTGCAATTGTATAAATACAAATAATTAAACTAATCAACAAGAAATAATAATACAAGAAAGGCAAAACCTTTTCATGTGTTCTTTACAACAAATTTTTAATTGTGATGCATTTTTAAATTAACGTATTTTCCTAATTACACCCGCGGAGTCGGCAGAAGGGGCTATCGCCCTCTATTAAAGATTCGCAGTTAGAAGTTAGGGTCAAAGTTGAATGACAGCAAGTTGAGATTCAGGAATAACCTTTTCTCAGTAGTGTTTGTGCTATTCTGGAGATGGAATGTATTATGTGTATTACACTTCAAACTGTGGAAATCTGAAATACCGCATACCATAAAACCAAAGGTCTGACATAAGCAAAATACAGAAAAGTAATATGTTCCGCTGCTGCAAAAGACAACACGAATATAAAACTCTAATGTACACTACATCATAAGATCGGGCATCATACAGTATTTAAAGTCCATCAGGTGCACCTTTAATGAGCATCGGATGTATTTTCGCCGTTTAAGTTTCACAAGCATTAACTTGAAACAATAGTTTGCCGCTCAGGTGGCTCAGTGTTCTAAGCACTGGCTTTTGATCATTCGTCCATTAAAGGTCAGTGTTCGAATTCCGATGAGGCATGGGTTTTTTTTTTACTTACGGCACTGGTTCTCTCTCTTCCATGAAAATAGCTATCCTAAATTATTGACAGGCCAAGGTGTTGATCATAGTGGTCGTTAAAGCCAGATTTACTGGACACATAACAACAGATACAATACAAATTTTGAAGATGACAATCCGATTTTTGGCGTAAATGTGACAAGGATGGTAAGTCAGATAATATTTGAAAACTTGAAAATTTTCATCGTCCTGTTAAATTTTCATCGTTCTGCGTAAATGTGACAATGAAAATTTTCATTGTCACATTTACGCCAAAAATCGGATTGTCATCTTCAAAATTTGTATTATATGGCGTAATCCCGTATTTCTTTCATGATTTCTTTCATAACAGATACAATGATGAAACGATTGAGCTTACAGGCCCATGCGACTTGCGGAACACGCAGAGTAGACATCAATAGGTCATGTGGCTCCCATGGCTGGCAATAACGGCCACTACACGCCGCGGCATCGAACGAAAGAGGCTTTGGATGTGTGCTTGGGATATGTCGGTCCAGGCTCCTTCCACACGTTGCGACAGTTCATTAGGCGTAGCAGCGGGTGGTGCTTGCCGGGTCACTCGGCTGCTGATCAGCAACCACATGTGTTCGATGGGCGACATATCGGGAGATCAGGCGGGCCACGGCAGCAGTGACCCCTGGTGAGCCGTAAAGACTTGCTGCACGATGCGTGCCACGTGCGGGTGCGCATTGTCCTGTTGAAACGTGGCAGATGGCAGGTCCTGCAAGTAAGGGAGAACTACAGGCTTCAAAACGTCGGAGATGTAGCAGTGGGTGTTGAGTGTACCGTCGATGCGTACCATAGGGGTGCTGGTGTCATATCCAATTACGCCTCAAACCATAACGCCAGGCGACGGACCGGTATGGCGATGCATAATGCAGGCGACATACAGTCTCTCGCCGCGGTGCCGCCACACGCGGATCCGACCATCGTGATGTTGCAGGCAGAAGTAGGATTCGTCCGAGAAGACAATGTCGTGCCATTCCGTAGTCCAGGTGCATCGTTCAACGGGCCACTGCCGCCGCACTCACCGGTGGTGTATAGTAAGTGGTAATCGGAACAACGGGTGCCGTGCGACAAGTCCCCGCTCCTGGAAACGATGTTGAACGGTACGTGCTGACACAGGTTATTGTGCAACACACCCTAATTCCTGCGCTAACGCTTGTGATGAAGAGGCGCGAGCCATCAAATCCCGCCGAACCACATGCCGGTCCTCTCGTTCGGTGGTGTGCCGCGACTGCGGCAATCGCTCATGTCGGTCCGTCCGTCCCTTCTTCACCCAACGAATCCATACTCGCCTCACTGTCTCTAGATGTCTTCCCACACTGGCGCCCATGTCTCGGTACGATAAACCGCTGTCGCGATAAGCCACTATTCGTCCACTGTCGAACTCTGAAATGTGCTGGAATGCCCGCCGTATTCTGCCATGAGAAATCAGGAAGCTTCCCACGCACAGGTCCGGTAGCACAGCATGCTTCCACTACTTACACCCGGCTTTCTGTGCACACTTCTTATAGTGCTTCTCGGCTGCGTGCCGGTCGCACATGATTTGAAAATGCCCTGCAATGCTACTCGTTTGCATTTCCTCTCGCGGGCGACTCACACTGCGAATTTCAGGCCAATCGGATGCTTCCTTCTTTGTGTTGCATTTTGGGTGGCCAGCAGTGTAAATAGATTTTTTATTGCTATATGTTTTAGTAAATTCTTGTTGATGTAAGGTAGAGTGACTGACAAGTGAATGACCACTTTTTTAATTCTATAAGCTCTAATACAAGAAAATGGCTTCGTTTTTGCGTTTTTTTTTAATTTCCTGTTCAGTTTTTTAATTTACTGATCAATTGGCCTCCATATATGGTACTAAAAAACGTTCGTATGGTTATTTTCATATTTTCAAATTAAAGTAAATGATTTACACACAAATTGGTAAAAACATAAAAGTTGGGACCCACAAAGTAGCGGATTTTAATTTGTCATTTTGTGAATGTCAAAATTATTAATATGGTTACAAAGACAGGTAATGCGAGGAAACGTATGAAAAACAAAAACGGGCGGTAAACTGATTGAAACTGAGGGAATTGGGGAAACTAAAAAAGTACAATATAAAAAGATATCTTCTTAAGTGCATCGCGTCACCTAACTAAAAATAAATAACAAATACAAAAATTAGTTCTAAAATGATTTTGTTTTTATTTACAAAAATCGGAAGGGCTGTGAAATCACAGGCCCCAACGGCAATCCCGTTTGCTCTGAAAGTCCAGTATAGTGGAGCGGAAACTTTTTTTTTATTGACAATCGATTTTTGTGCGGTGTGGGAAAATGGCTTTTAGAACACACAAAAAAAAACTATAAAAATTAATAATAAATTAGATTTCTTTATACTGCCCATGGTTTCCAAACGTTTGAAAAATGAGTCAAAGTTATCTGTTAAAGAAGAGTTCTGTAATTAGAAAAAAAACACATTCACATTGCATTGCAATCACATTGGCGTCACATACAATCACATTGGAAATCACGTCATGTACAATCACATTGGCAATCACGTCACGTACAATAACATTGGCATTCACGTCCAATCACATTGACAATCTCTTCACGTACACTCACTATACTGATCGTCAAGAATATTGAGGATCAGTAAATAGTAGTTTTACAAATGCCTATATAGCATTTTGGTGTCGAAAACTAGCATTTGTTTGCGAGAATCTAAACAAGTTTCAATAAATTCGTCTCGTCTGGAAGGTCCACAAAAAGCATCGGAATCTTACGTTGCTAGTTTTACACACATTTCACTGGCTTGAGTATGACAAGGGAATAGCGTGATATTTGATACAGATAATATGATGTTATGTGTACTTTTTGGATTCAAGATGTGTCCTGAAAATACTTGATCACCTAAATGTTCAATGAATGTGATTCAGTGACTGTCTGTTTAGCGTTATCCCAATGTACCATAGCAATTTAATCAAGAGCTTCAAAGTTGAACTTGGCGATCTCAAAAGTACGAATATTCCTTGAAGGGATATTTTCCTGACATGCTTTTAAAACTCTGCGGAATGCCAAACTTTTATGTTCTACCTGTCATCAGCGGACATGGCAATCAGGATATTTTCCGGATGTCCGGAATACCTGTTTCGTTGAATTACTGTTCGATGACCTCCTTTGATGAGTTGGGAAAATACCTTGGCAACATCATAGTTTCATGTAAACGCTTAGCTCCGAAGACGCATAGTTGCTAATTCTTAATCGCAAAATCACATAGGTGCATAAACTTTAACTATGGAAGTTGCTAGAATCAATAGAATTTCAGAAGGTGCAGTCGAGAAAATGCAAAGTTTGAGAATTCTATTTCCCACTCTAAACCACCGAGAATGTATGTACTATCTTGCGTGGGTTTCTTTTTGACAGACCTTCAGAACAAGATCCAGAATCAATTGCTTCACATATTTCCAACAAATGCAGTTTGTTCGTGCTTAAGTGTCTTTTATTGGTAATTTTTGGGAGAATCCATTACATCTTCTTAAAAAACACACCTCGAAGGTGTACATAGTCTTTTTAGAGATTTGATTTAATAGATCCTGTAAAACTCCTAGGTACTTGTAGTACTGTCAAGGTGCTCGAATATGTGACGCAGAATAAGCTCGTTCGCGTGTGCTTCGCATGTAAACTACTGTAATGGCTTTCCATATTCTGATTCCAGACATCTAATGACAGCTCCTTTCGCTCCGGTATTAATCGAAATGCCGTCACAACCAATGACAACAATTTTACGATAATCATTACTATTTCTTGCTAAACATTTCTTTATTTCTTTACTTACAATTAATGCTTTTCCAGACCTTAAGGGAAAATGACCCATGTATTCAGCCCATGGTTCCATTATCAAGATCATATTCCCCTTTAATATTACTTTTCTGCATGAGTGCTCCATGACAAGAATTTTATCTTTACGGCCATCAAATTATAAACCTATTTGCTTAGATTCCATATACATGTGGGTATTAATTAATAGTGATCCTTCTTTTTGTCTGGCTCGTCTAGTTTTACTTCTGTCCACAACTTTCGTTACGTCACTTCCAGAAACCAAGACAATGTCTTAGGGCGTAGCTGAGATAATCGTTGTTCCAGCTCTGTCAGAAATGCATTACCTATCTAAAGTTTTAGCAATAACGGAATACTCCTGTGAGACACTATTCGCTTGTGATGTACTCGGTTCAGGTTCTTGATATGTTTCATTTGAGGAGTGTTCCTTTCTTACTCGGCATGTGCTGATAGAAGAAATAGACGTTATCGATTTTAATCAAATTATTCCCATTTCCTGCTTCTATTTATTTTATGTATCAAGTTTTTTCTTCGTTGATTTCATATCAACGCTGCCGATAGCCATTGCCCGGACAGTGCTTTGATCAAGCAAAAAATGACTTTCTTCAATTTGTATTTTTCGCAGTTTTTTTACAGTTACAAGGGTCAAAAAGATTCACACTTGTATGTCGCTATGTCAAAAAAGGACTTACCATTCTCTCCGAGTAATTTTATCCCTTCAAAATAACTTCCAAAGCTTTGTCTTGATGCATATGGTGTTAATAAGTTTCTATAATTATCATGATATGCTTTTATCTTCTTCACAACCTCACGATGGTCTATAATCGGAATTGTAGCTAATTCCAAATGTTTAATCACCTTCTCAGCACCTTCTGCAGGAGAGTCAGTAACTAGGTTCTTGTATTGTTTTCGTTTGACCGGCTCTTGCACAAACAACACATTATGACTTCGTAAGTCTGTAAAACATTAAGCGGTAAATTCCGCACATGGCCAAATACAGGGCACACTAAGTCGTTCCGAAATAACGCCATTAAATAACATTTAAACACAATTCAACCAATTTTGTTGGTTTGCGTATACTAAAAGTTATTTCAGGAATACTGGAACTCGTAAAACGCGTGGGAATAAAGTATAGTCCTTTGGAGCTGCATGAAGAAGTTTCTGTTACTGAAATCAGTAATGTCTAACCAATCAGAGCTGAGCATGCAATGCAGGTGCACGGCAATTTTTCAGGAGGGCCATTCGATATTCGTGACGTTGCGAAAAGCTTTTTGCGCATCAACTCTCGATGGCTGCGTAATGTAAAACGTTGTTATCTGTTTAAATAACAGTGAATTGAATTAGGTAGTGATAAATGAAGAAAATTCATCAGTTTAAATTGATAATAATAGTACTTTGTTATTTTTAGAAATAAAAAAAATTGGTTAAAGTACGATACGTCTATTCCTTCTTAAAATGTTTAATGGTGTTGGGGCAGTATTAAATATTAGTAATTTTCAAGTATATTTTATATTGAGGATGTTGATTTTAACTTTTCCTCACGGCCCCATTTCGATTTGAAGAAAAAAAAATCACATGGAAGACCGCTCCATCCTATTATATAGTACATACTCTTACATATATTTATCACGCAAAATGTAATGTTTTGGAAGTTCACATCCTGTACAGAATATTCTACATTACACTGGCTTTGAAAACACAAAGCGTATTTTTAATGTTGGAAGTATGACACGAAGTCATAAAGAATGGGTCTGGTTTTTGTCTCGACATGCGTTTGATAAGCCTCTGATAAAGTTGCCTGGGTGATGGTAGGATCCTTGGAGACGCCTTCCAAACATTCTCACAACATACACTGACCGTCGACACTGTAATCTAATGTATTCTGTTTTAGACCCACCCTGTCGGGACGCCCAAACGTAACTACGACGAGCGGTATTTACTTATACCCTGCTCACCTGTCACCTGATTAGCTTAGTTCGAAATTGCAATCAGTTATATGACACAAGTGTCCACACATTCCCAAATATTTTTACGATACTCCGCTAAATTCTTCATCGTTTGACCGAATCTTTCCGGCCCAATACACTCACAAAGCCCACCGAAACACTTTAAATGAACGAAGAGCGAACTGCTGTAAACAAATAGTATGCAAAAACAAACATTAATATTCACAATATTCAGATTAAAGACTTCGTTCCAATTAATAACATAAAATTAATACCGAATTTAAGGTAATGAAGAGCTCCAACTATATCCCGATACATTCGGAGTGCATTAGCAAGTGGTTAATTTAAATAATCCTCTAGCTCATTCATTTTGAAAAAAAAATTAATTCTTCTTTTTAGAAGTTTTCTTTCTGTGTGCTACATTGCATAGAATTTGGTTTGAATACTTATATTTTAAGGTTTAAATATTTAACCAGTTTAGCTTTATTGTTTGAATTATGCAAACTGGATATAGCAAAAACCCACACTGGTAAAGTTTATGTACAAATGAGGAATTGTGATCTGTGTCAGGCCTTGATAACAGCTGAAATAATTTTTTACAATCCTTCCATCTCCAGGGCGGTATATAACAGTTTTCGGATTTCGTTAAAATTCGATTTTGGCTAAACTGTTGTGTATGTATGTTTTCATACTGGTTTCTGCTCTGTATGTTTATGAATATTCGTTTTTTGCACCTTTCAGCGCAATTTGATTTCCAAAATTATTGGTTTGATAGGAAATGTAATTTTTTCGTTTTGAATATTTAGAAGTATACACAGGGTGTCTATAAATAAAGTATACAACTTCAGTATGCTATTAAAAATTACGATAGAAAAAATCTAGCTTTTAACTACAAGATACGTGGCAACCGTTAAAGTTTGTAAAATTAGATGATAGATGGCGCCAGGGGTTTCAGATAATAAAAATTCTTATCAAATATATAATGCAACAGACATGGCTTCCCCAATTCAGAGAATAATAGGGAAGACATAGGAAAGGATACCCATTTAACCAGTGGGTCCAGCCAGGGGGCCGTCACTTTACGTGCTCGTCCGATGCACGGCGTATATTCAGCGATTGTTAGTAAATCACACCATCTCTGAAAGATCAGCCCTGGGGACCCAGCATCGATAGTCTGAAACACTAACCACTAAGCCATCCGCGGCTCACCCATCCATGTGCAATATCGTACTTGTACGGTGGCGCCATCTACTGTACTCTAATCTCACTACAAACTGTCCTGTTAAATTCGCTTGACTTGCTCTCATTCCTTCCGTTTCTGTGTCCTGCCCAAAAGGCGATCTCGCTGTAGGTGGCTGGGACCTAAACTCTACTCCCTGTGGACTGAAGTCCTACATGAAAATGACAAACCTACTGGTCTTATCCAATTCAGAAAGCAGCGTTTGTGTTCTGGTTTGTAAAGTCAAAATTTCTAACATAACTTCTGCGTAAGTTCAGAATGAATTACGAGAGACAATGGGTAAATAAATTTAAAGCAACGGAAGTGTCTTCAGAGGCAAATGCACGAGGAGACCTTTCATTTTGGATGAAAGGTGGAAGACGTCTAAACTAAGGAGCCCGAGGAAGTCCGTTCGAGTCGCCAGTCGTGAACTCGAAATACCGCGAACAACGGTTGTCAAGGTTCTGCATAAACGTCTACGCCTAGATGCATATGACGTATATATCAACCACGTCGAAAAGCAGTTGCGGTAGACATTCTTAATCCCATTTATGAAGACCCCACACTTCTTTCACGGATATGTTTCAGCGATGAGTCGACATTCCATGTTTCTGTACGAGTGAATGAACATAACTGCCGAATCTGAGACACGGAAAATTCCGATGTGGTCGTAGTACACGAAAGAGACAGCCCTAAGATCAGAGATGGCGTGAGGGAAGACAGAGTGATAGAGCCATATTTCTCCGCTGAACCAACCGTTTCAGGCATAACGTACCTGGACATGTTAGAAACATTTGCAATTCCACGACTCAAAGGTATTAAAGACACCATTATGAGCAAGATGGAGTGCCTCTGCACTGGTCATTGGATATATGTAGATCTTTAGACCACCATTTTCCTGGACGTTGGGCTCGACGTGTGGATCCGAAGGCATGGCCATCCCTTTCTCTGTTGCATCTATCACTGAGCTGAAAGAACGGATTAGTGAAGTCTCCCTCCTTGTTTCACTTTATATTGTGTAGCGTATTTGGTTCGAACTGTACTATCGATTAGATATCCTGTGAGCAACCAACGGATCTCACGTGGAGGCCTACTGACTTTTAATAAACACAATTACTGTGTGATTTGCCATTACAAATGCTGTTATTTATCATAATTTTTTTCAATAGCGTACTGAAATTGTATATTTCATTTATGAACACCCTGTATATGTGTATGACTCACCGGTTTAGAGGAATATGTTTTTGGTAAAAATTAACAAACCGATAAGCACGTTTTATAAAGCGTATTTCAAACAAAGCAAAAAGTTCTGTTTTTCTCTTAAACGTATCTTTTACCTAACCGGTTCTCATGAATAGGAAGAATTATTTGCTTGCACTAAAAAATTGTATTAAATAATTTCAATCACAAAGTTGATATGAAATAAATTGAAAAGTTTTTGTGAACCTAAATTTATCTTGATGGAGTTCGAAATATTACGAGTTCCTGCTGATCATGATTGGTTAGAGCATTTTACTTTCGGTTTTTATTGGGTTCCTGGAAAAAGGTACGCTGTTGGGTACAGCAAAGCTACTTAGAGGAAATACAAATTCTCCGAAAATTAGACCTTCTGTGCATGAGCAACCCAACGCTGTATCACGAAACTACTTTAGTCCACTTTGCATCGTAAAACTGGTTTTAATATTATAATCAAAAGTCTTAAACATAGATAGTGTAATATAACATTTTTAGAATTTGCGCGGCGATGACCTTGACTGAATTATTCGACGTACTATCCAGATGATGAAATAGTCTAAGTCCAAGGTCGGCAACATAGAGCTCGCGAGCCAGATGGCCCTTTGGGAATCTTAATATGCCTCTTTTGATACTTGAAGGAATGGAAACATTTTCAAAGTTCTAGCTTCTCCTACGACGTAACTCTGCTGCAATGACAACCCACATTTACTCTCTAACGTAAGAGATGGGATCTAGACATATCAAACTCTTCACGATGTCCGAAAAGTGTATTTTCCAATGTTTATATATTTGTGAGTTAATGTGGGCGGCATGGCCGTGAAATATTGTTGAAGCTCGTTCTCTCTCTCTCTCTTTCTCGTTCTCTTTCTATCTCTCTCTCTCTGTCTCGTGCGGACGGCTATGCACCCGTTACACTTCCGCGCAATTCCACGATTTAGTTCAAAGTTCAGTTCGGATGAGCACCAGAGCACAAATCGTTTTCGAGTGATGGCACAGTCTTCCTATATTATATTCTTCTTTCAAGAAATGCGCACATGGCGTATTGACTATATTTGATTCAACGTATTGCTGTGATCAAATATTTTCAAGCATGAATCTAATAAAAAGCAAATTGAGAAGTTCATTCACAGATGAGAGTGTCAAGGATTGTCTGAAGATCAAAATAACGCAGTACCAACCGGTCACGGAAAACCTAGCAAGCGAGATGCGGGGACAGATTAACAGTTGCCACTAAAACAAAACTTCGTTAAAATTTTAACATTTTTTTTTATTTTTCTCTCCGAATATGTTTGTGACGAAGAAGGTGAAAAAGTGGCGCTTGCAAAACAACGAACTGTGAACATTTCTTATCACTTCGTTTGTTCGCTTGCTTTTTTTTGTTCTGCAATGCTTACACAATGATTTCATTGTAAAAATTCAACTCTACATATGAACCCTATAATTTTAGTACAATTCGTAGAGACATAAAAGAGCCCTTGTTTGACCCTAACATTTTTGTTTTCAGATGATTTCAAAATCAGGTATCTTGTTTCCAATAAGGTCATTAATTAACATCAAATTAATAAATTATTAATGCATTATATGTTGAATTTCGTTTTTAACGGAATAAATAGCTTCTAACAACACGTATGTATGAATATGATATACGTGTTTAACATTCTTATAAATTACATTTAATTTTTTTGATTCAGGGCATATTAACACCTGAAATGAAACACATCTGTGCGTGTAATCTGGCTTTGAAGCGTACTTCTCATGCCACTTCTGTTCCAATACATGTGAGGAATATGTGGATTACTACCACAGACATTAAGTGGTGTTAGCACTGAAGTGGGGAGCAGTTGCGTACTTTTTACGAATTCTAGCTTCAAAAAATTATTTCCAAAATTTTCCAAAGTACTCTTGAAACAGGTTTCCTTTTGTGCTTTAAATGAAGAGCATGTGTGAAAGTAATATGTTCTTGAAAGACATATTTGATAGTACAGTAGAACTTCAATTATCCAGATTAACTAGGAACACAGCCCATCAAAAATATTCGGAAAATCCGTATAATTGCGTTGTCTTTTTACCAGTATGTCAAATACGTATTTATTAATTGAAGTTAGTGAATTGAATTTTTTCGTTTATCGTATTTTATAATAACAAATGTTATAAAATTTAATAAATAAACATGTACTCTACTGCATTATCTTTTTGTATTATTTAAATGAAGGAAAAAACAAAAACACGTAAATAAATTATCAAAAATTTTTATTTTACTTGGCCTTGAAAGAATTACAAGCGATCCGGATAATTGGAGTTCCGTATATCTGGATTCCGAACAATTACATTTCTACTTTAGTTGCTTCTGCTCCAGCACTGGATAAATCCATAGTTTTTACTTCTGCTCCAATCTCTGTGAAGAAATTGATATTTTGAGTAAAATGTCGATTCCGTTGACATTAAATGGTGTAATCACCTTGAAAGCATTTGCGCACTTTGCATACGGTCTAGCTTCAGAACCTAATTCCAACATGTTCAAGAGTGCTTACGAGTTAATGTTCTGTTGTGTGCGTGTGTGTGTGCGTGTGTGAATGTATGTGTGTGTGTGTCATTTTTTTATTTTTGAAACACTACAATTCGAATTTTTATTTTAAAACATGCTCATGTACATTTCTGAAGTAAATTTTTTTGAATTTCTGGACATAGTTAGGCCATTTAAGCGAATGGTACAGTGATTAATTTGCAATCGTCAGAAACAGCGTCTTACTCTTATTGTAGATGTTTAGCTTCTCATTCTTATTTTGTCGGGGCATTCTGGGTTTGGCACTTGTCTCTTCTATCTCCAGAAAGAAACATCTTGGAGTGTGGATCACCTCATTACCATACAATGGTCAGAAAACCTACCTATCACTCATTTACAATACCTCTAGGAGCCTGTCTCCCTCGCTTCGAACGCGATAACAAGGCGACGTTACATCCAGTGAGGATTAACCGAGGATTGATTGTTATTTTTTATGCAGTCCATTGTTTCTCATTCTGATCTTTCTTCTAGGACGTTTTTATCCTTGCAAACAAAAAAATACTGACAATAGCTGTAACTTTTATTATTTGAAAGAGGACTGTTTGGCGGCTATTCTTCAAGATTTCAACCTGTTGTTTCTTGATGAAGAACCGCCAAACAGTCAAAGGAAAGGATGCATCTTAAGCAGAGACGTGCCTAAGGCACAACCTTTCCTCATCTAAAACACATTTTTTTTCAGTATCTAAATAGAAATGATAAACCAAGGAATACGAGTAAGAAATTACCAAGAAATTATCCTTTCTGAAGTACGAAGATAAAAAATAATCACATCTCTTGAAGTGCTATGTTCAATGAATTCTGATTACCTTGATTTGGCAACAATTCGAAAACATATATTTTGTTGTTATTATTTAAATTATACCATTCTATAAAACATGAACAAGTAATTTTTTTATCGACGCGAAATTTGAATCTGTGTAAATTTTAATGTTCGATGATTCTCAATCACAAAAACAAAGAATTTCGCGAAAATAAAACCTACGTTATTTGTGAATTGAAGGGAATATGTCTGAAGCTCCTAATTCGTTGTGTAGACTACTGACTTTACTTTAACTTCAGATATCAGCTGCCTAACGTTGAGAACGTTTTAGGAGTATCACCAGCAACCATTTTGCTCTCTCTCTCTCTCTCTCTCTCTCTCTCTCTCTCTCTCTCTCTCTCTTTCTCTCTGTACATCCAGAGTGTTCCGGTTACATGTAAAATAAACAGAAGTATCATGAATTCTAAACTTAAGACAATTTATCAGCGACCTGTATTATTCCAGATACACAAACTTATAGTATATTTATATGTCCAATAAACTTCAACATGAACGTGGCGTGGCAAACCTCCAACCTGTATTCTCTCTCAGCCACATATTGAGAAGCATATGCGGTGTCTCATTGTTGATGGTAACAAAATGTATATCCTGTAAAACTTCCAGATTTTGAGCAGTGTAGCGTACCCCTGTTCCTTCAGACACCCCCACCAGAAAAAATCAGGTAGAGTTAAGTCAGGCAATCTGAGAGCCCATGCAATGAACGTTGATTATCTCCCAATCCATCCTGTTGTGAATTGGTCATCCAAGATTGTGAGAACATCATTTATTAGTGCCAGGGAGTATCATCTTATTGGAAAATTTTTCCTTCAGGCAGCTGAGGCACAGCAGATTCGTGTAACATATTCCATGTATGTCAGTTCAGTTACCGTGGCCTCCTAAATAAACGGGTACCGATGATTTTGTTCTTTATGATCCCACAGTAACCATTACATTTGAAGGAATCCCGTTTGTGTTCATGAAAAACGTACGGCTTTTCGAATCCCAAGATGCGGAAGTTGTGTCTGTTTCTTTTCCATACTCGTGGAATGTTGATTCGTCTGAAAAGCATAACTCGTCTAAGAATGTATCACCGGTATCAGTTGACAGATATTGTTTCCGCAAACTTTGTGCGTTCCGTTTCCTCATGCGGCTTAACTTGCTAATGCCGTTGAATCCTCAAAGCATGTAAGTGCAACTTTTTAAAGGGTGCCCGATGAGCTGTTGAATTGGAAAGTCTAGCTACACCCTCTTCTCTCCCTCGACGTTACTATTAAAAAATGTGAATTAAAAAACGATGTCGAATTATTCACTGAGGCAGGATACGCCCCGAATCTGATGTATAGCTACATCGAGAAAACCAGAACCAATCCTATTAGTCCTTCTATGCCGCAGTTAGATTACATGGGTACAATTTTCTACATACCAACTATTTTCCATCAGCTTCATAACGCATTCAAGAAAATGAATCTCGGTCTCGGCGTCTGATCTCCGATATTTTTATATGCCATACTTAAGGGAAATACTAAAAATGAAGCAGGTGTTTTGAAGACTTTCCAATGAAGCAGGAAGCAGGTGTACTGAAAACTTTCCAATGAAGCAGTTATTTATGTCAGGTAGAATGAAGTAGGTGTACTGAACACTTTCCAATGAAGCAGGTGTTTATGCCATTACGCAAGTGTATCAGGACTCCTCCAAGAGATAACACATACGAATGACCAAGCGTTCATTTATTATTAGAATCAACGAAAATAGAAGGGCAATAAAGAACAGTTATGTAAACACGGCCCTATCAAGAGAAGCATTCATGTCAGCTGCTCATGTACGGTATAACACAAAGAAATGAGCATCCTACTCCACCGCAAAATGTACTGCCATTCGCGAAACTTTGTAGAGCATTACCAGCAGCGAGTATGGAATGATAGCGTCTCGGTTAAGTTGAAATCATTTCTTCAAATAGTGAATGACTTTCGTTTTACTTCCATGATTCCACGTGCTAAACGAACACGGCGCTTCGTGTTTTTGAATGGATAATTACATTCACATCTGTTCATTAGTTGACAAGTCAAGTGACCGAGTTCAAATTGTTGAAGTGCGCTGTTGACGAATTTGTTACCTACCTTCATTGAAAAAGCCATCTGCTTGATGCGCGACAGCAGGGAAAATCGATAAGAAATTCGGTATACTAGTATAGTTATACTATATTAGATTACACTGTCTTCTTTAACTTTGACAAATTATCTAATTTTGATTATTACGTCATTATTGCGAACGTATTCTGCGCAACCGACATGCGTATTTTAGATTACGATGAGTTCATCTATTGTACACTTAATAAACAATAACCCAAACTTTTTTTTTCAGGAATTTGTTTGAAAAAATTAAGTTACAAAACAATTTTCAAGTTACACGCATTTTGTGTATTGGTAACTCTTTCTAATACAAATGGTGTGGGGAACACCACGAAATTTGAGAAACGGAACCAGGGTCTGTACTTGCATTTTGCAGCAAATGACAGCAAATTTCGATTTCCGTGAGATTGGTATATTTGACACGCCATCTGAATTGAATAATTCAGATGACGAAAACACTGGACCCTTTGAAAAAATGCCATTACTCGCTCATGAGGTATAAACTAGGGTTAAGAAAGTTTCTGTGAAAAGGCTGCACGTTACTCTATATGAAACCGAGGCATTTGTTTTCATTTCGCTTCAAAATATCTTCTTAAATCACTTAATTTTGTAAAAAGCAATATCAACATGAAAAATTCGACGTTGAACACAGATGTTGCAGATGTTTGTCATTGAACACGGATGTTTCAAAACATTTCAAGTGTTCTACAAAACTGTTTCAGTTCATATTCAGTCATTAAAGGTATTTTCCAAGGACTTTTCCGATTTCATGTTAACGATGCGTATTCAAATCCATGAAAGAAACTCTCGCTATTCGTAATTATAATTTTCTGTCAGCTCAGGTGAACAAATTTTAGGCCTGAGCTTCCAAAGGCGTTTTAAATTTAAATGCGTAAGTCTGTCTTATTTCAGTATGTCTTTAAACATATTTCCAAATTTAGACTCCACAGAGAAGGGATTTTAAACCGTTTGGGCGAGGATAACAGGACTCTTTGGCTCCTAAATATCCGGCAAGAATGGAGCGAATTTCGAGGCCTGGTTGACCAACGTGCTTTTGTACAAACGCGGAATGTTTTCCATTTCTTTTAAACACTGTCCAAAATTTCGCCCCGCACGGGGATAACTGGTTTTCCAGTTATTTGGGGAGCGGCGCCCCCACGGCCCGAGCTGACCTTGTGACTGGTCAACATCTGATGTCATGCCACCGCTTGTTTTTTATTTCGGTGCTATTGGAGTTTGCAGGGACGGCTGTTCATCCAGCTATTGGGGAGTCGCGGCCCCACGATCCCGAGCTGGTCTTGTGTCTCGCTTTTTCGTTTTTATTTATTTTCTCCACTGGCTAGTTGCCCGTGTTGTATACTCTACCTAATCGCTACCACGTTATGCACTAACACCCCGGTCTTGTGGTTTTGTTACCCTCCACCACTAAGTGTATTATATTAACCGCTCAGTTCGTAGGTTGCTGAGATTCTGTTTAGGTTCCCTTCCAGGATTTGTCTTCTTTGGATTTCTTTTTCCTTTTAGCTGGTTTGGGTGCTAGACCTACCTGCATGTTTGCCGCGTGCAGAGACCCGTGAGGCGGAAATGGGATGTCTAGCGGCTGAGGTCGCAGGAGACCGGATAAGTGCCTCCTGTGTACCAACACTCCTCTTCGACCCCGGCTTCGCTGTAAACGGGAGGCTAGAGACTAACCCACCTCTAGTCAGAAGTCTTGTACCAAGTTGTGTACAGGGCTTTAGCGGCTTTTTGTCGTATAGCACGGCAGGGTAAGCCCGGGGGCTGTGGGATCATGCCAAAGGCGTTGGCATGACGGTACCCGGATGCCGAAGTGTCCGCCGAGTGCGTGTGATCACAGCCAACGGACTATATCTGCAACGTATAAGCTCCAGAACTGTGTCCAGCGTCATTTTCTTGACTTGCAGACCTCCAGTTCTCCCTAGTAGGGCTCGGTGGTGGGTGGAGTAGTTTGCAGACGAATCCTCTTCCTTTTTTCCATGGGTAAAAACAAAAAGAAAAACTCCAAATTTAAGTCGCCTGAGAAAATGATTATTGACAATTACTCTCCTTCGTCTTCTCAACCTACCAAGTCTCATACCCTTAAACGGTCTTTAGACCTTGACCTGGACCAAGAATGTGGAACCTCTTCTTCGGCGGCTGTACCAGTCGCTCCGAAGCGTCGTCTCCCCTCAATTGCTGTGACTACGCATGCTACTCACTTGCTTGTAGAATCCATCGATCAGCATGAGAGACTGTCCACCAGATCTCCCTTTTTCATTTCTAAAGCTTTGGACGCTGCGGTTGGCCCCTTGAAGTCTGTCAGGAAGCTTCGCTCTGGGGACCTGCTTGTCCAAACTTGCAGTGTTTCTCAGAGTAACACTTTTCTAAACCTCACTAGTCTTCAAGGCATTCCTGTAAAAGTGACACCTCACCCATTTCTTAACAATTCTCGGGGTGTTATTTCGGAGTTTGATCCCCTCCCATGCAGTGAAGACGAATTCGTGACTGAACTTGCTGATCAAGGTGTTATTGCTGCACGTCGTATGATGTTCCGGCGTGATGGTTCCATGATTAAGTCAAAAAATGTCATCTTGACTTTTAACTCCCCGAAAGTTCCGACCGAAATCAAGGCTGGCTACTTGGTCTGTGGAGTTCGCCCGTACATTCCCAGTCCTCTGCACTGTTTCAGGTGCCAGAGGTACGGGCATTCACAACGTTTCTGTAAGAGTTCCGCTCGTTGCGCAAATTGTGGCTCCAGTGAACATGACGGGGAAGGTTGCACTTCTGCGGCCTGTTGTGTTAACTGCGGTGAGGCCCATGCAGCTTACTCCCGCAACTGTATGAAATGGAAGGACGAGATGGCGATCCAGCGCCTCAAGACCCTGGAAGGCCTCTCGTACCCTGCTGCCAAGGCCAAGTTGGGTATACCCACCACCCGACAGCGTACTTTTGCCGCAGTAGTTCAGTCTCTGCCCCAACCCGTGCAGCCCTGTAGCTCTCGCCGCCCTTGCCAAGCGATCTACAGCTGACCAATCGACACAGGTGTTTTTCCCCGAACTCGAGAGTTTTCGAATACCTGATTCTGGGCCTTCTCTTTTGCTGCCGACCGTCTCTTCCAGTTTCCAGCCGAAAGCCTGCACGTGCGGAAGACCCGGCCCTCAATCCGCAAAGGTGTGCAGTGTCCATCCAACTGTCTCGGCCTCAGCGAGGTCCCCACCCTCAACCAACATTATAGAGGAACATAGGGGGAGGAGAGTGACAGTTCGTCCCCAGCCTCAAACAACATTGCAGAGGAACATGGGGGGAAGAGAGTGACAGTTCGTCCCCGCCCTCTGCCAGCATTGCAGAGGAGTGTGGGGGGGAGGAGAGTGATTCATCCTTTGTGTAGTTGTGTTTAAAGAAAAAAAAAATATATATATATGTGTATGTGTGTGTGTATATATATATATATATATATATATATATATGTATATATATATATATATACATATATATATATATATGTATGTATATATATATACATACATATATATATATATATATATATAGGGATGTAAGGTCAGGTGATGCGTAACATCACAGCCTCTCCTTGACAAATGTCAACCCCGCCTTCTCGTGGTGCATCCTGTTCCCACTAAAAGGGCTCTGACGACCGCAAATAGCGGTATAACTATACCATCGGGATTAGAGGAAATGCTATCCCACACTCACCAACCCGCTTGGCCAGCGTGGTGAGTTATGGCCAAACCCCTCCAAAATGATTCCACAACTTAAATCTTGGCCCTCAGTCTCCGGCAGCTGGAATGTACCTGGCCAAGGCAGCGGCCAGTGCGACATGAAGGCAGAGGGTGCTAAGAATCCCCGGAGGACCGGACTAGGCTGCCATCTGATGCTGACCTTGGCTGCTTACAATGGACGCTCCCTATCTTCTGATTCAAGGCTTCTTGAATTGGAAGAGGAACTACAAAGGATCAAGTGGGACATCGTGGGGCTAAGTGAGGTAAGGAGAAAAGGAGAAGATCTCATCGAACTGAAAAGTGGACATCTCTTCTACTATCGTGGGACAGATACTGGCAGAACTAGTGGTGTTGGATTTATAATAAACAAGAAACTGAAGAATAAAGTTGTAGAAGTTGAAAGTTCCTCTGACAGAGCTGCACGACTTGTTATCCAACTCTCGAAAAGATACCAGGCTCAGATTATTCAAACTTATGCACCCACCACAAGTCATCCTGAAGAAGAAATTGAAGAATTTTATGAGGAAATTTGTCATCTAAATAATAAAGGTAAGCAGCACTTGAAAATAATTATGGGAGATTTCAATGCAAAAATAGGGCAACGGCAACAGAATGAAACTTCAGTAGGTAAATTCGGTCACGGCAACAGAAACCAGCGTGGAAATACTCTCGTTGCGTTTGCAGAGGCAGAAGGGTTTTTCATCTTGAACTCCTTCTTCAAGAAAAAGCCACACAGGAAATGGACATGGAGACATCCAAATGGGACGACAAGTGAAATTGATTTTATTATGTGTAACAAAAAATTCGTCATAGAAGACTGCAGTGTGCTGAACAAGTTCAACACAGGTAGTGACCATAGATTGGTGAGATGTAAGATGCACCTCAACACTAAACTTGAACGTGGCAAGCTCATAAGACAAACAAAATCTATTGACATAACCAACCTTAAAGAACACCATAATACCTTTAAGTTAGAACTGAAGAACAGGTTCTCTGCTTTAGAAGGCCTAACATCGGAAGAAGTGGACATCTCTGAAGTTAACAGAAAAGTAACCAAAGCTCTTATGGAAACAGCAACAAAATTAGCTGGGTCTAAGAACAAGTTGCATGTGAACAAATTATCAGGAAAAACCAAAATGTTGATGCAAAAAAGAAGAGAGATGAGGACAACTAAAGAAGATGTGACTTCCAAAGTGGAATATATAGAGCTATGCAAGACAGTAAGAAAAAGTATCACTGAAGACGTAAGAAAATTCAACTGTGAACTAGTGAGGAAAGCAATTGAAAACAACCAAAGCCTAAAGATAGCAAAGGGACATCTCAGTAAGGGAAGAAAACAGATTATGGCACTGAGAAAAGAAGATGGTTCTGTAACAAGAAATAGAGGCGAAATTTTGACAAGAGTGAAAGATTTCTACTCCAAATTATATGAAAGGGATGATATATGCACTCCAGACATCATGAAAGATACCAGTACCAGAGTTCCTCCAGTCCTTCCAGCAGAAGTTGCACATGCAATCAAGAACATGAAGCGAGGAAAAGCTCCAGGAGAAGATGGAATTACTGTAGACATCATACAAGAAGCAAGTGGAGAAATCGAAACAGTACTCGCCCAAATTTTCACTCGATGCCTTAATGAAGGAAAGATTCCTGAGGATTGGAACACCGCTACAATGATCCTGCTACATAAGAAAGGTGACATTGAGGATCTCGGAAACTACAGACCTATCAGCCTCCTATCAGTAGTTTATAAAATCTTCACTAAAGTTCTTTCACACCGCTTGAAGGTAACACTGGACATGGCTCAACCGAGAGAACAAGCTGGATTCAGGAGTGGCTACAGTACAATAGATCATATCCACGTGCTGAGAGAACTAATTGAAAGAGCGAGGGAATATGAGCTTCCATTGTGCATGGCTTTTATCGATTATGAAAAAGCCTTTGATTCGGTGAAACCATCAGCAGTTACAATGGCTCTGAAAACCTGCGGTATTGAAGATGCATACATTAATATTATTAATAACATCTATGAAAATGCAAGTGCAAAGATTAGGCTGTTTGAAAATACAACACACGTAAAAATTGGAAAGGGAGTGAGACAAGGCGACACCATATCTCCGAAGCTCTTTAATGCCACATTGGAGGGTGTTTTTCAGTCGCTGAGCTGGGAAAACAAGGGGATAAAGATTAATGGAGATTATCTAACCCACCTTCGTTTTGCTGATGACGTAGTCATTTTTGCAACTACCCCATCAGAGCTGCAGAGTATGATCCAGGAACTTGCTGACAAGAGTAAAGAAGTGGGATTAAAAATGAACTTTCAGAAGACAAAAGTGATGTTCAATGCTTTTACAAGAAATGAAGATTTATCGATTGATGGAGAAAAGCTGGAGATAACAGATACGTACGTTTATCTTGGACAGCAGATATCAAGTGAGGGTCACATTGATGAAGAAATTAATCGGCGTACAAAACTTTCCTGGAGAGCTTTTGGAAGAAACAGCATAATTTTCAAGAGCATTATGTCTTAAAAGAAAAGTGTTTGATCAATGCATCCTTCCAGTGCTTACGTATGGTGCAGAGACGTGGACCTTAACTAAAAGAGACATACAAAGGCTGCAGACAACTCAAAGCAGCATGGAGAGGTGCATACTTGGTGTAACCAGGAGTGATAAGAAGAGGAACTCGTGGATCCGAAAAATGACAAGAGTGGAAGACATCATGATCAGAGTTAAATCCCTGAAATGGCAATGGGCTGGACATACTGCCAGAAGGACAGATCATCGATGGACAGCCGAAATTTTAGATTGGATTCCAAGGGACAGGAAAAGACCCAGAAGAAGACCACATGGGAGATGGGTGGATGAAATTCGAAAGTATGCAGGGGTGACATGGAGGAGACTGGCACAAGACAGACCGTTGTGGAGGAAACTTGGGGAGACCTTCGTCCAGCAGTGGATTGATAATGGTTGACAATGATGATGATGATGATGATGATATGTATATATAATTATAATAGTAAATTAATAAATTTTTATATAAACCTAATTAACTACCTTGTCTTCACAGCTTTCATTATACTCTTTTTCAACTTTTACCAAGCCTGTCTGCTCTTAATCATTTTCCACGTTTTTAAAAATCTGTGGCTGATAGTTCTTTGTCTGGCGCTCCTTGGCCAAACCTGGCCCTTGCGCCAATAAAATCCACCAACCAACCAACCAACCAACCAACCAACCAACCAAAACTTCGTGAAGGGAGAATGTGTAACGTCCTACGGGCTACTTGTGCTGACCAATAAACCTCGTAACAAAACAAAACTTAACTTTGTATTAGTGCCTCGCTTATATACACCGAAAGTTCGTGAAGAAAGAATGTTTAACGTCCTGCGGGTTACTCGTGGTGACCGATAAACCTGCAAACAAAACAAAAGTTCTGTTTGTGTTAGTGCCTCGCTTATATACACCGAAATTTCGTGAAGACAGAATGTTTAACGTCCTACGGGTTACTCGTGCTGACCGATAAAGCGGAACAAAACAAAAGGTCTCTTTGTATTAGTGCCTCAGCTATATACAACGCAAACGCAAAATATTAATATCCGCTCGTTCTTACGCAAATGAGAGTAACTACAAGAAGACGACGGTGTATGTGAAGGCCATTAAATTAATAATATATAATAGGCTACAACTGTCCATAACGTTCTGATGTCATTCATTACTTGTAGCGCATCTGCTTTTATCCAGTGGCCAAAACTGAAGCTAAAACTAACCGGTATCGCGCGATACGTAAAATCAACAAGAGATAACAGAATATAAATTAAGTTAGTAAAACAAACGACTTCAACTATGGCCCCACGCAAGTGTTTGAACAATTGTCTGCGACGTTTGGTATGTTACGTAGGTCTTGCTTCGTGTTTCATTTCATTTTCTACGCGTTGCTGAGTAATTTCATAAAAAGTAACAAATTGCACAGTGATTTCATAGAAAGTAATTAAATTGCACGGTAATTTCATAAAAAAGGAGTTTAGTATTATTTTTTTTCATAAAATTAAATCAGCGTTATTTTAGTTCATAAAAATGAACAAGTAAAATTGTGAGAAAGTAACTGTAGGCGTAGTTTTTATTTACTGTGATGGAAATTTTTAAAATTATTGGGGGCGTGGAGTTTTTTCCTTGTAGTAAAGGATGGAAGTAGGTAAAGCTGAGAGAAAACGTCGCTTAAATGGGGAACGACATTGGCGATGACGTGTAAACCATTCTTCTAATTTTGCATATTTTGAACGAAGGTAGAGCTAATCGCAGACGCAATGAAACTTTTGAAGAGACACGAGTCAGATGTATTGCTGATGCTCTTGCGGATGCTAAACACCGACAGCCAGAAACTCCTGAACAACTACAAGATCGACGTAATGCAGCTTCTCTATCAGATGATCATGTATTTTGCGACTCGTGTTATAAAAAATTCAGTCACAGCTTTTTCACAGGTGCATGGCGCGGGCTATGTGTTAGTGTTTTAAATAACATGTGACACTGAACCGTTAATGGACCAATACTAAAAGCGAAAGCTACTAAATTAAGCCCTGAAATCATTTTTTATTATAGGTTTAACGACCACCGTGAGCAACTCAATGGGCTATAAGCAGTCGCCCGTCCCTAATGTAGGGACACTGGTACGACATTGGACGGTGGGCTAAACAGATTTAAAATTAGAAAAGGGGTTTCTATGCATAAAATAATTTGAAAACCAGCTTTTGTTTTCACGCAGCGCTTTGTGGGACTAGTCCCCCATCTTGTCAGAAATTCTAGCTCTATACAACGCAAAAGACATTTTCAACACAGATGAATCTGGGCTGATTTATATATTGCTGCCTGACAGGACTGCTAATATTTCGTTGTCTGATCGGCTGATTTATATTTAGTTGCCTGACGTTTAAGTTTTCTATATTACGCCAATATGGATGGTAGTCATTAATCATAGCCATGTGACATTAGAAGATCATAAACACCAAGCTGCTTTCGTGGTGCTTTGCTACCATGCGCATATGAAGGTAATAAGAAAGCGTGGATGACAATCTCGTTTTTTATCAGGTGAATTAAAGTTTTCGACTTTCAAGTTGGAATTGACAAGAGATAAACAGCTCTGTTCATCCATAATTGTCCTGCACAGCAAGCCCCAGAAATATTCAATTGGATAACTTTGAAATGATGTAATTGCCACCTAAATCCACTGGTGTAAATCAGATCAGGGAATTATGAAACTGATAAAGCAAATATATAGGACCATTCTGGTAAATGACGCGATCAGGCGGAAAACATCGGGTGATAAGCCAGTAAAATTGAGCAAGAGCTCTTGTCGTGGCATGGAAATGAACTTCCACGTGAGTACATGAAAGCATGCTTAGACATGCTGGCTTCACTGCCAAAGCTGATTTGAATAAGAAAATCATTGCGGAGAAACCTGCAGAAAAGGATGCAGAAAGGGCAGCTTTGGCAAAAGATGGGATGGCCATTCGGCTTTAAAGACTATGCCAGTGGTGATGCAGACGCACAGTTTTACCCTGAATGACATGTCTAATGCAAATATCATGGAATCCGAAAACGAAAGCTCAGAAAGGGAAGATGAGGATAATGAAGAGGGTAGAAATTCAAGCTTACCATCTCACTCAGGACTCATGTAAGTTTTACACACAATCGGATAATATTGTAGTGCGTCAAATGCGCCTATTGGAAAAATGGCAAGTTGCGCCTATTGAAAAGATGGCAAGTTGCGCCTATTGAAAAATGGAGATTTGCATGCTACAATAATCAATGTCAAAGAGGAAATAAAGGGCTCTCGAATCTTATTTTTTTGTAAAAATCCGAATCTGAATTAAAAACAAATATCAGGTATGTAATATGTATTTGTTCGTATAAAACTGCAATATTAGCTCAGACTTAACATTTTACTAAACAGAAGATCCGGATATTTCACTAAATATGGGATCTCGCTAAATATAGACTTGTTATAAACGCATTTTACAAAATGTAAATGTGTCAAAATCATTTCTTTGTTTAAAATACCTTTTAGCCTTTATTTTTGTACGGGTGAAAGTGCAGTACCGAGTATTATAAGAATATTTATGAAGCATGCCAAAATATGAACCTCTGTGCCTCACGTGTACGACAACTCACAAGTCTCGGGGTGCCTCACGAAACAGAAGAAAATATATAGAGATACAATAGATGATCTGTGCTATCGCTCCAAGTTTGGGATCAAAAACTATATTAGCCTCATTCACGTGACACAAATAGACAAATATAAAAACATCGTCAAGAGACAGTTGATGTTCTTGAAGACATAGGAAAACTAACCTTTCTTGGCTATAACTACCAGCAATTAGTTCTATGGTAGCCCACCGAAGCACTGTTCTATTGAGATCTTCGAACCAACAGTTTTTCACTCGAATTATTTCGGTGCCTCCTGTGAACGATTGAGAGGAATTCTAATTTATTATATATATTTTGTGTTTAAATTGCAGAGTGAAAGTTAAATCCAGTTTGAGTAAATTGTGGGTTTTCAACACCAAAGCAGTAACAAAGCAGTAACAAAACAGATATGATACAATCGTATTTATTAGTGTACGAAAACATAATTTTCCCATAAGAATTTCCCGTCAACGGACAACTTCTTAAGTTGGTTACAAAGGAAAACAGAATCAAACTAATAGATATATACACATACATATAAATAAATAAATAAATAAATAAATAAATATGATATTAAGAACACCACGCTCGCGCATACAAACACGCGGGTAACAATTGATATGCTACAGTACATGATTATGACCAAAATGTAATGAGTAATTGATGTATACAGAATCATTGCATCCTACTTAATATGCCAAGAAGATGGCTCCTAGTCACAGGGAGCTCTACTAAAACTTCTGTGTTGCACACATAATGACGTGTTAATATCTCAGTAGTTTCTCTAATTGCTGCCGTTCTGGCATATCTGTAATGGATGTTCTGCCATTGCGGTTACGCTCCCTGGATAGCTACTTCCTGGAAAGCGCTGTTGTAAGTTTATTTTGCTTCACGGCTCTTATGTGTTCTGCCATTCTAACACTAAAGGACATTTTAGTGAGTCTCACATAATGTTTAGTAGACGAGTCCGGGTACTGTTGTAGAAGGCAGTAGATACCTGCGTCTGTAAGGCTTGTGAAGCCGCCATAGGATTAGGTGATTTCAAACCTACACCTAGATCTCTCCTTCGAAAAAGTTTCTTGATGAAATATGAAATTCTGGGTATGTAGGGAATAGCTCCAACAAATTTCAATGGTGCCGTTTCACTTACCTCAATTCGTTTGCTTGCCTCCGTTAAACTTACCACGGCACTTGCTTTACCATAGCGTTTGCCAGGGAAGTACCTATCCATGGAGCGCAACCGTAATGGCAGGACACCCGAGATATTGATCCATGCAGACATTTCAGAACGGCAGAAATTTGAGAAACTATTGAGATATTAACACGCCATGATGTGTGCGACCCAGAAGTCTGAATTGAGCTTCCTGGGGCCTGGAGTCATCCGCTTGGCATAATAAAAGGATGCAGTGATTCTATATGCATCAACTACTTATTACGTTTTGATCATATACCATATACTGTAGCATTAAAGTTGTTACCCACGTGGTTGTATGCGCGAGCGTGATGTTCTACATATGATATTTATTTATTTATGTGTATACGTATTCATGTGTTAGTTTGATTCTGTTTACCTTTGCAACCGCGTGAAGAAGCCGTCCGTTGACGGGGAAAGTTTGTGGGAAGATTATACCTTTTCCTACACCAATAAATACGGATTGCATTATATTTGTTTGCTAAATCCAGTTTATTGACGTATTGATGGAAACGTTCACATTTTCCCACCACGTATTCAAATATCAGCGTATCAGATAATACTTCTTTACCGAACGTATGTTTTGTAGTTTTTATTTTTGTTTTTCTCATCACATAATCAACGTCTCTAAGCCAAAGATTTAGCGTGACCCATTACCGCGTAACTAATTACATAGTAACATAGAATTCTAACGGAAATCCCCCTATCTCTCTCTCTCACTCTATCTTTTAAACTTCTGCAAATTTTACATTTTCCTTGTAAATTTCTTTCGGAAAGTTTATCGAAACTTCCTTCGAGTCTTGAAGTTCTTGTCAAAAAGAACGACTTTTGATGTACATCCCCGATAAACGAACTGTAAGTCCTGAATGAAAAATTAGTCAAGATGATACTGAATGTAAAATTACTCTAAATCGTACAGAAATAGATAAAGTGAAAAAAATGTGTCTGTGTATTCAGAAAGCATTTCGACATGGAAAATAGTTTAGCTGGGCAAAGTCGTGTGCCACAGAATTCACAGAATTAAATGAATCCCGAAAAAGTTATTAATATCTGTGTATAAATGTGTAACTGTTCCTAATCTGATGTACGCCAGAAAGACCGGCCCTTTACGCGTATGAGAGCGTAGGAGTCATTTGTGCCGATGAAATGCGGAGTTGCGGGGATTTCTAGCAAGTTACGTTTTCAAAATGTGAGCAACAAGGATATGTTCTAAGTGTTTATTGTAAACATGCTGTGGTTTGCGAGGTCGAGATGTAAGTAATTTGAGGTGGTTTGGCTGTGTTGAAAGACTAGCTGCTGAGATCTTAACTAAGATAATCCTTTCCACACAAAAGGCGAGAAGAGCACGCAGAAGAAGACCAATGACATCATGAGAGGACCAGATTAAGGAATATCTCGATGTTAGAAAAGATAATGATTCGCAAGTTCAAAGTTCTTCTATGATGGTGTTAGTGGCGCTCCAGTTGTGTGCCGAGATCCGTCCAAACAGATACATTTGTTATGTCGACAATAAGTGAAATTCAGCACCATCAATTTTATATTTTAATCTTGCAGATGAGTGTAGTTTTAAGAGCTAACGTGTGAATACCAGATAACAGGTTAATGGTATGTTTCTATTGATGTATGTAAGTATATCAGACCATTTACATTTGAAACAAAATAAGACAATTTCTCGTGTAGGTCTAACACCAATTAAAGTAAAATGTGCTCAGAAGCTAGGTTTTTACGTTACATTGAGTCTACAGATTTATCAGTTCTACAAGAAAACCCACGATACCATATTACGTACAGTCTCCTTTCTTCCCTGAATGTAGAACCGATGCTCTTTTCATAGCATTGTGTTTGA
This sequence comes from Macrothele yani, assembly GCA_039090855.1. Taxonomy (NCBI): domain Eukaryota; kingdom Metazoa; phylum Arthropoda; class Arachnida; order Araneae; family Macrothelidae; genus Macrothele; species Macrothele yani. The sequence goes on along the minus strand of CM077033.1, from coordinate 50,856,163 downwards.
TGTTAAACGTGCTTTACATTATAATGATCAAAATTTTAGCTCAGCAAAGACAGTACAACCAGAAGGAGAATTCATGATGCTATTATTTAAACGAATTTCTTGTAAAATCTCAAAATTTATTTTGGATCGCCATCATCTTGAAGCTTATAAATTCCGATGAGCAAAGAGTAATATCTTCTGTGTGCTGCAGTTCCTTTAAGAAAGTCAACCTCTTTCGGAGAGTAATTCTCTGTTGAACAGATGTTTGCACGTACACGTATGTGTAGAAAGTATCATTTTTTTGTTTCCTTGTGGATTTGACATTGCATGCGTGGATAAGGAAACAACAAATGGTTTGCGATAAACTGTTGTGGTAAAAGGTCCTCCACAGAGGGACACCAGGATATCAAAAATCGCAAGGGGATTTCGATTTCAATCTCACAAAACTGAAATTACTTTGAAAAGCCCTTTCGTGATGGACGAAGCGGGCCAAATATTTAGGAATCTAACGCCTGGCTCTATATTCACATCTACAAAATTTCCGGTACAAGAGAATTTGGGTGTCACCCCCTTTGCTCCTCCTAAGACGTGCTTCAAAATTTCAAAACTTTCAAAAGTTTTAGTTATAAATTTATTTTTCAAGCCAATAGACAAATTAATTTTTACGGAACAAAAGACTATATCAAAGACATACGTTCCTAGGGATTGTATCAGGTCTATTGTAAACGTGGAATTTCATACGTAAGAAATATCAGCAAGGATTTAATTTTACATGTGAAGGAATCCAAGATTTACTTACTAAACTGCAAACTGAAGGCTTCGTCTATTGCCCAAACAATTGCCATATATTATCCATAAAATAACAATATACACTGACGAGAAAAAAATCCCAACACCAAGAAGGAGTTGTGTTAGAAAATCGACAGTTGGTAGGCGGTGAGAGTACATCTGTAAGATGAAGTCTACGCAAATTTCGCGCTCGGCGCATACGTGTGGCGCTAGTAGCGCCTCGGAACATGCAAAGCATGTTTGCTGTAAATACGCGCTGTAACGTTCGTGAGCGTTACTCATCGTTGAGATTCGACGCAGTGTGTTGATGTTAGTCAAGAATGCCTTTAAGAAGTCGAAGAAGCCATTATCAACAGCTCACGGAGTTTGAACGAGGTCGTGTAATAGGGCTACAAGAAGGTGCATTTTCTTTCCGCAATATTGCAGAACGACTTGGTAGGAATGTAGCCACTGTGCATGATTGTTGGCAGCGGTGGTCAAGGGAAGATACTGCCTCAAGAAGACCGGGTTCCGGCCGGCCACGTGGCACTACTGAGAGGGAAGACCGCCGTGTACGGCGTATGGCCGTGGCGCATCGTACCGCGTCTTCGGCAGCAATTCGAGCTACAGTTGCCACCACAGTGACACAACAAACTGTTACCAATCGGGTACTTGAAGGACAGCTCCGAGCTAGACACCCCGTAGCGTGCATTCCACTTACTCTAAACCACTGCCATTTGGGACGTCAGTGGTGTCAAGCTAGAGTTCATTGGAGGACGGAGTGGAAATCTGTTGTGTTTTCTGATGAAAGCCGGTTTAACCTGAGTGCCAGTAATGACAGTGTGCTGGTTAGAAGGAGGCCAGGTGAGCGCCTGCAACCAACCTGTCTGCGGCCGAGACACACTGGACCTACACCTGGAGTTATGGTCTGGGGAGCAATTTCCTATGACAGCAGGAGCACTCTCGGGGTTATCCCACGCACCCTGACGACACAGTTGTACGTCGGTCTAGTGATTCAACCTGTTGTGCTGCCATTCTTGAACAGAATTCCAGGGGGTGTTCTCCAACAGGATAACGCTCGCGCGCATACCGCTGTTGTAACACAACATGCTCTACAGAGTATCGACATGTTGCCGTGGCCTGCTAGATCACCAGATATTTCACCAATCGAGCACGTATGTGACATCATTGGACGACAACTCCAGCGTCACCCCCAACCAGCATTAACCGTCCCTGTATTGACCGACCAAGTGCAACAGGCATGGAACTCCATCCCACAAACTGACATCCAGCGCCTGTACGACACAATGCATGAACGTTTGCGTGCTTTAATTCAACATTCTGGCAGTTACACTGGTTATTAATGTACCAGCATTTCACATTTAAAATGGCTCTTCTCGCGCTTACATTAAGCTGTGATCTTGAAACCTTAATCGATTAAATATGTTACCTATATAAATGTATTGCCGCCATTTCATTCCTCTACGACTATTTTTTCGTGGTGTTGGGATTTTTTCCGTCAGTGTATTTTGTACTCAAAACGTTAAAATTATTAATAAACCACATTCGATACTGAAGCTTGATATTGTAAAAGCTTTCCACATATATCGCAACCGTTGTTCAAGGCTTGTCAATGATATTCAACTCTATTTCTTCTAAGTGCGTGGAAACAACTCGCCAATATATGTGACCATCATAATGTGCATCTCCCCATTCTTTTTTGCGTTGTCTGTGGTCATCGTGTTTCATCTTTAGTTAATGTCCACGTCTCTGCTCCGTACGTAAGCACTGGGATGATTCAGTGATTAAACACTCTTATTTCAAGACACAATTGCAAACTGCTCTTGAAAGTTGTACAGTTGCTTCCAGAAACCACAATTTACACACAGATTAATTACTTCATTAATGTGACCAACGATTGAATATAGTAATAAATCCCAGCATATAAATTGTTGTGAAATATATCTTCACCTATAATCCTCCGAAAACTGAAACTGTAAAGGGAAATGAAAATCTGAAGGAAAAAGTTCCTTGGAATCTTAAACACAAATTATAATTAAAATAGTCTCCGTCGCAAATAAAAAATTCTAAACTGCTACATCAATGGGTGACAATATAAAAAATAATGTTGTTATTCTTAGGAAATTTTCATTGCATTCCGTTAATAAAATGGCAACATAAAAAATCTCACTTAAAGCAGTTCCTATTTTTGAAGTAGGGAAAAATATTATATATGCTGATATAGAGATCATGTATTGGGTTTAATGTTTACTGCTTCACGATCCCATAAGCACCTTACTGTTTAAAAGATTTATCCTGAGTTTAGTTTTTCCCAAGTAAATTTATTTCCAGAAGGATTGCACTACTAGAATAGTTTATCATTAGTTACACAACCTAATAATACACATTATCCCCAATAAGAACATGCGTGAAGAACATCATAAAAATTCAGTGAATTCTAATTTAATTGATAATGAAAGTTAATATAATCCTTTTTTTTTTTGGATATCTTACGGATAATATTTCTGCATTAGGTTTTTTTATATGGATGTGATTAGTAAGAAACTGAGATGAAAGATAGCGCTCTCACAATGAATAACATTTGGAAAGAAAAAACTTCAGAAGAATTTCGGAAATAAAGAATTTACCTCTCCTATGTTTTAAAGAATGGTATATCGCTTAGGAGTTACGAGTATGTGTATCAACTTATTAAAGATTACAGACTTTTTGCTTAAACTTTATTATTCATAATTTTAGCTTTCCGTGTAGAAAACAATGCATTGAAGTTTAACTTAAAATGATTGGTGATTTTAATTTCATAGGAAATAAATTGAATAAAAGGGGAAAACATGTTTTTTGAAGCTTTACCTTTACGAACACTTTCCTTAAACGTACATTCATTTGTCTGTAGAAAAAATACATGTATCCGTACTTAATATTTCTAATTAAGTACTCTCAATACAAAATAGTGGTAAAATATTGCTTTTTATATGTGATGAAACTCTGTAACCATTCTCTAAAGAAGATACAGACTGTTTTAAAATTTATAACAGAAAAAAATGCGTGTATTGATTACCATGCGGTTTATAAGAAAAGAATCACCTAGTATGGGATTTTCTTTCCCAACAGAAAAACAGATTATATCTAATAGGCACAAACCGACTGCGCTATAGACTTCAAGTTTGTAAATGTAGCGAAAACAATGAAAATACTTACGTTAGATAAATTTGTGACATTATCAATACAGCAGCTACTTAACATGTCCACAATCTCCAGTGAATGTCAAATTATGATAGTTCTGTCCAAAACCTTTTCGGTGAATGGCTTTCTTCGGCTGTGGCAGTGTGGAATATCTTGTTTGGTACACCCTGGACATTATATTCTCCACGAATAGAAACCTACAAGAATCATATCGGGAGGCCGAGGTTGTTAGGGGACGCTGCAGGTCCTGCTGATTAGTTTTTTATCACCGCATGTGGTAACAAGAAAGTTCTTTACCGGGGATTCGCTACTTTCTACCGCACCACGCAGCATAAACATGACTGTGAACAGAAACTTATGTTATTGCAAACATGGGTTTACGGTTTCTAGCAGAAGTTTCAAGTAGTGTACGACATTTATTGAGAAAGTCTTCCACCTGGGTCTTGGGCACGGAAAAGTATGATAATAAGGCTGAATATTGTCGAAGAGCAGAAATCTGATGTTTCCAAACATAGAGCAGAACGTCACCAAAAGAAGTAAGTATCTTTTTGATTTACCTGTGATTTGATCACAGTTATCGAAAAATCATAGGTTGCGCCTGCTACTCAAAACCGTGAGTAACAATGATCGTCCAATAAACGTTCCTCACGCTGTCATTGCTACCCATCATGCTCTTCGTGATGTTTCACAGCTCCGTGTTAACCGTTACCGAGTGAATCCTGCTCCTGTAGCTGTTAGTTGTTACTCGTTATTTCCAGTTGTGTTTTGGCAGCTGCCTGCTCATCGTGATTTTTTCACAGCGTTATTTGTGAGCTCATCGTTCCGTCGTTCTCTCAGTAAGTGAGATTCATTTTTTCAATTTGGAGAAAATAGTGAACTGTAAACGCTACTTAGTAAATGGTTAGTTGCTTCATCCATTTCAAGGAAGAAAAAGAAATGGCTGCCTCTTTTCTTTCAAAGTTGTAACATACCATGTTAGGTATAAAAAATCAGTGTATGTTTGTTAATCTTAATTCCAAATTTAACATATAACCGCCAAAAACGTAAAAAAAAAATTACGCACAATTCAACTGAAAAAGCTCTAAACACTACAGCAAAATATCAGGATAGTGCAGAATTACGTGTATAAGTTTAAAACATATAACTCAGGATCCGCTGCATATTACCGCGACACACCCACATACACCGCTCTGCTAGGTAATTCTACTATAAGTTAGTTCACTGCTACACAGAAGTGACGGAACAGGTCCTAAACTATGATTCCAATCACGTTTAAAAATCACTCTTACTTTTGAGTAGCAGTCACGTTAGCGCCGTATTCACCAAGTAGCACTTAAGATCATCTGTACACTTTATCATAAAATAAATAAAAACCAATGATCAAACTCCTAATTTTAATATTTCTTGGCAAGACGCCAAATTCCCTAATAACAGTAATCTCAAGTTTCGTCCAACAGAAATTATACTGATGAATTTATTTCTATAAGTTTTTCAACAAAATACTGTGTGCTATAGGTTTTGCAGTTTAAAGAATTGCAAACATAAGGCCTATAATTGGATGCTCATATTTCAGTGCCAATGACACTGTACGTAAATAATTAAAAAGCAATATGCAAAAGAAAATTTATGAAAAACTGTATTCGTCTCTGAAATTTACAGGTATCATTTGGTCAATTCTATCGTTTTCAGTTCTGATTCTGAAAATCAAAAGCATTTACATTGAAAGTATAAATTTTGTGACAACTTACAAGTTAAGATACCAGTGAAATCCGATTCATTCTGGTGTTGTACTTATCGCGATACATATACGACGGTCCTTCCCGGTGAGAATTAAGTGAGGCTTGAATGTTTCTTAATACAGTATAGATAAAAGGCTGTCAAAAACGAAGAAATAAAAAATAAGATATGCAGAGTAATTTTTTAAAACCGGGAGTACTGTTTTTCGTTTTGATATCGAAATGTGAAAATATGTTTCATGTACATTACAAAACTGAACACTGCAACAATAAAAATGAAGTATTTTGTTTGACGCTGGTATTCAACAATTAAAACACGCAAAGGTTCTTTCCACTGCGCCACCAAAGTGGGATAAACGTTCAGAAAAAGGGAATTATATTGTTTGTTATTATTACTATTATTATTGTTATTATTATTAGTATTATTATTATTATGAGTATTAACAGATGTAAAATAAATTAAAAACTAATCATTTCCAGATATTGGGTTTCATAAATTGCCACCAGCGAATGTAACAGTATTAAATAAATAATTAAAATACACGCAAGATTCCAAAGCTACAAATGACGAAACACAAGTCGTTTGCTTTCAACATTATTAATGTGTATCCTGTACCCCGTACTAGGATGGTTGTTTTTTAAACATTTAATAAATTTTAATATGTTGGGGATATTGCACTTCTTTAGACGGAGTGAAATCACTTATCTGATAATTTACTGAATTTATTATTTGGGCACTTAGGGAAAGTTGAAATTGTTTTCATAAAAGAAATACTGGATTACGCTATATAATACAAATTTTGTAGATGACAATCCGATTTTTGGCGTAAACGTGACAAAGATGGTAAGTCAGATAATATCCGAAAACTTTAAATTTTTCATCGCCCCGCAGCGGGACTCGAACCCGCGTCTGCCAGAAAAACGCCCGGGTATGCTAACCACTACACCACCCAGAACGCCCAAGTTTCAAGTTTCCGATCAATTTGAATTTAACCATCACATGATTCGCTAGTCGAAGCAACCGGCATTCATGTTTAGCGAATCTGGAGGTTAAGAATCTTATCCCGTGTTTGCCCGGAGAAGCAGGTAAATCATGAAAGAAATACGAGATTACATGAAAGAAATAGAAAGCAGATAAATCATGAAAGAAATAGGATTTTCTGGGAGACGCGGGTTCGAGTCCCGCTCCAGGACGATGAAAATTTTCAAGTTTTCGGATATTATCTGACTTACCATCCTTGTCACATTTACGCCAAAAATGGGATTGTCATCTACAAAATTTGTATTATATGGCGTAATCCCGTATTTCTTTCATGATTTACCTGCTTCTCCGGGCAAACACGGGATAAGATTCTGAACCTCCAGATTCGCTAAACATGAATGCCGGTTGCTTCGACTAGCGAATCCTGTGATGGTTAAATTCAAATTGATCGAAAACTTGAAACTTGGTCGTTCTGGGTGGTGTAGTGGTTAGCATACCTGGGCGTATTCTGGGAAACACGGGTTCAAGCAAGGTCTTTAGACATATCTCATGGTATAAGGTTGGGCTCGCTACGATGTCAGCCTCTCATTGGCTGCTGAAATGACGTTGGCGTGGACGCTCGGGGCTCGGCAGCCAACATGACAGCTTTGAGCGTCTTGTGGCGTTGGCTTACGGCACAGGAAACGATCGTAATAATCACACTTATTATGATAATAACGAAATAAAAGTGCAAAAAGCTGCTCATACATAAATCAAAATCATAAAATCAAACCATTTGCCTTCCGTGAAGCGCAACATTTCGAAATTTATTTGCATGCATGTGAACTCACATTTTAATACTTACCGCCAAGCCACTACAAAATAAACATCTACAAGAATTAAGGTTAAACACTGATATTTAAATTATTTCTGAAATTTACTTCATCAAAAAATTCCAACAAAGGCGGCGATACGTATCGCTGCTAAATCAATCAGTTCCGTACTGTTACTGTGAACAATACGAAAACTATTCTGTCTCTCTATATATTCACATTTGAAACATTTTTCAACATTCCTTCATGGTGTGAATGTATATAGCACATAAGCAAGATAAAAGAAACAAAAACAAAACAATAAAACAAATATATGCGCAAGAAAACCAAGAGTTAAGTGTTATACGTCCTTTTTATTTTTTTTTCAAAATTACTTTTTTCTGTAAAGTTAAATAAGCTTATTATTTTGCTCTAAGTTTAAGAATGTGGTTTTCACTTTAATTTTTTTAACTTTTTTACCAGCATTTGTGCTAGCTCGTTATTTTAGTAGTTTACAGGTTTAGTAGAATTAAATGTTCAAATATTTTATTAACTTACAAAATTTATATTTGGTGCACTTAAGCAGATGTAATATAGCAGAAACCCACTTTCAAGTCCTTGTAGAAATGAGAGAGGGATCATTTCTGTTTGACCCTGAAGAAGGAATAAGTGATTATTCTCCACATATTTTACATTACATGTCTCCTTTCATAATCTCACTTTTAGAGTTTACAGTTTTTTAGTTTTAGCTCTCATCAAAGGGAGAATATAGCTGGGTGATTGGGTTTTGATATTCTTCTTCCTTTAGGTTTTTATTTTTAAAATTTTTTTACACACCCACACACATCATTTAAGAAGGTTGAAATATTTTCTGGAAGTGAAGATATAGAAGCTATATCGAATATCTACTTAAAAAAATTACATCTTGAAAATATATACACACACACACCATATATACATACATATACACATACACACACCATATATACATGCATATACACATACACACACCATATATACATACATATACACACACACCATATATACATACATACACACTTACACCATATATACATACATATACACACACACCATGAAGGAATGGTGAAATTTTTTCGTCTTTAAAAACTCTGTCTCTCCTATATATGTGTCTGGTACTTTTTTTTATATTAATGACTAGCAAATAAGTTAGTATACTTATTACCACTAATGCTGTGCTAATTCAATTCTACAACTTTTCCTTTACCAGATTTGATCCTTAACACATTGTGCCCATGACAGATGTATTGAAATAAAACTTTTCTTTCTCAGATGAGTATATATAATAGCTATCAGAAAAATTGCAAATACTTGCATACATGCATACAAACAATGGAAAATTGAAATAAAAAAAAAATTAGCTTCTGATGGCAGAATTCTTTGTCATTATTCCTGCAGGTTGCTTACATTTTCTCCATGGCATGTAAATTCTGGTTTGGCCATGTGCATCCAGGAAACTTTCACTTTGATGAAGCCTGCCAATTACGTGCTTTTCTGCGTTGAGCTTCTTCTGCCTTCCTAACTTTTGCTTTTGCATTTAAATTTCTTAGATGCATAAAGGTTCATGTTCTAACATATAACTTTATCACTTCTGTAGGAACATCTGGAAACCTCCGACAAATGTTCACACATAGTTTGTGTACAATCTTGTGTTCCTGGGATAAAGAGTCATGTCCATGCACTTCTGCAAACATCAACTCAAACTGGCTAACTTTCTCCAACCATGGATCTGATGGAACAAGCAGGCCACCTCGTGAAAGGGTATCAATCCATCCAACAGGTACTGATTCTGTAGTTGATAGTGGATTGAGTAGCTGGCCAGTTGGCGTACCCAGCGAACGGTCATATTTTCTTCCTCGGTAAGCTGTGTAACCTGCAAGGTAACGGAGTAGCAGGTGGTACTTGAATACCTGTAGAGTCTTGTAGTGTAATATCTCGAATCTCAGTTTCACCTTCAATCATTGCCAGGGGTTCTGACATATCAGGTAAAACGGCACTAAACAATTTAGATGTCAAAAAGTAATCATCACCACCACCTTTCGCAACAGGAGCAGCACTTGAAAATGGAATGTCACTTACATTGGCACCTAGAAGCAAAAACCGCAAACGGGATTTCACTTCTGTAGGCAATGGATGATCATAGAAGTGGCCAAACCCACGTATTTGTGAAAAATCTTTCTCAAGACAGTCTTGATTGACTCGAGCAGTTAGAATGTATTTTATGTTCAGAGGCTTCAGGTCAGTGAAGAGTCCCAGTAATGAGCGAATTGTTGTAATGAATCCTTTCTGAAAGGGTAACAGATGTGTTGCATTACCTACCTTCATTCCTTGGATGAATGCATGCAGCTGTCGTAGAATCATCTCTTGGGTTTCACGATGAGTTCTAAATCCACATGCCAGAGACTTCTCATCTGTAGGCCTTCTTGAATTTAGCACATCAAACGAGTCGTTCAGAAGCTGAACAGATTTCGCGACGTGTTCTTTATGTGGCATAAGAAAGCGTATCCTTTGTGCAATGTGGTTCGAAAAGTGCTGAGTTGCCAAATATACACGTTGGCGGTCACGGCCCTTCACACTAATATGATAAAGTGACAACTTGGGGCATATCTTCATCTCACTGCAATCCAGAGTACGGAGCTGTTCAATAGTAGCTTTCGTAATTTTATTACCTGGAAGTGTTAGTCCATCATCGAGAAAATGATTTCTTAGCAGCTGGTAAAGGTGTGGAACATCTGCAAACTCCCAAACTCGTTAATTTGGTATTTGAGGATTGGGGAAGCATGTGTTTGTGTGTTTTACTTGTAATTCCTTCCATACAGCACGACGTTATTAATACCACTATTATTGCTTGTGGGAAGGTGTAGTGTAGGTACTGCATCAGGTTTCAACACTTTCCTGCTAGTTAACCCAAGTAACTCTGCCTTTAAGTCACGCTGGTAGTTATCCTGTGTGAAATGTTGAGAACACACTCTTGCATTGGAAACTTTGAAGGAATCCTTACCCTTACATTTCTGAATGCACAATTTTTGTAGTAATAAATCCTTGGGAAATACATGGTACATAATGTCAGTGTTCTTGGTTTTCCTATTGTACGTAGTACAACAAGCCACTGCACAAACCGGCATTATTGCGTTTCTTACAAAACACAGAAGCAATGAATTTCAGTGATAAATACGTGTAAATATCAAAATAAACAAAACATAGACATAAAACTATACGATACAAACTTCAAGCGGTTGAAAATCAACTGCGTTAATAGAGAAAACTCCAGCACACCAATTGTAAACAAACAGGGATGCAGAAGTCGAAAGACTGGGCGTCCAGCGTCCACACCTACGTCATGCGTGGTTTCAAAATAACTGTGTCTGATACTGCGCAGCCCAAGCGGGACCCTCCTGGGGTTCAAGTCCCGCTGCAGGACGATGAAAAGTTTCACGTTTTTGGATATTATCTGACTTACCATCCTTGTCACATTTACGCCAAAAATCGGATTGTCATTTACAAAATTTGTTTTACATAATTTATGTTTAAGAAAAATTACCGCAAAATCTACATAAAATGAAATTATAATTGAAATAACTTATTAAAATATTTGTTGTTTAACTATGATAATTAAGAACACAGTACAGGTAATGGTTTTAAGAAATTAAGAGAGGTACAGCTGTATGAATCTTGATATGAAGGAATAAATTCCGCCTCAGCCGAATATGACTAACTGAAGAAGAGTATGGCAGAAGTACGCGAGTGTGCTGACATCTGCTGCTGAATACAACATAAATTGAAGAATGGAATAAAACTGGGAGTCATTCACTTCGTGAAACGTCCGAATAATACTCGAGCCCGTAACTTTATAGTGACTATGATTTTTATTTCTCTGAAAAAGATGACTAATAATTCGATGTCTCAACATCATTGTAAAAACTCAATTTTAGATATTTTGCCGATATTCCTTTCTTCAGTCTTGTGGTTCAATTTTTAATAAAGCGAAAAAAAAATCTAGGAAAATTCAGTAGGCAGCAGAGCGTTTTAGTACCAAACAAAAACGGTCACTCACAATATTACATATTACAAAAGCTGAGGCTTAAAAGAGGAATCACGTGAACAAACAACTCTTTTGCTGACAAATTCAAAATGTTTCTGTTGAAAATTATGAATCAGTTTAGTTGCACGGAGAATTAAGTAAAGAATTTAGGAGTTTATTGTAATGGATTGAAAGTACCTTTTTAGAAGTCCACAATGTGTTTTGTACCAAAGACAAGGACGTTTTATCCTAAAACTTCCAAAATTAAAGTGAAAATAGTACCAGTTATCAAAGTGTTGAATAATCTCTCAATTATGTGATATATGAGAAAACAAAATGCAACTGCGGAATATATGTTTATAAGTTGATTTCATCCAAATAACAGGAACACCGATATTCAAGGTAAATGAAGGAGAAATAAATAAATTTTTTTGCCAAATGTAATGAAATGAAATTGAAATAAAGATAAAAGAGCTGTTCGAAATAGCATTCCATCAGATGGAAAGAACTTGATGATTAAAAGAGGATATTAAAAATGCACTGCACGAATTAGTATTATAAAATAAAGAAAATTAAGTTACACAAGAAAGGGGCAATATTTTATCGCTGGTGTGTGTTAGAACTAAACAACAGCCTTTCTTACAGCTAAGATATGGAAAAAAAAAGCGTTCACTGTTGCCATAAAAATAAAGGTGTTTATGTCTAAGTATCGTGCTTGAAATATGTGATAATTTAATAGATGTCGCCGTAATGTGTGTAACGGGCTAAAATATGGTGAACATTTGCTAAGATTTTTATTCATTGAATTTAATATTTTCGAAAATTGTGAAAAAGACTTTTTTCTAATGTACATAAGTCATATATTTTTTACAACTACCACAAAATCAGATTGGAGCAAAACAAATTGACGTTATTTGGAAAATTTTGTCATCACTACATACTGTACCAAAGTTTTTAATTAACAAAAAAACATGCTTTATCATATCTCTTCACATTATAGCATATGAATATTTGCTCAATCTAATTCAGAATTACTTATAAAAATAGTTATAGTCTTTTCTGTTTATAAGTGAACGACATGTTTTAGCTCTCAAATTTTAGGATATTGTAGTATGAGCAAAAATTCAAAAACACGAGATAAGCAGAAATATTTTAAGTATACCGAAACTTCAATTTATCAGAATAAACGTGATCATTTGAAAACGTGAATAAATAATTCTTTTTTTTTATTTCAATGTATTTAAGTAAAATTCAGTTACTGGACGTATGGCTTATTTGGTAAACATCTGAAGTTCAAATCTAAGTAGAATATTTCATTGACCTATATTATCGGCATAAAACGAAGGGATTATTGTTTTAACTAAAGAAATCTGCAACTTATTTATACATATAAGCCACCAGCCAGAGAGCTTCAGTTCATCTTATAATTTCTGTCGGAGGTATAAACACAAGTTTTTTCATACACTTAATCTTTGTTCATGAGAAATCACGAAATTTGTGGAATCTAAATATTTAAAAGTGACAATCAAATTGAGAATAATATTCATAAATACAGTGAATATGAATATGTTTGTCTATAGTTATTCGCACCATATTTAGTTTCAGGATTCTGATTTTTTATGGAATATGAAGTTTATTTTCCTTAAGAAAGTGCAATTATGAAAGTATCTGTTTTTGAACATTAAAACACACAGTGCGCTTTTGTATTAAGAGGATTTTGCATACTAAAGAGAATGGGATCATAACACGTGAAGTTAAATTTAGGCGTGTCTACACTACAAAATTCATACCCAGTGAGGTAAAATAAAGCTACACTTTGGCGACAAAGACTATCTCCCTTGTCGTTTAGAACATGGTAGTAAGATGAATTTTATTTCAAAACTTTACCATTAACAAATGTCGTATGAAGAATAAAGGCCTTTTCAGTATGCAAATAAAATTTTATCATTGTTCTTAAAGTTTCATCACACATTCATTCATGTTGGTTTGCAATCTTCATTTAATTGCTATCCTAAGCCAAGTAAATTCTGTTATAGTAAAGTGGATATGCAAGGTATGGTTTCAGTGCTTTTTTCCAGTAACTGTTTGGAGTTTATACCTAATTCTTTAGCAGAAAATATTAAATTCAACAAATCAGATTTCTTTCCGTAATGCAACCAAGAGTGAATTTGGTAAGATCTAAAGATAACAGGCAATATATCGTTTTTACATATTGTTTTCTGCTTTCTTCGAATAAGTACCATACATATGTCAAAGAAAATACAGGTTTCCGCTTTGGGATGATCTATTCACAGCATATTTTGATGTGATGCTATTTTGTAAAATTCAGAGTAAAAAAGTTTACTTAGAAAATTAATGTTTTTGTATTTATGTATTCTGAAGAAACAAGACAAACAAATGCCTTCTTTCAAACCACACTTAGTATTTACATTTCTTTTAAATGTGGATAAAGGAGAAACAAAACAAAGTCGTGAAGATTTGCGTACATCTATTGCTGAAGTGAGTTGATGTTTGTAAAACCAGAAATGTATTAAAAAAATGATTTATATATAATAGACTTTGCTGAGGCGTTCTTTGCTGAGAAAATTCCTAATTCGAAAGAAAGCGAGCAGGAGCTTGCTGAAAAGAAGTATTGTGTAGTAAGAGAAGTTCCCACTGATTTTGTTGCTTCATCTGGATACTTCACAATAGTGTTTCAAAACTTAAGGTGTTTGATGGGGGGAGGGGGGTACTTGAATGACCACAGTATGCAGCTGAAATGGGATATGGGCACAAACATGTTCTGTCACTCATAGCTAAGATTTTAGCCTTTTGGTTCCAGGGATGGAAGATAGAGAGAGAATGAGAGAGCAGTGCCTTGAGATAGGCACACCATCTATGCTTCGTTCGGGAGGAACTAGATCTACCTTGGGCGAATGTTTAGAAGCCATAGTGTAGTCGACTGTGAGATCGGGCTTCTTAAAGTGTTGGGACATTAATGTTACAGAAGTTCGTCATATTGTTCTGGCAGCTGCCCTTTCTGGTTATAACCATTTTTTGCAGTGAGGAAAATTGTAAAACAATTGACAGATATGAAATTCGGCCGGTCACAATCCGGCTCAACGTGTACTCATAAAGCGTAGAGAAACATGAAGTACAAATTGTGTATCAAAGAAATGGCAGACGAACTGTTTTTTAAAGCGTCCGCATGCATACCAAAAGCAGTTAGTGTATGGAGCTATCAGACGCAGATAATGTTTGTGGACTTAATATTTTTAAATTACTGACAGATACTGAAAAACTGAAAATGTTAGGTCGAGTCCCAGGGTATAAGTATTATTGGAAATTTATTTATTAGGTAAATAGACAGAGCCATGTTTTAATACGGAACGACCTCTTTTCAGGAATGTGACTGCGGCATCCATGCATCTATCGGTTAAGCAAAAGAAGATAAACGTGCAGTTAAAATGTTCTCCAGACGATTTTGATAAAACAGCATAAAATGCCTGGATTGATTTAGCAGCTCCGAAAGACGAAAGCATCAGTAATATATTCTTCAAGTTCGACCGACTATCACAAATGGAATTAGAGCTTTTTTTAGGAAAATGTTGATAAGAATTTCTAAATCACTGATATTTGCGGAAATCTCATACTGTATTTATGCTAAAATGCCATCCAGCATTTCCCGATTGCGAGTTATTTTCTCACTGAAATCACCAGTCTGAAAAATGTGCCACACAGGGAAAACAACTTTCTTCTCCGTTATTCGAAAACAAATTCAGTTACCCAAATCATAATGTAAGACACTGAATGTTAATATAAAGGTTTAATAGAACCCTAGGAACCTTTAGCTTGTAGAAAGTTACGACCATATAACGTAATTGATTTATGTGAAAGAAAATGTTGAATAAATCTTCAAAAAATGAACAGCGCTGTTGCAGGTATAGCACTGTCTTCCCAAGATAACAATGACTTATTGTAATGGATGCATATTTATAAGCAGACATGCGGTAAGCAGATGCAAAAAAAGAAGCAGTTACGAGAACTGATGTGGGTTGTTTTTGATTATTAGACTAAAAGCTGATGAGAAATTCCAAATAACCTGATCAACGGAAGAGATTGCATGCCATAATGCAGGAAAACGTGGAAAAGGATCATTTCTCCATTGGAACGCTCCCAGTTTTCGGGGCGAGAGGGTCTGAACGTTTCTCGGTTGCAAATAGCTAGTAATCTGAATTAAGCACAGATATATAATAAGTACAAATACTTTCCTTTACGGTATTTATGCATTTATTGGAGGATACCGCGACTGTGGAACGTCCATAATGGAAAATGCTCCCATACAAACGAGATAGACGGTAGTTTAACAAACCTAAAAAACATATAAAGAAATTAAAACTAACCTAACAAGTACAAGAGATGTGTTTAAATTGAAAGTTAAAAAAAGATCTTGTAATTCCAAACACAAAAGACGTATTTCTTTATCTAACTGAAGTAAAGTTATGTGGCTGCAAATTGCATAAAAAATTAACATTTAGTTACAGCGTAAGCGTTAGAATTATGTAACACTAAATCGATATCTGATATGTGTGAGACATATATCGAGCGGCCGAAAACTGCAGTAGCAGGAAAATTTCGAGCAACACTTTTAACATTCCAATCAGTTTTAACTAAGACAGCAATTTCCCTACCGCTGTTCCAGGAAACCATTACTACCTTTGTTTTCCTTAGGAAAACATTATTTTGGCAGGGTACCAATCGGCAAAACGAACCGTATCGTTCGACTGCAAATTGATGGAAATTATTTTTTTCCTTTCAGTTTGCTTTTGATCGCCTTGTGAAATATTTTTTTATCTGAGATGGAGAATGAAACGAGAGTTTTCGTTATTAAGTTATGTGGAAGTCCTACTGGGCGAATTTTAAAATGTACCCACGGCTTGTGTCGCAATCAATAGACATTCATTGGGTACCTTAAAAATGCACTGAATTTGTTTTAAAGTGACATAAGTGTTACAAATGCTAATTTAGACAATAATATTACTGAAATTTAAATGAATATGATGTTTTTAAAAACGTACATGTAAAATAATAAATAATAACTTAAATAATTATTTATAAAAATTCCGGAATAGATTGGGAAATTTGATTCCCTGAATAGATATGAAATATGATAGGGAAATTTGATTCCCTGAATAGATATGAAATATGATAGGGAAATTGGGATTTATTGACTGATACACGCTTACATTCAATAAATCCCTATTATTGACTGATACACGCGGACAGCGGCCAATGCGACATGTAAGCTGAAGGTGCTAAGAATCCCCAGATTACTGGACTAGGCTGCCATCTGATGCTGACCTTGGCTCCGTATAATGGACTCTCTATATCTTCTGATTCAAGGCTTCTTGAATTGGAAAAGGAACTACAATGGATCAAGGTGGACATCGTCGGGCTAAGTGAGGTAAGTCTAAAAGGAGGAGATCTCATTGAACTGAAAAGTGGACATCTCTTCTACTATCGTAGGAAAGATACTGGCAGAACTAGTGGTGTTGGATTTATAATAAACAAGTAACTGAAGGATAAAGTTGTAGAAGTTGAAAGTTCCTGTGACAGAGCTGCACGACTCGTTATCCAACGCTCGAGAAGATACAAGGCTCAGATTATTCAAACTTATGCACCCACCACAAGTCATCCTGAAGAAGAAATTGGAGAGTTTATGAGGAAATTCGGCATCTAAATAATAAAGGTAAGCAGCACTTGAAGATAATTATGGGAGATTTCATTGCAAAAATAGGGCACCAGCAACAGAATGAAACTTCAGTAGTTAAATTCGGTCACGCCAACAGAAACCAGCGTGAAAATACTCTCGTAGAGTTTTCAGAGGCAGAAGGGTTTTTCATCTTGAAATACTTTTTCAAGAATTAGCCACACAGGAAATGGGTATGGAGACATCCAAATTGAAAGACAAGTGAAATTGATTTTATTATGGGTAACAAAAAATTCATCAGTAGGCTAAACAAGTTCAACACAGGTAATGACCATAGACTGGTGAGATGTGTGATGCACCTCAACACTAAGTTCAAACGCGGCAAACTCATAAGGCAAACAAAATGTATTGACATAACCAACCGTAAAAACACCATAATACCTTCAAGTTGGAACAGAAGAACATATTCTCGGCTTTAAAAGTCCTAACATAAGAAGAAGTGGATATTTCTGAAGTTAACAGAAAAGTAACCAAAGCTCTTATGGAAACAGCAACAAAATTAGCTGGGTCTAAGAGCTAGTTGAATGTGAACAAATTATCAGGAAAAACCAAAATGCTGATGAAAAAAAGGAGAGAGATGAGGACAGCTAAAAAACATGTGACTTTCAAAGTGAAATATATAGACCTATGCAAGACAGTTCGAAAAATTATCACTGAAGCCGTAAGGAAATTCAACTGTGAACTAGTGAGGAAAGCATTTAAAAACAACCTAAGCCTAAAGATAGCAAAGGGACATCTCAGTAAAGAAAGAAAACAGATTATGGCACTGAGAAAAGCAGATGGTTATGTAGCAAGAAATAGAGGCGAAATTTTGACAAGAATGAAAGATTTCTACTCCATATTATATGAAAAGGATGATACGTGTACTCCAGACATCATGAAAGGTACCAATACCAGAGTTTTTCCAGCCTCCTAGCAGAAGGTGCACATGCAATAAAGAACATGAAGCAGGGAAAAGCACCAGGAGAAGATAGATTACTGTAGACATTATACGAGAAGCAAATGGAGAAATCGAAACAGTACTCGCCCAAATTTTTACTCGATGACTTAATAAAGGAAAGATTCGTGAGGATTGGAACAAAGCTACAGTGATCCTGCTATATAAAAAAGGTGACATTGAGGATCTCAGGAACTACAGACTTATCAGCCTCCTCTCAGTGGTTTATACAATCTCCACTAAAGTTATTTCACACCGCTTGAAAGTAACACTGGACATGGCTCAACCGAGAGAACAAGCTGGATTCTGGAGTGGCTACAGCAAAATAGATCATATCCACGTACGGAGCGAACTAATGAAAAGAGCGAGAGAAAATGAACTTCCATTGTGCATGGCTTTCATCGATTACAGAAAAGCCTTTGTTTCGGTGAAACCATCAGCAGTTACAATGGCTCTGAAATCCTGCGGTATTGAAAATGCATACATTAATATTACTAATACCATCTATGAAAATGCAAGTGCAAATATTGGGTTGTTTGAAAATACAACACACATAAAAATTGGAAAAGAAGTGAGACAAGGTGACACCATATCTCCGAAGCTCTTTAATGCCATATTGGAAAATGTCTTTCAATCAGTGAACTGTTAAAACAAAGGGATAAAGACTAATGGAGATTATCTAACCCACCTTCGTTTTGCTGATGACGTAGTAATTTTTGCAACTGCCCCATCAGAGCTGCAGAGTATGATCCAGGAACTTGCTGACCAGAGTAATGAAGTGGGATTAAAAATGAACTTTCAGAAGACAAAGTTGATGTTCAATGCTTTTACAAGAAATGAAGATTTATTGATTGATGGAGAAAAGTTGGAGATAACAGACACGTACGTTTATCGTGGACAGCAGATATCAAGTGAGGGTCACATTGATGAAAAAATTAATCGGCGTACAAAACTTGCCTGGAGAGCTTTTGGAAGAAACAGCGTAATTTTCAAGAGCAATGTTCCATTATATCTCGAAAGAAAAGTATTTGATCGATGCATCCTTCCAGTGCTTACATATGGTGCAAGGATGTGGACCTTAACTAAAAGAGACATACAAAGGCTGCAAACAGCCCAAAAAATCATGGACAAGTGCATGCTTGGTGTAACCAGGAGAGATAAGAAGAGAAACTCGTGGATCCGAAAAATGACAAGAGTGGAAGACATCGTGATCAGAATTAAATCCCTGAAATGACAATGGGCTGGACATATTGCCAGAAGGACAGACCATCGATGGACAGCCGAAATTTTAGCTTGGATTCCAAGGGACAGGAAAAGACCCCGAAGAAGACCACATGGGAGATGGGTGGATGAAATTTGAAAGTATGCGGGAGTAACATGAAGCAGACTGACACAAGACAGACGGATGTGGAAGAAACTTGGGGAGACCTTCGTCCACCAGTGGATTGATAATGGTTGACAATGGTGATGATGATGACACGCGGGCAGCTTTGGGTTGTGTTCTAAAGAGGAAGAGTAATGCAAAAGTTTTGTGAACAGAAATTCAATGATCAGCATTTTCGTTAGATTTAATAAAAAAATGAGTGTAACTGAATTTTTCTACAAAATGAGGTGATTTGAAAACGGAAGCCGCGGCTCTACAGATCAGACACTCTTTTAAGATAAATGAATTTATATTGAATTTATCGTATTCCATCTTACAAATTGATGAATGGAAATAATTTACTATAAATACATCAGCTACGTGTAATTGTGAAATTAGGGATTTTTATGTAGTATCGCAGGCCTTCGTTTTTTTCATTTTGAAATTTTGAGTTACTGCTAATAACACTCTTTTCGTATTGCAAAATAACCACGAAATGCATTTTTTACAGTCACTGTGAAGAACTATTTATTACTACAAACAGTCAATTCAGACCGTACTTTAAACATCGGAAACGACCGACTTTACAAGTGAAATTTTACAACTGAATTTTAATTTATTTAGTTATTTTTAAAATTATTTAGTAAAAGCAAAGTGTAACTCCATGATTCAATGAATAAAAATTAATAACAAATGTCTTAGCAGCGATCCCATTTCGTGATTTTTGCTAGGAGATACTCCTTCATATCGACGACAATCTGTTTCAAACTAAATAAGCAAAAAACTCTTTTTTTCAGGGTTGATGACTGCTAATTTGGTTGTCGTATTTTCTTTGTTCCTTCTTCAAAATATTAAGAAGCATTCCAACTTATTTAAGTATGTAAGCGCATGTTTGATGTCGAGCAAGTTATTTAAGTTATAAAGACGAGTTCCACTTATTTTTGTTAAACGGTAATTAATAATGTAAGCTGCTGCGTAACTGCACATATCTAAGGACTACACACACCGTTTCGGCAGGACGGAAATGTCCAAAGCTCTCCATGATTACTTTGCATAAACAGTAAATGCGCGCGTCGGAAAATAAATCAGCCGACAACTAAGCAAAGGCACATGTATGATGCTTCTAACGTATATTCAACGGCAACACTTGTCTTTTAACCAAGGTCAACAAAATAATTTGAGTTGTACCACAGATACTCACGATATTTACCTAGACAAACAATCTAAAAACATCAGAAACCAAATGTTTATCAGTAGACACTAGTCATTTTTTTGGCCTACCCTTGCTTTCCACCATCGCTTCCGAAAGTGTTGTGTATTTTTTGGATTGATGCATAAGTGCATGCAGTATTTTTTACTTTACTACAGGAATATTTACATCATAAGGGAAAAAAAACTCAATTAACTATTATACATCAAAACTAGAAATTTATGTTAATAACCAGTGGCTACTGAGGATCGAAAAGTTAGTACCCAAATTTTTTCAGGTTGGTAACTACCCACCAAAGATGAAACAAATTTTTACCTGCACAGGATTCTTCTATGCAAACTTCTTAACAGCATGTCCCATTATTTAAAAGAAAAACAATGACTAATTTTTCAGAAAATATATTTATTTAATTTTTCAATTTCTATTTTACACTGAAAATATTCGGCCGTCTACAACAACCGAGGCGTGTTGAACTTCACCAGTCGCTCGCTGAGTTGTTAAAATTCTGACTGAACAAATCATTTCCATTCCTTTTTATACGAAGGTGTGCCTGCGGAGTATCCTTTCGCATCAATAGACTTCTTTCACCAGGTTGCTTCTTCATCCCACTCAACACGTGGTCTTCTTCTACATTGCTTGCTGGTATGCAAAGAAGTATGTCTAGGAGTTGCTCGATTACTGCCATGTGTTGAAGTGATTCGCTTTGTTGCATATTTCGTAATCGTAGGAAATTGGTAGAATGCGTGAAATGAAAACTTACGATTTTCTTTAAATCCACCCACTGCTCCATGGCACTCCTTTTCTCCAACGAAAATAGAATTAATATTTTTTCGATATGCGCATTTCCATGTTCGCATTTTTTATATTGGCATGAATGTAGCATGTAGAGCTTGAAAGGCATTTAGTTCAAGTGATGAAGACGAGTCTAGTACTCTTTTCTAAAAGATTTTGCAGAATCCATCAAAAAAGTTGACCGTATCTCGCCATGGGGTACTTTTTTTCAAACACTTGTAGCTTTCCGTTTCACAAGCAATTTTAGAACCTGACCACGGAAAAGCCACTGTTGTTCAATCTGCTTTTCCTCATATTCTTCAAAGAAATGAATCAAGCTTGGACAATTTTCTGGCTGTTGTTTCATTTCATTTAGTTTGGTGGGAGAGTTCTTCCTATTACTCATGGCAACATTCAAAAGTATGTCTCAGAATTGAAAAAAAAAAAAAAAAAAGGTGAAACCAAGCCTGAGTGGTCCATTATTCCCATAAAATCAGCAACTGATTATACTGAAAACATTGTCGCGTATGAAGTAAGTTAGTTTAAAAGTTCGCTTGCTGTTGACTTTCTTTCTGGGGAGTATCTGTTTGTATTATCGGTGGAATTAACTTTGCCCCAAATCCTTGTAACAGCCCGTAGGTATGATTAGGCGGTTCAAGTGATGCTTGCAGGAAGTCGGACCACCTTGTATTGCAAATGTGTTTTAATGATAACAAATTACCTTCGAGAGCTTCTGCTGCTTTTTTGAGTTCACGTGTGAACTTTGGGCTTGTACAACAAAATGAAAATAAAGACCGAATTAGTGCTACTACAGCAGATGCTGCAGGATTGCATTCAATTGCTTGCTTTACACAAATATCAAATTCATGGTTATAGCATGTTGCGTAAGTTGGAGTATTTTTTTTTATCAGTCCTCCTTTCTGCCCAACATTAACCTTTATTCCATCAACGGTGATACACATCATCTCATCTTGCCAGTTTAAAATTCCTCAAATATTCAAGACTTGAGAGATGGATTTCAATAATCCATCAGCATCCGCACTAATATCTATCTTCCCTAAACCAAGAAATTGAAATGTAATGGCAGATTATCCTTCAGCCGATATTCCTACATACCTCACACACACAGATTTATATTGTGTGAATGCAATACTTATGGATCCATCAGTCATTATCGCAATAAGCGCTGGCATTGTTAACTTCATCTGCAATTTTCTTTTGAATATCTGCATCAACGAAGTGAAGGAACGTTTTAAACTACATGGCATTCCGGTAAGTCTTGCCAATATTAATTCGTTTGAGCTCTTGCAACTGGAACTCCAATGCAAATTTAGATGCTCTCCTGTCCTCAATAACCGTTGCATATACCGTTCGAAACATTTTAACAATTTTTTCTTGAAGCTTTGTATTAAGTTTGGTCATCTCTGTGTATACATGTGATTGTGAAGCCAACTCAGTACGATTTTGGAACTCATATAGCATGATTCATATGCTTTTCTAAAAAAAAAATGCACGTTCTCACTGTGACTTTTTCTGTCTGGTGGATGAAATTGCGGATCATTTCTCACAAAACTTTAAGAAATTCCAAGTGATGATGCAAATTCGGTACAGCATTTACTCGACATCCCCCATTCACAGTTCCCGTTCAACGTCAGATATGTTTTCCAGTCCTTTGTCGTTTTAAGATCACCTAGGACAACTTCTCTCCACCTCCTCTTTACAGACTTGGTTTTTCCCATCGCTTTTTTTATTCCCATTGCTAGGAATGGCAATCAATTCAGAAATGCCACCACTTGCTGATTCTTTTACAGTTTCAAATTCTCTTTCCTTTGTGATTCCACTTGTAGATACACTCACAGCCGTGAAATCCCCAATGTATCGCAAGGCTCTGTCCGAATTCGTACTTTCAGATAAATTATCATCTTGAATATCCCTAAATGAAAATTATACAAAAAAGTAAGGACAAGCTCCAATATATACATACATCTATATCTAATGATCAAACACTGTATATAATGTGTAAATTAATTGGTGTGGCACAGCTAATAAAGCTATTCTGCTACTGAATCTAATACATAGAATCAACAAAAACAATTGCGGTTTACTGCAATCCCTTGCATTTCTCTCTAAAACATATCTCGGAAAAAGAAAATAATATCGATTTTTTTAAATATCATGACCAATCTCTGAACTTCGCGATTACTCTGTGGTTTTCGTAATATTTTTTTCCTTTCACATTTCCACAATCTGACAGGACAGCCGCTCCTGTTTGATATTTTTAAAATGAAATAATAATAATAAAAATGTTCACGGGTCCTCTTCATTCTTTAGTGCACATCACAGTTCTAAGTACTTCCAGCTATTGGGAAAACTGGAAGCTAGTCGTGAAAATTTATGAGATGTTGAAGCCCATAGTTTTTGAATTAATATCTACAGCATAACAATATTTTACCAGATATAGTCTATATAACTGATAATAATAATATTTTTGGATAATAGAAAAGTTACTTTAAATAACATTATCTAATTTTGTAATCTAAAAAACATTAAATAATATTTAGGCTTTGTGAAGAAATTTCCACGATGAATCCGTGTAAATTGTGAAACATTAAAAGTAGAGTTTCCCGATAATATAGTTGACGACTTGACGGCGAAACACGTGCTTTTGCAATCAAATTAATGTAAGCTCATGTCTTTTTTTTTTTTTTAGAAATTACGGATAGTTAAAATGAAAAGGAAAATTCCGGAGGGAAAACGTTTATGCCATTTGATAAATAGCGACTGACTGGATGGTGAGGGGGGGGATTTCTTCGACAGTAACATGAGAAAGAAAGTGCCACTGAAAACTCAGTTGTGATTCTGCCACCCCTATTCTACATATAACACACATAAACACAAATACAACAAACAAAATCATGAAAATAATTATATACAGTATATATAAACTTTTTTACTTGCATTCTGGATTCATAAAATACTTTGTTACTTTTGGGACATTCACATTTCCCAAAGCTAAAATACTTGACTACTTCTTTCCGCCACGCACACTTTTGCTCAAACTCATCTCTCTTTTCACACGTCCTCCGATGTCCCGCGGTAACAAGATGTATGACGCCTTACGGAATGCCACATTTCTTAAACATCCCTGAAAGTATAGCTACCGGAAGCAAAGTAACTACGAGGTAAAAGGCGGAAGTCCTTTCGGAAATAGCCCACGCTGTTTGAAGCGCCATCTATGACTAAGGCATTTCCGGTATGGGGCCACCAAACTGCACAGCGTCTCGAAAACGGAATGGAATACGACGATCATCGGATTACGCAGCGTATGCTCCGAAACCTGACACATTCCAAAGACCGAAAAATGATTACCGTAACTGCTTTACGCAATACACTCGCGCAGGACATGTTAAAAATAGGGACGTAACCCTGGAAGCAAAAGTAAAAGTAGTCCGATCCGATCAACGAACGTTGAGTAGCCACTGTGGCGAAAATGTTGGGAAAATACCGTTACCAAACTGAAACTTGAATCGCCAGTTGGCAACCGACGACCGCTAATTTTGAGCTATATGTTGTGGTGAGGATTGGAATTGCTTACGATGCATGATCACCTATGATGTTCATTACATGCACATTGACAGCACAACCTTACGTTAACCATGTCCTGTAACCAGTGGGCCTACCTTTTCTTAACACTCACTCCTGTCCGATTTTCCAACACGACAACGCTCGTCTTCATACTGCTGCTGTCTCGAGAGCTTGCATTCAAGGCACTGACACTCTGCCATGGTCAGCCGAATTGCCAGACCTAACGCCGACTGAATGAGATGCTATTCGACTTGCTATCCACACTCCAGCTCTTCTGCACAATCTGTAGAAACTACGTGAGAATATTGAAGCTGCATGTGATGGCTTATCGCAGGACGCCATTAGGAACCTGTATAGCTCCATACCGAGACGTCTGGTACGCTGCGCAAGCAAACATGGCAACCCGAAGCCGTACTGTGAGATATTTCTTATTGGCATCTACCTCAATACATATTGCCCATGTCTATCTCAATATATACTGCCCATATCTATCTCAATATATATTGCCCATATCTATCTCACTGTTTATTAATTCATTGTTCCTGGTAACCTTTCCCTTCCTTCCGAATAGCATTGCAATCCGTCGCCTCCTCCTGGGTGCAACTACTTTTTGAAGATGAGTGTAACACCTGAATATACTAATATTAACGAAACTATAAGTGTTAACAGCTAAGACGAACACAATTTTCCAAATATTTTCTATTACCTACAGTTTTTTCTCTGATTTGCAAATAGTGCTCAATAGTATTGAAATTTTACTGCTCCATCGTAGTTCCTATCTTTCCAAGTCATTTTATTTGCTCAAAATACGGAAACTCGTATTTTTCAGTATTTTAGTTTAAACATTTTTAGTTATACGTTAAGCGAAGTAAATCCCGTCCTTTTCATTTGTTTTTTAGTTCATTGAAATTGGCATTCTGCCAAAAAAAACCCTATAAAATTCAGATTTGTGCTTTCATTTTATTAATTTGGTATTCTGCTCTCAACTGGGAAACATCAGATTTCTACTATTCAAAATACAGCACAATCAAGAGCACTACGAATTAAATGAGCTCATATGTGATGCCTGATGTAAGAGAGATTTGCAAAATGTTCACGTATCTGTCTATATGCACGGACGGTCGTATGGGCAATCACATGGACCAGTGTCCATGCGAAAGTCATCGGAGAAATATTTCCCGTCGGGGGAAACCGATATTTATAACGGTGAAGGTATGTAGCAATAATATTTTGTGTTACCAACTACTGTCTGTGTCAAGAAAATGCCTAAACTGTTAAAAAAAGACACTTCCAAATGCGGAAAAGAAAGGATAAGACATTGAAGTTCAAGGAAATGCGTTCTTCAACAGAGGAAGATGTCGCCATATGTAAGGAGCAGTACCGATAATTGTAAAAGAAAAAAATGTCTGACGTCAAAACATTGCTCATGAATAGACGAACATAAAACTAGGATTTCACTTCTAAATTTCGTCTACCGCTCACAAGCACATTTGAGACGAATAAATATTTGTACAGTTTCAAACAGTTTTCACGCTTAATTTCCTCAGTAGCATGATTTATAAATGGGCTCAAATTGAAATGTTTGAGCGCACTAGCAGAAGGCTTGCGCTAAACGTCAGCACAATGGAACACGGGAACAATTACTGAAAAACTCACTAATATTAATCGATAAGGCATGATAATAATGGCTCTGAACCACTGTGAGGGATATGAATTTCTAGATAAGGAAATAAATCGCGGAAACATAATTCCTAATACTGTTCAACATTCCTTGACATTTAATATGTTTATTCGAAATTTTTGTTCTGAAGCAAGGACAATTCTGAATTTAAACCTGTGGCAGGACAGTATGCTTTGAATTTTGAAGGAAATATATCAAACAGAACTGAAAGCGAAAATAATAAATGAATGATTCCGTAATTTATTGTAATGCACAATTTAGAATAAACACAATCAAGAATAAGTTCGGTGAAGGCCTTACAATAAGTAGGTGAAGGCAATGTCGTTTTGTCCTTACGAAAAACAGTTTATCACAATGTTATCGACAAACTGAATTTCATATAAAATTTACGAAGTTAAAAAATAAATTTTGCCTGCTATAGGGAGTTATCAATGAAGAACTGGAGAGTTATTCCTGCCAGTATAAGGAAGAAATCCTCACATACATGCCCATTATATTTGTCCTGATGATTTTGTGATAACTTTTACTCATAACTCATGCTCTATCAGGAATGAAAGGTAAACAACTGTTACTTCACATTCTCGTGTATTCAATGCTTATGAGCATCAGGTCACTATATGTTCTGATATAACTACTTTGTTTCTGCCTTTTGGTTCTGTATCCTGAAATATTATAAATGAAACAAAAGCTACCACAATTGGTAACCATAAGAAGTTACACAAAATTTAATGTATGGCAAGGAAGCCGCAAAAATTCAGGATTTTTTGTATATAACACTGCACTAGTCCTAATTCAGTGGTATGGATCATCATCCACATTATGAAAAGTAATTAGGAAGAAAATGTAATTTTAAACTAAACGTTCACAGATACTAATTTGCAGAACTGAAATAAAAGCAACAATGGTGTCACCTGATGTGGAAAATACGGAATTGTTTTGAAACAATTCCGGATTTTCAATTTTCCGCAAACACATAGGTAAGTCCAAGGCAGGACAATCGAAATTCATATTCTCCTGAATGTTTAGATCATGAAATATTGCCACAGCAAAAACTAATTTATTTTAATTAATAAATAACAAGGAACAATACACCAACTATACTTAAATCGTTCTGCATTTTTCGATAGCACCTAGGAATGGGAATTATTTTCCACAATTTTAGTTAAAATATTTATCAGAAATTTTAGAGTTTATGACATATGTTCTCACATTGCTATTAATTTCAAATCTGTACTAACACAATCTTTTAGCTTTCAGTGCACAGTTCTGCAAAACAAAGAATGAATACCTTTAAGTGATTGTAGTGTTCTGTTGGTCAAAACCCTTCAAATGAACTATCAAATAGATATATTGGGAAGAGGATTGCTAAAATTCAGGTATACCTTCGCATAAAAGTGAAAACAGTGCTAATTTAAATAGGAGTCCCAATTAAAATTTTCATATGGTTATACATTCATATCTATATCTAGTACTTTTAGAAATTCCGGCACGTAATATGACATAATGAACACACCCAGTGGCATTCATCAGTATATATTTTTTAATAATTAGATCGAAAGAAACTCAACGAAATTGTACTTCAACCACAACTGTGTAACAGATATTTAAAAGTGGGAATTTAATCCTTTTTACAGACTAGTTGTCATCCGTCAAGAGGAAAAGCTCATACAAAAAACTTATTTATTTAATATTTGTTTATTACAATATAGTGAAACTTTTCCTAGAAATCTGGAGAATTATAAATTCTTTTACATACTGTGGTTACATACATGCCTGCGTTATCCTGTTTACTACTTTTGATTTTCTTGGCTGTTCAAAGTTATATCAATAATTAAGAACAAAATAAAAATCCTTTTTAATTAACAGTTTCTTTATCACCATTGAATTTAAGCAATTCTAGTTTACTTTAAAGCAGCATTTTATTAGACAATTCTACCTTTGAAACAGTTTTATCCTTGAGCCAAAATAAATGCAAAATACGTGTCAGTGGTTTCAAATACCAACACTTAGTATTAAATTTAAAGATATTGAAATTTTCATTTCATCATCGGCAGATTTTTTACATGAGTACAATTATGAAAATGTAAACATTTAAATTTTTTTACACAATGCCAAACATTTGTGTTAATGATTCGGCAAAGAAATCAATTTTATCTCCTAAATAGACCCTCAGAATCCGGTACACAACAAAATCTACGTTATTGTAGAGAAGCTGTTGGTAGTTTTTACTGCTGATACACAGACGGATTCTTTACTAAGTCGTCCTCTAAATTGCATCTTTCCTTCTAATAAGTAAGTAGCCGCTCCGGTGGCTCAATGTTATAACCGAGAGCTGCTGATCATTCGTCCGTAAAGGGCCTGGGTTCGAATCCCGTGAGGCTTTGTCGTTTTGCTTGTCTTACGGCACTATCTATTGCCCTACCCTGGAGTCAGTGGCCAAAAATTAGGGACGGGCGCCTGCTTATAACCCACAGAGTTACCCACGAAGGTCTTTGAACCCTGTATTTAAAAAACAAATGAAGCTATATCGTACATCTATGTCTCTGGAAGCGGAAGTTTCGACTTTATGTGAGGTAACATAGAAACAGCAGTGCCGACTGGTTCTGCAACCCTCTTATCCTTTCGAAAAGGAAATCAAAATTTTGTTTAGGAAAAAAAAACTAATTTATTCCGAATCAAAATTCAGGACAAAATTCAATATATATACATGATTTTCTCTTTGGAAAATTGAACATACATTTTGCTAATGAGCAGAGTGCAATCATTTTCAGTCGAGTTTGTTTGTTGGGCCTTTAAAGCATCAAATTTTTCGGAGAAAGATTTTCACTATCTTTTCTTTTGAGGCAAAGCTAATTACATTAAACACACATATAACGAAGTCGAATGATACGGATATCCATATTAATCGAAGTCTTTACAGATCTCCTAAGTATAGTAATATGCTGTTTTTTTACCGGAAATTGTAAAAATAATTTTCGAAGAAAACGCCCATATCGAAATTCATCAAGTGGAATTCACATAGCTTTTTCAATGAGGATGTTGAAATGATTTCGTTAGAGGAATTTGAAAATTACAGGCAAGAAACAAACAAGAAGCTCTTGCAGTTGAGACAAAACCCCATGATTCTACTTACAGGTTGTCTGTGTGTTTGATCACAGTATTTCAGTTGCTTCTTCACAGATCTCTTACCCACAACACGTTTGATAGGCATACATCTACTGGGGAAATGTTGGGTGTTTACCACTCCTCTCGCCACGATGCAATCCCTGGAATTCTGTTTAGAAAATCATAGAAGTTGTTTGGGATCTAGAAATAACTTAGCCACCGCATTATAGGAAGTTGAAAATAATAGACAAAAAACAAACGAGATCGGTCTTATTTATCCGACATATCATATAACGCCTAAAATGGCAAGATTTTGGTAGATATATTGGCATTTCCACTACTTAAATGTCTTGCTTCTTTGTCTTATATTATCTTTCTAGCTTTATTTTCAAATATCAAGTATTATTCACTTTCGATTAATTCACAAATAGTATGTAATTTACTAGTTTCAATCTGTCATAACCTAATATGCCAAAAGACAGCCGTTTTTTATCTGCAGGTTATAACGAAATTCTCATATGTTGAATTTCTTTGACTGTCCTATCAATTTAGCTATATATGGGTTCGTCTGCATTATAAAATGCCAGCAATTAAACTCATAATGTCCTATGCAATGATAATTGTCAACGGAAAAAATAATTTTTCAAACACAAATGATATGATCAGAGTTATCGGGATGATTATGCAAGATAGTGCCAGTGTCCAATGGTTCCGCATATTGAAATAGATGTTTATTGACATTTAAACACAATGTGTATAGAGTGACACATATATTGAATCACATAACACTGTATGTGACCTACATACATGCAAAATATCTGATCTGTTTTCGATGTACCAAAAACTCAATGCTGTCGAGACACGATGCAAAAAATATGGATATAACTGCAGATTTTAAAGACGAACTTTTATATACAATTAAAACCAGATTAAAATCGTAGCAAGATCTTTCAAATCCACTGTGGGTCCATCATTAGGACTGCGGGGGTATAACTCCTTGATTATATAGCCGGAGGCAAACACCCACAATGAAACAGCTTGGAAGGGCGTCGCGCCAACCCACGCACGCGCACTCGACAAACATACACGTAATCCAAATCACTACAAAAATCACTGTTATGACTTGTCATGACATGTAAAATGATTTGAAATAAAATATTTCCATGAGGTGGGTAGAGTCCATAGCGGGTCATCGTTACAACACTGATCAGACGCCGTTCCATGCTGTTACATTGTGGGTGTTTGCCTTCTGCTATGCAATCACGGAAATATACCCCCGCAGTAACTGATGACGGACCCATAGTGGGTTTGAAATATATTCTTACGATTTTAATCTCGTTTTAATTGTAAATAAAAATTCGTCTTTTAAATCTGCAATTATTTCCATATTTTTTGTTTTGCTTGTTTTACGACAGCATTGAGTTTTAGGTGTATATGAACTGGCACGAATAAAAAACGGACTTTTGGATTCTCTGTCTTTAACACTTAGTGTACTTACGCGCAAATCTACACCTAAAATTATCGTGAACTTAATGAACAAAGTGATACTAAGTGTTTTAACAAACGAAACTGAATAAATGAAACGCCAGATAATATAATGCCACCAGCTGAAAGACTGTCTTGTGAAATATAAATTTTCTGAATTGAGAAACAGTTTTCAATACCTTTTTGTGATCTTTAAATTTTTTCTTTAGGTTGAAATACATGTAAATTACAATATTTGCCGATTAATTCTGAATGCAGCTACCAGCTTAGGAGTTGCACTTAATTCACTTCGATTAATTGTGAAGTGTTCTTTACAAATAAACTCTTCTGTATTACCAATAACAAAAAATTGGTGCAAATGAAATATAATTGGAGCACTGAAAAAGAAGAAAGAGGATAACCTTTATGTGCAAGAGTTTTCCTAAATTAAAAAAATATCGTGTTTAACTCTAATATTGCTATAAAAGAAAGACGTTCCGACCGCTCGGCCCGGAGCTAGTTTTCGAAAGCAATGATAAATGAAGCCACTTCAGCTCTCCTTCACTCTTCTCGTACTTTCACATGCAATACGTCATAGTAATTTCTCCTTGTGTGCTATCCTCTGATCTCATAAATTATTTCTGCCTGTTTTAACCTTTCTGTCTTAATATGTGAAACTGCAAGAGGCTCTTTAATGAAGTTGGGAAAGATAAAGAAATGTCTATTTCCTGGTGCGAACGACAGAGGTTGTTTCCCACCTCTAACAGATGTTATGAGGGCCATCTCATGACTCTACATGCCGATCCGTCTCATCGTTTAGGAAAATACCGGTGTCGGAAGAAGCACGTTTCAGGGAATGATGAGTACTTTTCCCGTACACTTGGTACGTGGTTTTTTTATGCTCAAAGTCCTATTGATAGAGTGATGATTCTGACGTATTGTTTCGCTAAAGGTTTGTCTTACGATGAGGCGATTGAAGAAAGCTAACATGGCAATGTTACCACATCCACTGAGACAATTTGAGACCGGTATTCGTATTGCAGACAACTAGTCTCAGAGTTTATGGTAGCTTCACAATGTTAGGAATGAAGGCTTGAAGCTGATGGAATCAGCGTGGAAGTAGACGAAGCGAACGTGGTATAACAACTTCGGTCGTCTCGTTGAGGGCACCTGGATTCTTGGTATCTTTGAAAGTGATACCAAACGATTCAGGGCGGAGACCTTACCTGATAGCAAACAATCTGCAGATACATTACTGCCCCTCATCCTGAAACACGTGGAGCCAGGAACCACTATCATGACGGATCAACGGGATTCATATTGTAACCTGCTAAGCTGTGCCTACGCTAATTTTACCGTAAACCATTCCCTCAACGTCATTGATCTCATCACAGGGGATGGGATCGACGAAGAGGATTGCTATTGGCGTTCCCTAGAACACAAATTAACCACGGTAACCACAAAATGTACTAGGCAGACCATATTCAGGAATATTTTTTCTGACGGAATTGCCGTCTTTGCTCTGAAAACGGCTTTGAAATATATATTCGTGCGATCAGACAGTTCTTCCCTGGCAAATAAAACTTTCATTGTTTTTATTCTGCCAGCTAGACTGCTTCATATCCATGAAGAAGAAAGACAATTGTTCCGTCAAAATAAATATTTCACATATGCCACAATCAACATTCAAAAAGATCCTTTAAAGGGCTCCTTTTAATTCATATTATTAACTTCCTTTGGCACATTCACAACGCAAAGAAAAAGCTTTGCGATGCAGCGATAACGTGTCGCCCTCTATCCTCCCTTTTAAAAAATATTTCCTAGCCGAACGCCGAAGGTTTACCAAAAATACATCCTTTCTTCTAATGCCTTTTGTTATTAATGGGAATGAAACAAAAAATATATATATCCTTCAACTAGGTGTGATGAGAAACATTGTATGCAGAAAATAAGATCATTACGTGTTGTTATGGTTTTCGGCTTTATCCCTGCTTTGTATCGTATAAATCACAAATGTTGATTTTGTTCCGCGAGACGGCGACTCGCTGCTCTGTTACTGCTCCGTCATCCCTGTTATAAACGGTGGTGATGTCACTATTTAAGGTTACTGTTGCTTCCGTAGGAGTGCCACCGTTGTCACTGTGATTGCAAAATCACTGAAACTAAATCTTCTTTACACAATTTATTTTGTAACATATGTATTGCAAATAAGCTATGACATAACACATTGGAATTGCAGATAAAGTCGATAGACTATGCAGTACATTTGGCAACCAGCCAAACAAATTTTAGAAATTGATCTCGTGTCTGATTTTCTATGGATAAACAAAGTATTTTAATTCGTTTGTTTGTGAGATTTTGTTTTTTTGAAGGGATCGATCCCGCTGGAGAGTGTTGAAATAATTACTGCACCTTTGCAAATATGACGATTTCTGTCTGATCGGCTAGCGAAATCCGACTCAGCCACTTAGAAATGCCAAATACGTCAGCAGCTGGCGTGTCAAGAACACGGTAGAAATAATCAAATTCCATAAGCTTGAAATCAGTTTCGAAGCCTGTAACATTTATCTGTTTCTACGATATGATTCTCAGAAGTACCTAAGTCTGAATCACATGACTTCCTTTATGAGAAATTCAACACTTTCGAGACTACTTTAAGTGTACATCAAGACGTCAAGACACTGACAATTTAGAACTTCGCCCCAAATATGTTCAAATGTAGTTTTCACCTGATGATTCAAAGGTCGCCTCTGTGAAAGATTTTGTGTTTGTATTTTTTAACTTGTAAATATTTGTTCATTAGAGATTTTAACTATCGTGCTTCAGACAACAAATTACACTCGACTTTTAATTGTTTCCAGCACGAAGGCATTTATCTCGTATGTGTGACAGCTGCAACTTTCCTGAAAATGGTATGTAATTTCTACCATTGCTTTTGTAATTGGACTACTCTAACAAAGTCAGTGTGAACCTTCCTTAAGATCCGACGAAGGCTCCTATTTGGGTGTGCTCAACTGGAGTCATTTTTAAATTGCCGGGATTTGGGATTCACCCTTCGTTACTTATCACTGCAAGGCCTTCCCGTTGCAATGCGGGTTTCACTAGTTCTTCGTCGTTCTGAACATATACGTCTGACCACAGAAATCCGCCAGAAGCGCGGTCTACTAGACATTTTGAATCGCCGAACGTACGTAGCGTATGGTCATCTGTCTTACTTCTCGCACCCTTATGCATTGGATCGACTGTTCATCGTTCGTGTTGCTTCTTTGGATACTGAACTAAGAAATGACCGTCAGAAGCACATTCATAAACTTCGTATACTCATTGCAAACGCATATGATGGCAGTGTTCAGCCATCTTTCCTGAACGTAAGAAATTTTCAGCTTAATAAACCCAAATACTGTGGATGTACCAGTTCAGCCCTTTTTCCTGAACTTACGCAATTTTTAGCTTAATGAAACCCAAATTCAAGCCTTGGAACGTGGATATAAATTTAATTTCCCATCAAGTCGTACAAACATCTTTAAAACTATTTCTGACCGAGAACATTATTCGAAACCTCCCAGAAGACGATGAAGGAATAGACAGTCATAAAGTGGCTACTGACATTAAAAGGATATACACCAGGCAGCACTTACCTACAAAATCTGCGTATCATGACGAAAGGCACAACTCCAAGCAATCCGTAATAACCCAGACTTCACAATAACCTCTGCTGATAAGGCTAAACAGATATTAATATTAAATCATTCTGATTACGTTAAAAAAAATATTACATCAGATGTCGACTATCCCACATACTATTCTTGGTTGTGACCCCGCCCCAGCCACCATTAGGGCCCTTGGAAAATTGAAAAAGGATAGGTCCTTGCATCCTTTCATTTCTACTAATATGACACTTCCAAGTGGGGAAAGTGTTCCTGCTCTGTTCGGTAAAGTGAAACCCCAGAAACAGAATTACCCAATTCGCCCGTTGGTGTCCGCTCAATCGAACCCAACACGGCCCTTAGAAAAGACTTTATCATTGTTGTCACCACTTACCTCAAATTCTAAATTTTCTATCCCAAATTTACTTGAAGCAGTTCGTCGGCTAAGGTCCTTTGGACAACATACAGTGTCCATGATCCTTGCATCTCTTGACGTTAGGCACCTCCCTTTACCTTAGCGTGCTAGTGGAAGAAGCACATAACCTTTTTCACCACATACTGATCACCCAAGGTCACCTATCTCAGGTCGAGGTACAATGCGTTCTAAATGACTTGGTGCTAGTTGCTAAACGTTATTTCTTTCGTTTTGAAGACACTATTTATACACAAGACGATGGCACATTTAAGGAATCACCACTATCGGCTTTGACGGCTGAAAATGTTACGTAATCTATAGAAAATAATGTCTTAAAAAATTGCACTCACGCCCCACTACTATATATGAGGTATGACGACGATATATTAGTACCTTTGGCAGCATTCCCTTAAGGATCTTGAGAAATTAAGATTAAGTTTGTCGTCGGTATACCCCAACATACAATTTACCATCTAATTGGAGAATGAAGGATTTCTCCCCTACCTTGACTTGAGCATCAGGCGGAACATGATCACCTACTCAATTCAGTTTTCTGTGTATTGTAAGCCAACCAGCTCTACTGTGATCATCCCATATAACTGTTATCATCCACAAAAGTATAAGGCTGCGACTTTTAGATTTTTTATAAGCCGAGCATTTTCACACTTGTCGAATGCCAGATTGCGGAAAACCGAACTTTAAAAAATAAATGCAACTCGCCAACCAAAATAGGTACAATAGGAACTTTGTGAATGCTTTAATTGCTCAACACAAGAAAAAGGTCAGCACAACTTTAACCAGCAATCATAAGACCATTAAGTACGTTGGTACTATTTAAAAGCAGTCGACATTTTTCAAATATCTGGCACACCATCCGCAAAAATCACAGCATTTCATTCGGCGAGTCCTCCAACAATATTTTCCTGCTGATGCGCAGGGATCAGGACGTCAAGCCTGGGAATGAAAAATATGGTGTATATTGCATACCATTAAAGAGTCTGAGCTCAGAGTTCAACGATAGCTGGTATATGGGTTCGAACCTTCGGAGCCTAGGAATTCGTACAGCCGAACACACGGATATTCAACCCGAACAGGTGCCTATAAAACTGCTTTGGCCCGCACAGTCTAGGAGGGAAGCCACGCCCCCTCATGGAGTGATTCACATATTCTACTATGCACCAAAGAAAAAAGATCTACATTATTTGCGGAAGCACTGTTTATCCAACACTATCGCGAACAATGCTGTAACGATTACACACCCACTACTTTGCCATATGTTTGGAAACAACTTTTTAATACAGTTTATATTAAGGAAAAAAATCAAGACTTAAAACTCCCAATACACACCATTAGTTAACTTAACCTAATACCACCTTTCAAAGATTCAACTACGTAGCATCAGAAGTTAGATGGAAAGGACAAAAAATCATCAACTAATGACCATCAATTGTACATCATGACGTCCAGACAATGACAATTTATAACTAAGCACCAAGTATGTTCAAATGTAGTCTTCACCTGTTGATGCAAGGGTAGCCCTTGTGAAAGATCTTGTGTTTGTATTTTTTAACTTGTAAATATTTGATTCCTTAATGATTTCAACTATCGTGCTTCAGGTTACAAATTGTACTCGATCTTTAACTACTTCAAGAGTTCATTCAAAAAAGAATTCAGTATATGAAAACTTTACATATTACATTATAAACAGTTGACAATGTAATTTGTAGCTCAAAAATTGCATGCTCCTGTTTTTGGAAATAAGTGAAATACTTCTGGAAATAATATTGTAAAACTATGTTAGAATTTTCTAACCATAATTACGAAAGACATTTAAGTTTTACTTAAAATCCACCAGCAGATTTAAAAATAGCATATAAAATTCAAACTTTTGCTAATTAAAAAGCCTGGAGTATGTCTTTTTAATTAACAAAAGACTAAACGCGGCTTGCTTATCCTACGTAAAATAAGAGAACAAGACGCAAATCAGTTAATGTCTTGGTTTCACAACTGTTTTTTTAATGCTTAAAATATGCTATGCCGAAATGTCATTTTCCCAGCATATTTACTCTTCGTAAAGATAGCGGACGTGTTATTATCCCTGTTTCTTCATCGAAATGACTTTGAATTTATAACATGATTTTCAAAAATAGCGTATTTAAAAAAGAAAATATTTAAAATTGTATATAATATAAACTACACCCTGAAAGCAATGTTTTCAAACGGCATTTTGCCAAGTTTTCTAGATGAACTATTAATCTGTATTGGATGTTCCTGGATTAAATGTTACTTAGCGGGTTCAGTTTAAGAAAATAAATTTACAACGAACTTGTTCTTTTTATGCGAAGGTATTGCTGGATTTCTCAAGAAAACAAAAAAAAACCCCAGCTGATCTATATAAATAAAATGATATACCAAATATTGCCCCGAATCGGTACGAAAATGCCGTTTTTTTAAGAACGTAATAAAGGAGATTGAGAAAGCAACCTTTTGTAAACAAATATTTATTACAGGCTTATTTACTAGCAAAGCCTTAATTTATTTATTCCTGAGGTATGAACAAGCAATGCTCATTCAATCCCTGAAACTCATAACAACACTGAACGCGTTTTAGGCTGCAAACAAATTTACAGAGCACATAGGAGAGTCCTGTCTGTTTTGGTCAGCATGGGAGTAACAGGGGTCTGAGTGAATTACCCAATTCAAGCCGTTTTAGAAAATGTGACCTCGAATTCTTCAAACGCGTTCAAATCGGCGAGAGTATTATAAACAAGCGATTAGAAATACCTGATGTACTACCATTTACGAAATATAGTGTTTGAAATCAGTCAACACAAGTTTATTATTTCAGTAATTTTAGTTTCTTATGCTCTTTATTAAGGAGTACAAATAAAAAAAGCTGAATAAAATTCTTGTATTTTTAATTCAAATTTACCGCATCTGTACGAAATGTAGGCTTTCTGTGTCTCTCTCACTGTCTCTTCTGATATGGTCCATTTACAATCAGAGGATACCATTCTCTGACATTTTTTCTTAATTTTCTTTGAAACATTTAGTTTAGATTTTGAATCAAATTTCTTAAGTTCAGCAGAGTTTAGTACACCTTCACCTGTGCACCTTTAGGTGCACGAAGCTTGCATCATCTGTACTCATTTTCACTCCATGTGTTCGGCAACATATTTTAATGACAGGGATTACGGCATCTACTATGCGCTCTTTCAAATTCGTTAGGCTAGTAATTTTAGTAAATTACTCTTCGTGTTTGACGTATCCGTAAAATAAGAAATCAAATGGGGTGACGTCGAGAGAACGCTGCCGCCCGGCAATTCAATCCGTTACGCTAGTAATGTTTGTTGAGTACACTTTGTCTTTGACGTGCTCATAAAAGAAGAAATGAAATCGGGTAATAGGGTAATGAGGTAACAATACATATGATTTGAATGAATACGCTAATTCATAAAACTACATATCAAAAGCCCTCTACGAAGCATATAGCTCCGAACATATGGAAATTGAAAAAACAATCGGTCATCCCAAAGACCGAAATAGTTAGAATCCCAGGGAAAACCAAAAGTACTCCCCCTATGCAGCGAAATACTGAGCGCACAGGAAAATAATGTGCGCTTTAGGTTAAAATAAATATACCACAAACAGGCCATTACCTGTGCAATAGGGGCTTTATTAAAAAAAAGATATTTAGGAGAAGGGGAGACTTTTTAACACAAAAGTCGATAGCATAGTCTGCGGAATGTCCAGTGCTTTAAACAGTTACTCCTGGAATAACAACTGGCAAGACGTTTTGGAACTGCTCATCCCCAGTGAAACAGTCGGTGAACACATTACCTCCCTGCAAATAACTTCAAAAAAAAGAACGGCGAGAAATCCTGGTGAAAAAATTCGTTTAGGAGTAGGAGGTGCAGTGATCGTCAACCAGATTCACGTTGTTTTCGAAAATGTGTAGGGCAAGACTGATTTTACTTTTTCCTCACTGAGTGCGCAAATGCGCAGTTCCAAGCAATTGAAAAAACGAACAAGAATAAACTTCGTTATGGGTTTCTCTTTATATAAATTATTTTCTGAATAAAACACTGCATAATATCTAGTTATCAAAAAATGCACGTAGAACCACACTTCTATTTGAGATCATTTTACACTGGTACATACCTTCTTAATTATCCCCACCCAAATGAAACAGATAAAAATAAACCATATACCTGCATTTCGGTGTATGAAGGGAATAGATAATAAAACATATCGTCCGTCACGTCTATCACTTCCCTTAAAATAACAATTCGTATGGACACATCGCAAAATTTGTGAGTTCTCCGGCCTAGTGTTCTCAGTCACTGTCTTCTGATGATTCCTCAGAGAACAGGATTTGTGCCGAAT
Source organism: Macrothele yani (assembly GCA_039090855.1). Classification (NCBI taxonomy): domain Eukaryota; kingdom Metazoa; phylum Arthropoda; class Arachnida; order Araneae; family Macrothelidae; genus Macrothele; species Macrothele yani. The sequence goes on along the minus strand of CM077033.1, from coordinate 50,816,333 downwards.
CAGGTATGGGTTGCTTGCTTTTTATACATAACTGATTTTTTCCCTATCTTAGAACCAGAGGCCGTGAATGGAGGACGGACGACTGCTTACAGTTTCAAGAGTTACTAACGAAAACCGTTGAACCCGAAATTAATAAAACAACCCTCCACCAAATTTTCCGTTGCGATCACATTCGAAATTTGAAAGATTTCAGACTTCAAAACAGCAGTATATCTGGCAAACACTGTCATGCATTTACCGACATATGTTAACAGTGCCGTCGAAACTAGCTCTTACATTTTTTTACAAAACTTAGGAAAAATACTATGCGGACAAAAATGATTGGACACCCCAACGAAAGCGCATGGTGTGTCCCAGCTGCAGATACATGGTCGACAAGGTATATAAACGGCAACAGGAGTACGCTTCGATCAATCACTGATAAAATTTCAAGAAGGAGAGACCTCTCCGACTTTAAAAAGGACGATACAATAGGCTGCCGAGTTGCAGGTATGAGCATAAGAAATATTGTTGATATCAGACAGGCTGCTAAATGGACTGTGGCCTTTGTGATCAAGAAGTGGAAGAAGACAGGACGTTGCAGGTATTCACCTCGCCTTGAAACCTCCACGACACTGCAACCCAGGTACCAAAGGGTGCTGCAGAGAGAGATACGAAAACCTAAGTCTCAACAAATGTAGGCCAGGGCACACGAGTTCCAAATGGCCACAAATATTATGGTCTCCACCAATGCACTTCGAAGAGAGGCTCATGCACTCAAATGTTATGGCCGGGCAGCCGCCAAAGAAAATCTCATCACAAACACCAATAAGCCCACGCAGTTATGATGGTGTCGACAGCAGGAAAATTGGACAATGGAACAATGGCAGTAGATCTCTTATAACGACGAATGCCGTTTCATATTATTCCGATCGGATAGACGTGGCTGGGTTAGGCGGTTACCCGGAGTACGTCTTCTTCCGGAGTGTTCAGTTCCGATTTTGAAGCCCGAAAGCGATAGTGTTGTGGTATGCGGCTGTTTCAGCTGGTACGGTGTGGGTCCACAGGTTGTTATGCATCGTCTGCTTCAATGAATCTATGTTCCTCTTGCACCATGTGCACAGCTAGGTGCGTGTGAAACGTTTAACTGGGGAACGCTTGTTTTCGGCACAGCATGTATCGTGTGCCGAACGCAAGCCTGTGAAGAAGTGTAATGGCCGGGATTCTTCGAGAACGGCTAGCGGATCATGAGAAATGCTTCCAGGTACTGCGCTGGTCTCCAAATTCGCCAGATATCAAGCCAAAAAAGTACCTAAGGTTTTTGTTGGAACAGCAAATCCGATCTGCAGGGGCTACAAAAGGAGGTAGAACAGTCAAAGAATATGTTGGTAACTTATTGGTGCCAGATATCAAAAGACACCTTTAGAAATCTTGTGGTGTCTATCCCTCACGGGGTATGAGCTATTCTGGCGTCATGTGAAAGAGCAACGTCATAAGGCCTGTAATCATAATGTTTTGTCTCTTTGGTGGATTTATTCTGAAAGTACTACGCCCAGTGTCGCAAAATTGAAGATTTATGGTATTTCACAGAAACATTCATTTTCCTCATGCTGAATTTCGTTTTGTGAGAAGTTAGGTGCTAATTCCACTTGTTTTTACTAATTTTAAGCATCGACATTCTATACGATAGTCACGATTACTTACTAAGCCCAGTTAAACAGAAAATAAGGATATATTATTGCTGCATATACAATAAGCTATAGTGCGTTCACTCTAACTTGGCAGTTGAGAAGGATTCGTTTTACCAGTTTGAGGGGAGTAAGCAGCGTGCCTTTTAGGAACTAATCGCTTCCAGCAGACCAAAGAGCCTTTGAACAATGACGACGGGAGGTGGAGGGGGAGGGACTCCCTGTGGCGCTTCGAAGCTTCTCGTTAAATAGACTTTGCATGAAGGATACCGCAGACTTTGCATGCTGGGTATCCTCTACGGTTTTGTGAGATGGTATCGGATTTCCATCATGGGCCCGGGGGTTCACATTAAAAGTTTCAACCAAATGCGGTCAAATAAGGAAACAATCACGGCTAGGTTTTAATAAGAAAATGCATGCTGTTAATATTCGGTAGCAAATGTCGAATACTGTCATTGCATTTACAGATAACACGGGGAATTATTATTATTATTTTTTTGTTCTCTGTGATACAATTTAAACGAAAAGTCTTCGGTATTTATATATCGTATATATACACTATCGCTGAGCACATTTCTTTAAGCAGGCATTGGGTCCAGGGCTGGGCCATTATTTTTGTACCTCAGTATTAGTGCACATCTAGGATCTCACTACGGGTGACCGAATAGAAATACCAAGGAGAAAAATTTCCCAAAACACATGATATTGATAAGGAAGCCATATAAATATCCCCTCCACATTGAAGTGTGTATCTCATATCATAACGGGTACAGAGAACTGGCCACACCGGAGAACTGGATACATTGGAATTTCAGTGCCATAAAATTGTTCTGCATAAACAAATTTCGTGTCGCTATATTCCCCACTACTTAAGCAACTACTGTCCAAATTTTTTTTTTAAATATTTCATTTTCAGTAAGAAATTTAAACATTTTCATGATTTTCGGGAAAAAGACAAAGCGAAGAACTGGCCACAAACATTTTAAGGGGCCGTATAAAAATTGCGTTCTGGATTGCTCCGCGGCTACGTTTCCGGAGATTGGTTATCTGACACATAAAATTTCCGTAATTTCGTATTTTCTTATTTACGATGTTTTTCAAGGTATATAAACTACTGCTAAACAAATTCTCTGCGTGTATGTGCAAACCCAGGAAACTTACCGGGGGGTGGGGGGTGGGGTGCTTAAAACCCAAAATATGAAATATAAAGAATTTCTGGTCCGATCGGGAGATATTCCGCATTCACAAGCTAGAATTCAACAAATTATCTGAGGGCATGAGCTTACCCAGGAAACCTGGCGGGGGCGGGGGGGGGGGGAAACCCGTGTAAAATGCAAAGAATTTCCGATCAGATCGGGAGATTTTGAGCGTTTAGAAACTAATCTGAACAAACTCTTTACGAACATGTGATAACGCAGAAAACCTGTGTCGGGCCCGGGGGGGGGGGTAGATCCCAAAGTGTAAAATGTAAGGAATTTCTTTTTTTTATTGGAGGTTTAACGACCACCTTGAGCAACTCAATGGGCTATAAGCAGTGGCCCGTCCCTAATTTAGGGTCACTGGTTCCAGGGAAGGGAGAGAGCCAGTGCCGTAAGACAAACACAACATCCACGCCCGACGGGATTCGAACCCCGTACCCCCTACGGACAAATGATCAGAGGCCAGCGCCTTAGACCACTGCGCTACCGGGGCGGCAAGGAATTTCTTATTCCTTGTCTAATCGAGAGATTTTCAGCATTTACAATTAGAAATACTTTGTTTTTGTTTTATATTTTAGGAACCCCCCCCCACCCCTCCCCTCCCGGACAGGTTTTCGTGAGTCAGCACATGTCTTCAGAGAGTTTGAGATGTAGGTTGTAAATGCTAAAAACCTCCCGATCGGACCAGAAATACTTTATATTTTATAATTTTGTGGTCCCTCCCCTCCCCCTTCCTCGACAGGTTTCCTGAGGCAGGACATGCCCCCAGATAATTAATTGTAGTTTGTTGTAAATCCTGAAACTTTTGTTGAGTTGAAGATCATAAACATTAGTATAAAGAATTACATTAATAACCGCAATTAAGAAAAGACGAAATTACGGAAACTTCATATGATTCAGATAACCAACCTCTGGGGGTCGTGTCCACGAAGCGGTCAAAAATGCATTTTTTATGAGGCCCCTCAAATGTTTTGTGGACAGTTCTCCTACACCCGTTTCATAAACGAATCAGTGTTAGCAAGAAAATGTAAAAATGCATGGTTGAAAAATGAACACTTGTCCAATTCTGCTTTGACCCTTCCCCCACCGGGTTCATTGTTGAAATTACGTCAAAGTAGTGGGCAAAATAAAATATGATCCAAATATCATGATTCAAACGAATTTTTGATGTATAAAAATTTCACCCAATTACAGACGTGTACGAAATAAATAAGCTATCGCAGTAGTTTAAGCGATGGCTTCTGATCACACAGCTGAGATGGGTCTGAGTTCGAATCCAGTGAGGCATCGATGTTGTGCTGGTCTTACGGCGCTGGTTCTCTCCCTTCCGTGAAACCAGTAGCCCTAAATTAGGGATGGGCGACTACTTTTAGCCCACTGAGTTGCTCACGGTGGTCGTTAAACCCCAATACAATAAATAAAAAAGAAAAAACACTATGTCATGGGCCTTTTTAGAAAATTTTAAGTTACAACCTAGATATTTCGCATTTGTAAACATTTTATGACACCTAATGAAAGGTCTTCTAAAATGAAAAGGTGTTTAACACCTTTTCATTAGGTGTTATACCTAATGAGAGAAACGTTCTAAAAGGCCACAGGCCTTTTTAGAACATTTTTTTCTGGATTATGCTCTGCAGGAACTCGTCGAAAAGGAAAGTTACAAGATAGGAATACATCATGATCAAAGTAAAATCCCTGAAATGGCAACGGGCTGGACATATGCTGGAACAACGGACCACCGATGGGTAACCGAAATTGTAGAATGGATTACAAGAGACAGAAAAAGGCCCAGAAGAAGACCACATGGGAGATGGGTGGATGAAATTCGAAAGCATTTAGGAGTGACATGGAGGAGAGTGGCACAAGATAGACTGTTGTGGAAGAAACTTGGGGAGCACTTTATCCAGCAGTGGATTGATAATGGTTGATTATGATGGTGATGATGTATATACCGACGAGCCATATTACATTATGATCACCTGCCTAATAAGTTGTATGACCCCGTTTAGACCGCAAAACAGCGGCGAGGTATCTATTCGATGAGCTGGTGATAGGTATCATTTCCTCTAATTCCGATGCTATAGTTATACCGCTATTGGCGGTCGTCAGAGCCCCTTTAGTGGGAACAGGATGCACCACGAGAAGGCGGGGTTGACATTTGTCAAGGAGAGGCTGTGATGTTACGCATCACCTGACCTTACATCGCTAAAATGATATATATATATATATATATAAATCAACATGTTTGCACCCACGACTTTGCCACACAATGAAGCGGGAGGGCGCCACCAGCGCTATGAGCAATGCTCAAACCACATCTTCACGGCATTCAAACTAGTTATGAGCTGGCGCCGTATACGCCAGCATGTGTGTGAGTGTCTTTGTTAGTCGTTGTTTTAAAGTTAGAAGACAGCAATGTTTTAAAGTGAGAAGACACGTAGTGAAAGAACACAGGTACTGTCAATAAACATTTTCAGTTTTGTGGCAGTTTTTAGCATACTAATTTAGATTGCAGATTAATTGTATGTTTAACATGAACAGTATTTATTATTCTTTACAACTTCGTGTTTGATTATATGTAAAAACAAAGAAGAAAATGGATGATTTTGATTTACTGTGTGCTCTTTGTGGAAAGGAACGTGAAGGAGAAACTGTGAACGTCAAATTGGGTTTCGGCCAATATTGAGGTTAGTTTAAACCGAAACGATGGACTGCATGAAAAGCTGGAAGGAAAAATTACTATTCGGGTTCACAGTGCCTGCAGGCAGAGCTACACACGATCTACTAGTATCAATGCTGCTCTTACAGCAGCAGTACATACACATAATCCATCTCATACTTCATCTTGTTTAAGGAGCTCAGAAGAGAAGTTCGATTTGAAAACAAACTGCTTGATTTGTGTAGAAGAAGCAAGTGTTGATTCTAAAACTCCATCAGAACGTAAGAAAAGTTTTCACATGGTAGCGATATTAGAATAAAGGAAAACTTAAAAAAAAAGGTGATGTACGAAATGATAAGTGCATCACATTATGTTAGATACATGTATTTGTTTAACAATTGTGGCAACGTGACTGTAAGCGTAGTAACCGTGACTGTGTATGTGAGAGAGTTGTTAATGTTTTCTCAAAATGTAAAGTTGTAAGTGTTCTGGTTAAGTATAATAAATTAACAAACGTAGCCTATGAAGTGGGACTTGGAGTAATGCATACAGAACGTCGGCAAGTGATAAAGACACAACATCTTGCTGTCGTCCTTCTTATTCGCACTTAAGTGAAGATTTTCCTCGTAACAAGTTCTAGTTGGAAAAAAAAAAAAAAGAAAGAAAGAAAGAAATCAAAATGGAAGGCTTCAGGCCTCCCCAAGGTTTGTCGTTAAGTGGTAACCTCGTTGAAAACTTTAGAAAGTTCAAACAGAATTTTGAAACGTTTATGAAAGCTAAAGGGTATCATGGTAAAGATTCTGAAACTAAAACAGCAATTTTGTTAAATGTACGTGCCAATAACACTCGCAGCTGTGTGATACTCAGTAATAACTTACGCGCTATTGACATCGCGCGAATGATTGTAAAATACGTTACCCATTTTGAACTGCTGTAATATAAACATAATGTTTCTAATCTTTGTTGATCAGCTAATACCTGAAGATGGAACGCTTGGCGTTTTGAAAGATCTAGTAGTGTGTGAATGATCAAATAAATATATTTATCTGGTTGCAGGTGGTTTTAAGATCTTTTTCGGATTTGAATATTTAGATTCAAAATCTTCATCGTGTATAGACGGTAAAACTATATAAACCAAGGATCACTGATGCACGAAATCAATTACTGTTGAACCGTTTGTTATTTGATTCTAAATATCTCTGACTCTGATGAAATCATTTGGAACACAGTAAAATATTTCACGGTCAGCTCCATTCTTAGTAATTCTCGACAATTATCTCCATTTTAGCAGCGTCCAAAACTATATATACTGAATTAGCATTATCGAGTGATATAGTTCGAAATAAAAAAGTGCCTTCGGGCTCTCCATAAAATACATCCGAGTTTACAGGGGGAGGGGTTTCCTGAAAACCGGACGAAATGTGACATGAGGGAGAGGGAAGCTTTAGTAATTCAGAAGTCCGGGGGCAAAAATATAATGGATGGTATTTGTTTCTTTTGTGTTGTCTTTTTTTAGCACGTATTTTATAACAAAAAAGATCGTGCTTACGTTATCGGTTTCTCCAATTGACTGTAGACGCGATATCTCTGCAACTAACAGTCCGATTTGAAAAATTATTTTTGTAATTCAAACCTGACTGGGAAACTTCATTCTTCAGTCAGATACAACTGTTTTCCATACGAGTTCCATTGATTTTGAATACCTTCGGTAAATTTAGGAATCTTGAAATGTGCGAATGATGAACCTTTATTTCGATTTTTTACGATCCAAAATTTTGCCGCTAGAGGGCGTAAAAACAGATGATATCGAATTCAAAACACATTCTAGTACATATAGTCTCTTCTAAACATGCAATTCAAAAATTTCTTTTACTTTACGATCACATTCCTTCCGAAGATTATTTTAATCTTAGTCCTGTTCCAAGTTACGCATAGATGATTAGCTAGGGGGCGTAAAAGTAAATGACTCTACACAGATATCTCTGTTTATAAAACTCCGATCTGATTTTTTTTTGTACTTCAGCGGACGAAGCGCGTGATGGGAAACATTTTACATATAATTTCTAATTTTTGGTATAAAATGGTTTGACCACGAGGGGGCGTAAATTTGATTTCTGCTTCTGATGTATTTTCAGCAAAATATGAGCTTCTAAAATCTCGATTGAAAAAATTATTTTGTCGACCGATTCTACTCACGTAGACAAAACTTTTCGGAATGTTTTTTTTCTTAAAATAATGTAAGTTTTTTCCGCCAGGGAGCGTAGATATATATGCTGTTTTGGTCAATATCACTGCTACTAATGGTCTGATTAGAAACATTTGTTTTTGTTGGACAGAGTTTCGGTGCGACATGATTCTAATATACACTGCTGGCCACTCAAAATGCAACACCAGGAAGGAAGCATCCGATTGTCCTGAAATTTGCAGCTGCGTCTCCCTCGAGAGGACTTAAAAACGATTAGCATTGCAGGCATATGCAAATCATGAGCGCCCGGCACGCCACCGAGAAGCACTATACGAAGGGTGCACAGAAGACGGGGTGTAAGTAGTGGAAGCGTGTTGTGCTGCCGAACCTGAGCGTGGGAAGCTTCCTAATGCCTCGTCGCAGAATACGGCAGTAATTACCCAGCACGTTTCGGAGTTCGACAGAGGAAGCATAGTGGCTTATCGCGATCGCGGTTTATCGTACCAAGAGATCGGCGCCCGTGTGGGACAACATCCAGCCACAGTGAGGCGACTATGGATTCGGTGGCTGCAAGAGGGACGGACGGACCGAAGTGAGCGCTTGCCGCAGCCGGGGCACATCACAGACCGAGAAGAACGGCATGTTGTGCTGCGGGCATTGACCGCTCGCACCGCAACATCACGAACGTTAACGCAGGAACTAGGGTGTTGCGCAACATACTGTGTGAGCACGTACCGTTCAACGTCGTCTGCAGGAGCGGGGACTTGTCGCACAGCGCCAATTACTCCGAATACCATTGAAGATACACCACCGGTGAGTGCGGCCGCAGTTGGCCGTTGAACGCCGCACCCGGACCACGGAATGGAACGACATTTTCTTCTCCGACGAATCGCGCTTCTGGCTGCAACACCACGATGGTCGGATCCGCGTGTCGCGGCACCGTGGCGAGAGACTGTATGACGCTTGCACTATGCATCGCCATACCGGTCCGTCACTTGGCGTTATGGATTTGGGCGCAATTGGATATGACACCCGCACCCCTCTGGTACGCATCGCCGGTACACTCAACAGCCACCGCTACATCTCCGACGTTTTGGAGCCTGTAGTCCTCACTGACCCTCAGGACTTTGAAGCGGCCAAGTTTCAACAGGACAATGCGCGCCCGCACGTGGCACGCATCGTGCAACAATTCTTCACGGCCCACCAGGTGTTACTGCTGCCGTGGCCCGCCTGTTCTCCCGATATGTCGACCATCGAACACGTCTGGTTGCTGATCGGCAACCGAGTGGCACGGCAAGCACCACCCGCCTCTACGCCTGATGAACTGTGGCAACGTGTGGAAGCAGCCTGGACTGACATACCCCAAGCCCACATTCAAATCCTCTTTCGTTCGTTGCCGCGGCGTGTAGCGGCCGTTATTGCCAGCCATGAGGGCCACTCGAACTATTGATGTCTGCGTGTTCCGTAAGTCGCACGGGCATGTAAGCTCAATCGTTTCATTTTGTATCTGTTGTTATGTGTCCAGTAAATCTGGCTTTGCTCTCTGGTGTCTTTCTTGTGTTGCATTTGGGTGGCCAGCAGTGTAATTTCAAAATTTTCTAGTAATTCATTGTCTTTCCGCTATGGGGAGTAAAGGTAAATTGCGCTTTCTCCGATATATCTGTTTCTCAAACAACGATTTGAAATTTTTTTTCTAGCTCCGGATACAGATGCTGACGTAAAATGTGTTTGTTGTAACTTCAATTTTTTTATAAAGTATGGTTTAGCCACCACGGGGGTAAGCATTAAATTTCTGCATCGCAGACATTTGCAGCAAAATCTCAGATTCTAAAATCCCGATTAAAACAAATTATTTCGTGAACCGATACCGCTTATGTCGATAAGCATTTAAGATTATTTTCTTAAAATAACGCATGCTTTCTCCAGCAGAGGTTGTAGATGTCTGTCTTATTTCTGTCTCTAACAGTCGGATTTGAAAAATTCTTTCAGCACCGGCAACAGTTCCTGATAGGAAATGTTTTGCATATAATATATAATATTTCATATAGAAGGATTTAAGGTCAGGTGATGCGTAACATCACAGCCTCTCCTTGACAAATGTCAACCCCGCCTTCTCGTGGTGCATCCTGTTCCCACTAAAGGGGCTCTGATGACCGCTAATAGCGGTATAACTATACCACCGGGATTAGAGGAAATGCTATCCCGCACTCACCATCCCGCTTGGCCAGCGTGGTGAGTTATGGCCAAACTCCTCCAAAATGACTCCACAACTTAAATCTCGGCCCTCAGTCTCCGGCAGCTGGAATGTACCTGGACAAGGCAGCGGCCAGTGCGACATGAAGGCAGAGGGTGCTAAGAATCACCGGAGGACCGGACTAGGCTGCCCTCTGATGCTGACCTTGGCTATGTATAACGGACGCTCCCTATCTTATGATTCAAGGCTTCTTGAATTGGAAGAGGAACTACAAAGTATCAAGTGGGACATTGTCGGGCTAAGTGAGGTAAGGAGAAAAGGAGAAGATTTCATTAAACTGAAAAGTGGACATCTCTTCTACTATCGTGGGACAGATACTGGCAGAACTAGTGGTGTTGGATTTATAATAAACAAGAAACTGAAGGATATAGTTGTACAAGTTGAAAGTTCCTCTGACAGAGCTGCACGACTCGTTATTAAACTCTCGAGAAGATACCAGGCTCAGATTATTCAAACTTATGCACCCACCACAAGTCATCCTGAAGAGGAAATTGGTAAGTTTTATGAGGAAGTTTGTCATCTAAATAATAAAGGTTAGCAGCACTTGAAGATAATTATGGGAGATTTCAATGCAAAAATAGGGCAACAGCAACAGAATGAAACTTTAGTAAGTAAATTCGGTCACGGCAACAGACACCATCGTGGAAATACGCTCGTTGAGTTGGCAGAGGCAGAATGGTTTTTCATCTTGAACTCCTTTTTCAAGAAAAAGCCGCGCATGAAATGGACATGGAGACATCCAAATGGGACGACAAGTGAAATTGATTTTATTATGTGTAACAAAAAATTCGTCATAGAAGACTGCAGTGTGCTAAACAAGTTCAACACAGGTAGTGATCATAGATTGGTGAGATGTAAGAGGCACCTCAACACTAAACTCGAACGTGGCAAGCTCATAAGACAATTAAAATGTATTGATATAACCAACCTTAAAAAACACCATAATACTTTCAAGTTGGAACTGAAGAACAGATTCTCTGCTTTAGAAGGCCTAACATCGGAAGAAGTGGATATTTCTGAAGTTAACAAGAAAGTCACCAAATCTCCCTTGGAAACAGTTACAAAATTAGCTGGGTCTAAGAAAAAGTTGCATGTGAACAAACTATCAGGAAAAACCAAAATGTTGATGCAAAAAAGAAGAGAGATGAGGACAACTAAAGAAGATGTGACTTCCAAAGTGTAATACATAGAGCTATGCAAGACAGTACGAAAAAGTATCACTCAAGACGTAAGGAAATTCTACTGTGAACTAGTGAGAAAAGCAATTGAAAACAACAAAAGCCTAAAGATAGCAAAGGGACATCTCAGTATAGGAAGAAATAGATTATGGCACTGAGAAAAGAAGATGGTTCTGTAACAAGAAATAGAGGCGAAATTTTAACAAGAGTGAAAGATTTCTACTCATAGTTATATGAAAGGGATGATGCATGTACTCCAGACATCATGGAAGGTACCAGTACCAGAGTTCTTCCAGTCCTCCCAGCAGAAGTTGCACATGCAATCAAGAACATGAAGCGGAGAAAAGCTCCAGGAGAAGATGGAATTACTGTAGACATCATACAAGAAGCAAGTGGAGAAATCGAAACAGTACTCGCCCACATTTTCACTCGATGCCTTAATGAGGGGAAGATTCCTGAAGATTAGGACAACGCTATAATGATCCTGCTACATAAAAAAGGTGACATTGAGGATCTCGGAAACTACAGACCTATCAGCCTCTTCTCAGTGCTTTATAAAATCTTCACTAAAGTTCTTTCACGCCGTTTAAAGGTAACACTGGACATGGCTCAACCGAGAGAACAAGCTGGATTCAGGAGTGGCTAGAGCACAATAGATCATATCCACGTACTGAGAAAGCTAATTGAAAGAGCGAGGGAATAAGAACTTCCATTGCGCATAGCTTTTATCGATTATGAAAAGCCTTTGATTCGGTGAAAGGATCAGCAGTTACAATGTCTCCGAAATCCTGCGGTATTGAAGATGCATACATTAATATTATTAATAACATCTATGAAAATGCAAGTGCAAAGATTCTGCTGTTTGAAAATACAACACACATAAAAATTGGAAAGGTGGTAATACAAATTGACACTATATCTCCGAAGCTCTTTAACGCCTCATTGGAAAAGGTCTTTCAATCACTGAACTGGGAAAACAAAGGGATAAAGATTAATGGAGATTATCTAACTCACCTTCGTTTTGCTGATGACATAGTCATTTTTGCAGCTACCCGATCAGAGCTGCAGAGTATGATCCAGAAACTTGTTGACAAGAGTAAAGAAGGAGGATTAAAAATGAACTTTCAGAAGACAAAAGTGATGTTCAATGCTCTTACACGAAATGAAGATTTATTGATTGACGGAGAAAATCTGGATATAACAGACACGTACGTTTATCTTGGACAGCAGATATCAAGTGAGGGTCACATTGGTGAAAAAATTAATCGGCGTACAAAACTTGCCTGGATAGCTTTTGGAAGAATTAGCATACTTTTCAAGAGCAATATGCCATTATGTCTTAAAAGAAAAGTGTTTGATCAATGCATCCTTCCAGTGCTTATGTATGGTGCAGAGACGTGAACCTTAACTAAAAGATACATACAAAGGCTGCAGACAACTCAAAGAATCATGGAGAGGTGCATGCTTGGTGTAACCAGGAGAGATAAGAAGAGGAACTCGTGGATCCGAAAAATGACCAGAGGGGAAGACATCATGATTAGAGTTAAATCCCTCAAATGGCAATGGGCTGGGCATACTGCCAGAAGGACAGACCATCGATGGACAGCCGAAATATTAAATTGGATTCCAAGAGACAGGAAAAAGCCCAGAAGAAGACCACATGGGAGATGGGTGGATGAAATTCGAAAGTATGCGGGAGTGACATGGAGGAGACTGACACAAGACAGACCGTTGTGGAGGAAACTTGGGGAGACCTTCATCTTCATTGTCAACCATTATCAATCCAGCAGTGCATTGATAATGGTTGACAATGAAGATGATGATGATGATTTCATAAAGAACGGTTTGGCCACCAGGGAGCGTAAGGATTAATTTCTGCGTCTGATGTATTGGCAGTAAAATCTGAGATCCTGAAAACTCCATTGAAAAATACATTTCTTGGACAGGTACCGCTCACATCGAACACCCTTTTAAAAATAGTTTCTTCTTAAAATATTGCATGGTTTTCCCGCCAGGGGCCGTAGATGCACATTCTATAGTTGTCAATATCTCTGCTTCCAAGAGCCCGATTTGAAAAATTATTTCTTTGTTGGAGAGCGTTTCCGTTGCGAAATGTTTCAAATATAATTTCAATTTTTTCTTAACGCACAAGTCTGCCACCAGAAGGTGTCTGCTAACTTTTCCGTTTAAAGCGATGTCTGCGGGATAAAAACCAGACTATGAAACTTCATTCTTCAATCAGATACAACTGTTTTCCAGACGAGTTTCATTTATTTTGAATACCTTTTGTAAATTTAATCAGCACTAGAATGGATTCAAAACATTTGCTCATTACACATGACAATTCGGTGTCATATTTCTTGTTTCTATTTTTGATAGTTAAAAGAAGGTATAAAATACTTCAGATTTCTTATGATATTTAGCTAAATCACAACATTAAGTTCTCATATTTGAACTACCAAACGTATCGTGTTTTGTAGATGGTATAATCAGTTATATTGCAACCTTAAATAAATGTGTTCCTTTGCAGGTCTTAATTTCAGAATGATAAAGTTCTGTACCGTTTGGCAATAAATTATTGCCTAAGTAATAAATGTTTTCGGAAAAAAAGTGCAAAAAATGGAAGATTCCTTTAATTAATTACACGTTTTCTTTCTGTTTCTCATCGGACTTCCAAAAGCAGTCGTCAAAAAAGAGGGGAGTTGGTGGAATTATGTCGTGGTTTTTAAGGGGGAGGTGTCAAAAATCGGACAAAATGTGACATGGGGGAGTGGGGATCCAAAATTAGTAAAACATCACGGACGTACTTGAAGGACGTTCCCTTATTTCTTCCATGTGGCCGCCGTGCTCCCAACACAAGAGATTTCAGATCACGTGACAATGAGCAGAAGTGATTTTGTGCTCTCCAATTGTAATGCTTCCTTATGGCCTGATAGGCTACTTTTAATTATTACGGTTTAGTAAATTGTGTGTTTGTTTTAGTAAATTTAGGTGTGGTAATTAAGTAATTATGTTTAGTAATTATGCTAAGTGGTGTTGAACATCTGTTTGCAGCTGCATCTCCGCTTTTAAAAACCATATTGAGAGATTCCTTTTTTTACTCTATGCCATTCGCTCCGACAAAGAAAGGGAGCGTTATCGTCTTTAAATGAAGCACAACTTTTCCGCGAAAATGTGTAAATATAAAAACCTCTTTCGCTCTATCGCTACTTCCAGGGGATGTATTTCGAAAATTATTATTTCCTTAGCATAGCTCTTGCCATGAAGAATACCTTTCGCCTACTTTCAACTTGTCCGTTATGCAAAATTCTTCCGCTAAAACAATATTTGTTCGTTTAACTGTTCGATTTGAAAATCCCTTTGTCTATGATACTTATGCCATGAAAACTCTTTTATTTGCCATTTGTTAATTTTATTCACATACCTTTCGCTGCTGGTTGAAATAAGTAACTGTTCCCACTTGTGGATATTTTATCCATTGTAGAAACCCCGATGGTTATTTTATAATTGAATTAAGAGAAAGGGACCAGGGAACTCTGAAACGTGCCATCTTTGAGTACCGTCAGGGTGAATATACATATTTTTCACAGACCTTTCTCATGTCGAGGGTTTGAGTCTCTAAAAGAGAACATACTTAACCACATTTAATTGATAATGATAACGTTCAACATGTAGTTAATTCTTACTATCTTTGCAACGCCATAAATTGACGGGTGATTATTTTTTAATGCCTTTCGAGAGTAGCTGATTCTGCTAAAGGCAGTCTCTTGTCCTTAATGTCGGATAACTGGTACCAGAAAAAGGAGAGATTAAGTGGCGTAAAGCACATACAACATCCATTCCTCACCCTGATACAAACTCAGACACCTCAGGGACAATTGGTAAGAAGACAGCGCTGAGAACAATGTTCCAATGGAGCAGCTCTTTAGATTACTCGGCATTTTATATGTACATATGTTTCAAAAACACCGAAAAATTAAAATAGTTGAAAAACGAAGTGTTTAATTGTGCCTGTGAATCTTATCCATAATCTTTCGTATTAGATCATGGATTTTTGCCGACGTTCGTCAAAAGAGATGTCAAGGGAAATTCGTTCTGACCTATCCTGAAACATACTGTTGCCAATCCTATTTGAAAATTAGTATTGATGAGCTTACAAATGAAATGCCTCAACCCAGGAAGTGTAGATGTTTCCTGGTTTTTCACGGAAACTTGGTTTGTTTTATGACAGATCAGACCTCACAACGTACCACTGGACTCGTGTGCATAGTGGATGCTTTAATTTCTGAATTTTCTTAACATATTTCAGAGCTTAATTTAATCAGGAGAATCAGATTATGTTCCAATGTTTACTCCTAACGGTAAAAACTAGTTATGCATGTGTTTCATGATGCGCTATGGGAGATGGCTTGGTGGAGAGGAACTGTAGAAATGTAGAGAAGATATTCGTTTGTAAGGCCTAAAAGCTGCATGTGTGCGTGAAAGTTCTGAAAAATGCATGAATTTTATGCTCAAAAAAAGTCTCAATTGCGTTCTTCAAATGTTCAATCCTAAATCAAATTCTACCTCATAAATTAATTAAAAAAATCATCACAGTGTAGGGTATTATACGAAGCCAGTGCCTAGTGTCTGATCTTAAGCAGCGCTCAGGACCCTTAGCTAGGCTGCTAAGGTAAGCTAGAGGAATAAAAAATGTTACACAGTGAAGTTCAGTTAAGCAATTAGCTGGTTGAGCTCAGAAGAGCAGGAACAGAAATAAAACAAATGAAACCAAGAGATACCGACGCTAAAGGACAATATTCCAAATATCAGGATATATACCCACAGGTTCCGCTTTGCGAATGAAGTATACACGTTAACTGGAGATCACCTCACATAGTACTTATATTTGTCTCATTTGATTCACTTAAGCTTACCATTGTCCAAACCGTAACACAACACATTCCCGCTGAGGAACAATTCTCTTCTAAATATATTTTATCTTATTTCCCCATCTTATTCATCTTGACGGAGTACTGACGGAACTACAAAATCATAAGGGACAAGGTGTCTGTTATATTCCGTTGAATGATGTCCATTGACCGCTGTTCAGAGGTCATTTTTATGTTAATTCTACGGAAGTTGTTCTGAACGAATCAATGTTTTCCGTTTTTCGGAAGTTACGTTGTTTGAGGGTGTGAGTTAATATACGTAACACTGTAATTTCCTGCTTCAGAAGAATGTTTTAGAAATATTAATTACATCTTTGTAATTAGCTGAGTAGTTATAATTTACTAAGAATTATTGTATAATAACTTTACATTATTGCATGCCAATCAATATATTTACAGTTTAATACCTGAAAAGTACAATATATCAGTAATTTCTATTCCTAAGATTTAGACTGAATTACTTGCCAAACTTTTTCCTCTATCTCTCCGCCATTTATTTGGCTATTACTTTCTGATATGTCAACGTTATTGATCCAGGTGCCTGTAACAAATACTGCTTTGAATAAATATTTTAGTATAACATTGAATTTAGGACACCGTAATACACAATTATGTGTACAACAAATTCTCTTTCACAAATTAATAAAAATGGTGTGAACCTTGATTCATGTTGTAAGTTCCGTATACAAGAAAATGTTTTTTTATTTATCCGCTAAATACAACTGGATCCCATATAGGGATTTTTGATTGTAACCTGCAGGTTACTTGTGTCCGTCCCAGTGGAAAGGATCTTCTTTAGAACTGAAAATAGAAAAAGACTCAATTTCAAATACGGAAATGTTTTCAGAAAGGAAATTCAGGAATTGTGAAATCCAACCATGTATATAATTTAGTCTCAATAATTGACTCTTAAAGGTGGACAGGAATTTAAAAGCATTTCTCCCTCAGAAAAATACGTGATTCATGTAATAGGACATTGGTCTATCCGAACATTTTCTCCGTACTTACAGGATTTTCAGCTTTGCAAATCAAAGATTCCTAAGAGTTAGGAATCTTTAATTTAGCTGAATACAAGAAAACTACACTGCTCTTCTTAGATCATAAATATTTGTTAAAATTGCTTAAAATTCATATGGGTTTAACCTGAACACATAAATTATAAAAGTCTCATCTTCAATTATTAAAGAAACTGAGTTACTAATTAGAACTTCTTTACAACTGTCACTTATATTTCAGTTTCAAATGTTTTAGTTTTCAATAACATGAGCATTCCTTCTCAGAAGAGGAAAACAATGCATATTTTTAGAGATACCATTATTAATTAAATATTTTGGTCTCCTTTATCTTGAAAGGCCTCACTGTGGGATACTTTCTTTCGACGGTTTCTTTCTTTTTTGTAAAACGACCATCACATCCCTGGTCCATACGAATATATCACAACACCAAATATCCTTAGAATAATCCAAAATTCAATTGTTTGATATGAAACACACTGAATGGGACAGAAACAAAGATGTAAAAAGTAAACAAATAGAAGAAGTCACGTTGTATTAAATATTTGGTTTACAGACAGTTTTCAAATCGCTTATAGTGACAAGTAACGCATCGGTCATCGTCGAAACGGAAAGAAACCGTAAAATTAAATCATCATTGTGTTTGAATAAACACGAGTAGCAAGCACGTTCAGATACCTAAATTTTTGTGCAAAATGCTCCCTTAAGGAAAGGATTTTTACATTCAGATTCTTAAGACCTGTTAAAGTAATTTCCATAGGTTTGCGTCCTTTGTAATATAACATTTTTTTCCCAAGGCAATGGAAAAATATACCTTCCAGCCAAAATATAAAAAACACACTAGCGTTTCTAAATTATTAAAGAAATTGGAACATACTACTTTTGTTACCATTTCACCCTCACGACACCCAGCAATTTAACAAAGGCACCCTAATTAAAGCTGAATTCCAGGGAGTGAACAAAACACATATTTAAAACAAAAATTTAATTTAAATTTTAAGTATATTTTCAAATTAATAAACTGTTTACATTAACATTCAATCCAAGTATGTTTTATGTATATTTCAATGTTACGTCGTCCCTCCGTAAATGCATTATTCCTGGTGAAAATAATTTGAGTTTACCTTAAAGCACAAATGTGATTGCTTTATATTTAAAGGCCAGTCATATAGATCCTAAAACTACTTGAGTAAAATATGTGTGCCTGTTTACAACATACAGAAAGTAACTAAATTTCGGAGGAACTGGAAACATTACTGATTCTTTACTGCAATTTCTCAGACATACAATATTAATCCAGATCGCAAATTTTGATGTAGATAATTGTTTAAGTTCATCTTATCTCCGAGAAGAAAATGGAACAACGTCACACCTTGTAAATACATGTATTCTTTTAGTTATTTCCGAATTTCTGGAATGGTAAATACATGGTATTAATTTGTTACATTACTGACGATACATGTAAAGGCATTTCTGCCGCATGATGTCAATCGAAAATGTCCACCGATCAGTTTATGCATATTTCAAACATAATATTCAAAACTAACTGGAAGAAAAATCTGTGTTTAAAAAAATCAAGATATATATATATATGCAACTTTCTTAGGCTTCCATGAGACAGCAGTAATAGTAAGTAATTCAGCTGACGTTAGCGATCACTAAGATATGCGTTTTCCACTTGTAGGAAAACATGAGTATTCTGCCAAGCAGGGACGAAGTGACGCATATAGCGTATTAAATCCGTTTATTTCTTATGGTGTAATAATCACAGATATTCGCCAAGCTTTCGCACTCCATTGGAAGGCTGTTTCAAGGCAATGTTAGACATACAAATGCAGGGAATTGGAAAAATAAAAAACAAAGGTGAATTTTGAAAATAAGGTGGGTGACATCACGAGCATATTTCGTGAAATGTTTTAGGACGTAATTTCACGGGGCACAGCAACATGTTCCTGTCTTTTAATAACGCCTGCCAAACTACTGGCAGTTCAGTAGAGATCATGTCCTTGCATGGTACTTTGCTGTAGAGGATTTCGACAGTTTCCCTGATGGCAGTCTCCTTAAAGTTCGTGTAAGGGGCAATTCTTCTAATATTATTCAATAATGGAGTGGCCGGTGAATGCATGACTTCTCTGGCGAGAGCTGTATTATGCATATCCTGGTTGACACTTCGCATGTGTTCTTTACATCTAGTATCATAGGATCGCTTCGTCATTCCGATATATATATTTTTCGTGTTGTCAGAATGAACCAACAGAAAAACGTACACACCCGTGGTCCTCGGCACCTGTCACATCAAACTCTTCCAGCAGTCAGTACCAATGATCCGTGGACTCTCATAAATGTCCCATTGCAAGCAATTACCCACAAGAGCATCAAACGCCTTTTTTATTCAATGCCACGCCGTCTAGAAGCTCTGATTGAATTTTGCAGAGGTTTCGCAAGATACTGATATTTGCAGGTAAAAATATTTGTATTCTGAAAATTAAATTATTTATGTACAGTCATATAAGTAATACGTGGCACACATTTCATTCGAATTGCCTGGTTCCTTTCTGGTGTTACAACTTCACAATCAGTAGTGTACATTTAGAAATTCTGGTATTTTTGAAACGGACACTGCCAAAATAGACGAAGATGGCTGTAAACATTGCAGTCAGAATTAAATTGTAAGTAAAAAAAAATTCTAACGTTCTGTTCTGATTAAGGTGATCCACAATATAAACGGTTAGAACGCACTGTTTTATCAAATAATAGTTACCGGTGACTACTAAATAGATACAGCCTTTTCCCAGTCTTTAATAACCGACTGGCTTTGATTACGGTTAGTACGTAGTGCTGCTCATGTGTTTCATTTTTCTGCACAAAAAATACGTGGAATTGCTCAAATGGAAAATTATTTTAGTTTTCTAAAATTTAACAAACTTTTTCCTTTGCACAGTTTTTGTAGCAACTAAACAAATTAAAAACATTCTGCTTGAATTCTTTATATGGATAGAAATTGGCTGCAAATTGTTTGCCGGCATAACAAAATATGTTTGAGGGAAATTAAATTTGAAACATTCCTTTGCTGCTGGTTTCAAGCAGAAGAGAGGAATGATTTTTTCCATTACTAAAAACCAAATATAACCTGATACATTCTCTTCCCGAGTAATTTTGTATTACATTTTTGTGAGACTTAGGCTAAATAATGCTGCTTCTGTTTCACTGAACATCCGATTCATAAACGCTGCCTTGACCTTCGTAATGTCACTGCCCTCTCCCTCAGAGGAAGCAACGACAATCACGACTGTTTACTTTTGTTTAATTAAAAAAAACTGAGGTAGGATCTTTTGTCGTTGTCACATGACGGAAAGAAAAACTTTGGCATTTTTTCAAGTGAATTGTGCTGTAACAAATCAGTGTTTTGATTGTGGATTTGACTTAAGCGTTACTCAAAAAAAAATACGTATATCGTAAATATGTGAAACATATAGCTCATTCTAACTAGAAACCTTAGGTTTGAAAAAAAAATTCACTCCTTTCTTATTCCTCAGATTCATTCCATGGAACGAATATATATAGATAGTAGATTCTGGTCATTTATGCAGTCGGTTAAATGGGCAGTCGTTCATTTGGGACAACTCTTAAATAACCTCAAAATTTTGCTCTTTGGGATAGAAATCCGGATTTCTTTTAGTAGTTTGGATTGTTGTGTTACATATTATCCTGTTAAAACCTGCACAGGTTTCCATCGCTGGAAGTGTGCTTGTAATGGAGCTCAAAAGTTCAGTCAGCTGTTATATTATTCTGAATGTTTCTGTAAATATTTTCATAAAACCTTACATATCACTCTTTCGCAAATATTTATTGAAGAAAATTTGTTTTTAATTAGAAATACTGCCAACTATTTTTCCCGGTGGTGTGTTTCCTAAACACAATAATTCAAATATAGTTTTTACCGGGGAAAATCTCCAAAAATGTAGTATGTATAACTTAAATTTAAGGTATTTGCACTGTTTTTCTACAAAGTTCAACATTCCATTAAGGGTCTTTCACAGAATCGCCGTATCGGATTTGGAATATATGTTATGGAAAACAGACAAGTATGCTGAATCAAAGTCTTGCGGAACTACAAAATCTAAGGAAACGAGACTAAACAGGGTTGATTGTGCGGATATGTTATTGCTACAAACGGATGGTTTACTCTTTTGGTTATCGAGTTGGTTCCCAGGCTTAATATCCCACAAAGAGTTGGTTTCCCAATTTAATATCCACAGCATATAAGCTCAATTGCAACACCACGAAGACACCATGCAATTCGAATGAAAACTGCACTCATTTTGTTGGAGAGAAGCAGCTGTTTTCTCATTTGTATATGTAAATTTCCTGCTTGTGGGATTCCAAAATTCCAAATGGAAGTATTTGCTTTAGGGATATAAAGTTATAGCGGAACTATGGACAATTTTATTTAAAAATTTTCATGATTTATTTTAAATGCACTGTATAAATCCTAGAGAGCTTTGCGTTATTGCTAGTTTCTGACGATGGTGTTGTATATATACGTATATATCTTGGTCCTGTTCGTGAATGTAACATCTGAAGATGGGGACGTTGTGATCCTCGAAAGATCTCATGTGGCGTATGTTTTCATCAGTAAAGCTTAAGTACATGTAGTGTATGTGCGCTACATATGTGTTTTATCGTGTTCAGTCGATAAAAAAAATCCCTATGTATTTGTAGTTTGTGCTCTTAGTGTCTCCATATAACATAAGACGTTATTTTTTAATTGGTTCCACTCAAAAACCAGAGAAAAGAGGAATGAGAAAATAATAACTGATGGTTAGTTTTCGGTTAAAACATGGGTGAAAAGCAGGGAGAAATATATGTTGCAGAAATTCTTCTTCCGATCAACAAAAATGTATTCAATGGCAAGCTCTCTCCTATAGTGGGGGACAATATTTTTCACACTTTCAACGTATTTTCCTTACAATAAGCACTTTTTTTCTTTTCGATTTCTGTTCACGGCCGTTCAGTTCATTTTTATTAAAAAATCAGTACTAGTTGTCGAACTTTTATAAAAATCTTCGCTCAGCCATTTTTCTAATATACATTTTTATATTGGTAAAATACTTTTAGATTCATAATTGCGGCTTTTGTAAATTTTGCTTTTACTTCATTAAACTATACATCACAATGATTTGGCCAAAATT
Source organism: Macrothele yani (assembly GCA_039090855.1). Taxonomy (NCBI): domain Eukaryota; kingdom Metazoa; phylum Arthropoda; class Arachnida; order Araneae; family Macrothelidae; genus Macrothele; species Macrothele yani. The sequence continues at coordinate 50,794,055 of CM077033.1, read as the reverse complement.
TGGTTATTCTAATATCACAGCTTTTGTCTTCTTACTTCCATCGTTAACGCAAGGGTATATAAAACGAATATCAGTCAAAATCTTTTTATGTGGATTCGACCAATATTTCCCTTTCCTTTAAAGCTGAAGATTGGTTTATTTCGCCTTCAATTGGCGCCCCCGCATATTTCAATTTTAAACAATATATGTTGCAATATTATTATATGCACATTAGAAAATTTCACTGATTTTCGAATAAATTTTGGTAATTAAGAAGTCGCCCCTTTGTTAAGTCTTACAAACTTATTATTCCTAAGGAGTTTCTTCTTAAAGAACACTGAAGCATCCCACTTTTGAAAACTTTAATAGATGATAAAACAGTTCTAATTATTTTTACTATTTGATTACAAGGCTGTATGGGAAAAGAAGTATTTTTGAAATGATGAAGCTACATCTATCATTGCTCTGTTTCTAACATATATTCTGTTGAACCTTACCTAGTTAACTTCTGTTTCCTTTCAAATACGGAAAGCTTCTGAACAACGAAAACGGTATAAAACATCCACTTAAAACAAAGAAATAAATATTAAAATTCATTTTCCTATCCGTAATCAACAGCTACCGCGAGCGAAACACTGCCGGAGCAACCGCTGATTATCAAGGCTACTATTTTTCGCCTATTGTTTTATTTAAATGGTTTGCTTTTCAATCAGCAGTTCGTACTCCGTAACATATCTAGTAGGTGATAAAAAATCGATGATTTCGTTACAGCTGAAACAATACGCAGTCACGTACAACTCTGGTGTTTTTTTAACTTTGAGCGATAAGCTCCTGTAAAGAAGCTTTCCTGGCTATCTAAAGATCAATAGGATAATTACCTTCTTCAAAATTAAATATTTATGTAACAATTTTAACAGGTAATATACCGTTGACTATTTATTTAATTTCCAATTAGATTTGTGTAAGAATTGTTCAATACGTATCCGGCGAAAGAATTAAATTTTTATTCTAAAAAGAACTGTGTTTTAATTACAGATTCCATGTGGTTCTTATAACTTGTCAAACTGGAGCAGCGAAGATAAAATATTTTTTTTTGGATAAAATTGGATAGTAAGGAATGAACTGACTTCTTCCCTCTAGCACACGTATTACAGACATTTCATATTTATGTATTTGTGGTGAAATGAAATTTCTGTGGCTTTTCCATGCGAAATGTGGGTTCAGCAAATTTCATATTATTGCTCTGTCGTGTTCCGCAAAACTCGTGAAAATCTGGATTTTTAAAAGAGAACCAAATACTTTTGCTGGTGTAGAATTGAGGCGGGCAGACTTCTGGAACAATGGAATATCTGAGAAATCTCAAGAAATAGGCATGATGTGTAAGCTAACTATGTAATAAAAATAAGCCAGTACTTTAACTTCTACTGACTTATTTTCCTTTCGTTTATAATCATTTCTGCAGCATGACTTGATTCGTTTCTTGCGTACAACAAGCAGAATGCCTGGAGTTTATCGAATGGAAAGATAAAAAAACCAAATTAACTATAAGTACATGTAGTACAGTTTCATTTCTGGGCTGCATCCATTTGCCTTGGCCTGTACTTCGGTCTGGCTTGACTTAGGTTTAGTATACCCAAATGCATCTCCGGCCCATTAGATACTATTTCTTGTGGTAGCCATGAGAGGGATAACACCACTTCCTTAATTGTATCTATCCTGAGTCTTAACTCATTTATCGAAAGGGCTACTCTACCGATGCAATGTATGCTAGCCTCTTTCTTAATCCCATCCTGACGGACGAAGATTTCTCATTATGCAGTTTCTTTTTTTTTTTTTGGATCTTTAACGACCACAGTGAGCAGATCAATAAGATATAAGCAGTCGCCCGTACCTAATTTAAAGCCATGGGTACCAAGGACCGGAGAGAGCTAACGCCATAAGACAAACACAACAACATCCATGCCTTAATGGGATTCGAACCCGGAGCCAAGTGGAAGAGAGATCAAAAGCTGTCGCTTAGACCATTGAGCCACCGGGACAGCATTATGCAAGTTCTTAAAAAGCGGATATTTGATCTTTTTAACTGATATTGTTAGCCCTAGATGGCGCAAAATATTTCTATAAATAAATTCTCACCTTTTTGTAAACAGGTCATGTCAAGTCGAAATACACGGGTTTCTGGTAAGAATTGATGGTTCTACTTGTGGCATCGAACCAACGATTGCTTGTGTGGTAGCTGCCAACGCCACGTATTAGGCCCTCCTTAGGCCTAGTGGATAGCGTGATATGTTTGTGTACTTGCTGATATATATGTGCTTTTCATTATGATTTTTCTTGTTCATTTGTACTTTTTTTGTATTAATTACAATGTATTGAGTAGATGTTATTTTATGTACACTCATTGTCATAAAAATCTGATCACCAAGAAGGAGACGTTGGAATGAAATGAGATTTTATTCGTAAAATGGTACATAGCAAGGACAGACGTGATTACAATATAACAGCAGCAGGACGATTTCCCGCGGACATACGGTACATATTACGGTCATCGTTAGTACCGCATCGTACCGCCTCGTGTTCGGATATATGCCGTGAGACGGTCCGGCATGGAGTCAAACAGATTCCGTCTGTTTTCCAGGAACAGATCCCCCCCTTCTTGCAACTGACGCTCTAAATCACGAAAAGTAGGATACGGAGAAAGTTGGGTTCCATTTTATCCCGAATGTGCTCGATCAGAGAGAGATCAAGCGAACTCTCAGGCCACGGAAGCGTCGAAGCATGACGCAGTCAGTCTTGGGAAACCCGAGCCGCGTGCAGACGAGCGATATCTTGTTGGAAAATGGATCCGGGCCCCACCTCCACGAAAGGCAGCACATGGGGCCGCAGGATTTAATGTAGGTAACTGGTCTGTCAACGTCCCTTGAATCACTGCAAGGGGAGTCCTGCTGTCAGAAGCGATGGCTCCCCATATCATCACGTTTACAGTTCTGGACGTGTTCTTCTGTACATTGAGGTTGGGATTGTAGAGCTCGCGTGCGGCCCTCAACACTCTACCACGGTGGTCTTTCGTCCCCATTCAGCAGCAGGATTTGTCCCTGAACCTTATACGTCGCCAACGGGTAGTATTCCACATTGCTCGCTGCTGACTGTACTGCAACTGACGCCGACAATGGTCAGGTGTTGATGGCAGAATACGTATGGGACTGCGAGAGAGCAGATTCGCCTCTGCCAGACGCGTGGAATCGGTTCTGGAGAACACAGGAGCACCTTATACAGCCGCCAAGTCCCTGGATGTTGGAGAAGAACGTCGTTGTATCTGTGCGTGCCGCTCTCACAATCCTAAGATGCTCTGTGATTGTGGTTTGTTTTGTTCGTCCAGAGCCATTCCGCCGTGTGTGGGTGCTTTCCCGTGCTTACTACTCCCAACACGATAGCACTGTTCTCTCCAGCCGGCCCAAGTGGCGTGGTCCGATTCAGCGTGCCGGTCACCATGCCTCTCTCATCCCCAAGTTAGGGCCTCGTTCAAACCCTGACCGTTGCTTGTACTCACAACTACGGTGGCTGCCCGACAAGTCTATCGCTCACGGATCTCATCTGACTCTTAGCGCGCACTTCGGCATTTACGTGGAGAACCTTTCGCGTATACGAATATCTGCGCGTATACGAGTATGTGTATTTACATTTACGTTTGTGTTGATATTATTTAGCCTATTTCTCTTTGCTTTTGCTGATATATGAATAGGGTATACTTTGTTACATTAATTTTTTAGCTAACAAGACATAACTCCCGTAATACATTAGAGTGCGAAGCTGCAATACATTACAATGTGAAGCTGTAATGTGTACTTCTTGAATTATATATACACTGCTGGCCACCCAAAATGCAACATCAAAAAGGGCACGAGATAGCAAAGCCAGATTTACTGGACACATAACAACACATACAAAGATGAAACGATTGAGATTACAGGCCCGTGGGACTTGCGGAACACGCAGACATCAACAGTTCGTGTGGCTCCCATGGCTGGCAAAAACGGCCGCTGCACGTCGCGGCAACGAACGAAAGAGGCTTTGGATGTGGGTTTGGGGTATGTCGGTCCAGGCTGCTTCCGCACGTTGCCACAGTTCAGCAGGCGTAGCCGCGGATGGTGCTTGCCGGCCACTCGGTTGCTGATCAGCAACCACGGTTCGATGGGCAACATATCGGGAGAACAGGTGGGACACGGGAGCAGGGAAACCTGGAGGCCGCGACGAATTGATGCACGATGCGTACCACGTGCGGGCGCGCATTGTCCTATTGAAACGTGGCGGCTGTCAGGTCCTGAAGGTAATGGAGGACTACAGGCTCCAAAACGTCGGAGATGTAGTGGTGGCTGTTGAGTGCACCGGCGTAGCGCACCAGAGGTGTGCGTGTGTCATATCCAATTGCGCCCCAAACCATAATGCCAGGCGACGGACCGGTATGGCGATGCATAATGCAGTCGTCATACAGTCTCTCCGACAGGCAGACTCGACCATCGTGGTGTTGCAGGCAAAAGCGAGATTCGTCGGAGAAAACAATGTCGTGCCATTCCGTAGTCCAGGTGCGGCGTTCAACGGCACACTGCCGCAGCACTCGCCGGTGGTGTAACATCAATGGTAATCGGAGTAATGGACGCTGTGCGACAAGTCCCCGCTCCTGCAGACGATCGCGAGTGGTACTTACTGACACAGGTTGTTGCGCAACAGACCCTTATTCCTGCGCTAACGTTCGTGATGTGACGGTGCGAGCGGACAATGCCAGCTGCACAACATGCCCGTCCTCTCGTTCAGTAGTGTGCCGCGGCTGGGGTAATCGCTCACGTCGGTCCGTCCGTCCTTCATGCACCCAACGTAATCCATACTCGCCTCAGTCTTGCTGGATGTCGTCCCACACGCGTGCCGATGTTTCGGTACGATAAACCGCTGTCGCGATAAGCCACTATTCGTCCTCTGTCGAACTCCGAAACGTGCTGGAATGACAGTCTTTTTCTGCGACGAGGCATCAGGAAGCTTACCACGCCCAGGTGTGGCAGCACAACACACTTCCACTAGTTACACCCTGCCTTCTGTGCACCCTTCTTATAGTGCTTCTCGGTCACGTGCCGGGCGTACATGATTTGCATATGCCCTGCAATGCTAATCGACTACATGTTCTTTCGCGGGAGACGCATGCTGCGAATTTCAGGCCAATCGAATGCTTTCTTCTTGGTGTTGCATTTTGGGTGGCCAGCAGTGTATGTAACTGTAATTGTAACAAATGTTTATATGCAAAAAAATTATGTGATGGAGATTTTTTGCAGTCATTTTAGTTCAGCATCCCGAAGTTTGTTAGGAACACCTTATTTAACCCATATAAGGAAACAAAATTTAAAAATACTGACTAGTGTAAATTAACAATTGTAACAAATGTTTATATGCAAAAAAATTATGTGATGGAGATTTTTTGCAGTCATTTTAGTTCAGCATCCCGAAGTTTGTTAGGAACACCTTATTTAACCCATATAAGGAAACAAAATTTAAAAATACTGACTAGTGTAAATTAACATCTTTATAAATTTGCTACCTACCAAAGCCATTTATTTACCAGACTTTGTGCCTGGCATGCCTGGAAGTACCATCCTTACTTGTGTAACTCAAGCAGAACTAAACTTAAAATATGATATATCATAAGATCATTATTTTACAGATAATAAAGAGCTAGCAGTGAATGAAACATTCAGTTCTAAAAAGTTATTTGAGATATGTAATTGTACTTGCATTTCTACTGTCGGTCATAAATTACATACCTACATCATGACGTGCAAACAATTGCTGAACAATTTCTATTATGTGCGTAAGTCATTCAAAAAGTAAAGTGACTTTCTTCATAACGCCAAAGAAACCACACAGACAAAGGCATATGAAAGTATAAGAACAGCTGCAAAGTCATTCACGTTTCGACGCTTCTTTATTTCTAACTGGTAGCAGACTGCGTAGAGTTCAGACGTGTTTATTTAATCTTGTATGAATTTAAAACAGGAGAAAAGAGCAGCTAGAAAATGTTGCATGCGTTTGAATAAATTGGCCAAAAAACGCACGAAATTATTTAAACATCCTATAGGACAACTCTTTGTCTCGTGCAAGGGTTTTTCAGTGTCACATGAAATTTGTGAATGGAAAACAGTGTCTGGAATAGACGCCACTCTCCTTTTTTTTTTTTTTTTTTATTGAAGGTTTAACGATCACCGTGAGCAACTCAATGGGCTATAAGCAGTCCCCCGTCCCTAATTTAGGGTCACTGATTCCAGGGAAGGGAGAGAGCCAGTGCCACAAGACAAACACAACGTCCATGCCTCACCGGGATTCGAACCCGGACCCCTTTCGGACGAATGATCAGAGGCCATAGCTTAGACCACTGCGCCACCGGGGCGGCCCACTCTTCTGTATGCCTTCGACATCGACGACGGAGGTTAATGTCAAAACCAAGGCAATCTTTCGCGAAGACGACTGAATGATCATCAAGGAGTTGCTCAGGTGATGCAGATCCCCTTTGGTTCTGTTGTTGACATTGTGAGAAAACGGTTCAGGTGGCAAAAAGTCGCTGCGAAGTGGATACCCCATTTTCTCGCGGATGAACACAAGGCAAATTGTGTTATTATTTGTCGCTAATTGAAGTGCCGGCTATGCCATGATGTGAGCCAAGCTTTTCGGATCGATTTGTACTTGTAATGAAACTTTTTTTACGACTTCGATCCAGAAACAAAGCAATAGAACACCCAGTAGAAACACAAACATAGCCCCCCATCCAAGAAAGCAATGGTTCAAACAAGTGCATGGTATATTATGCACCTGGTTTTCTTTGATGAAAAGGAAATTGTTTATGGCCACGTTGTTCCACGAGATAAATCTTTTACCGCTGCCAATTATTTTGGAGATTTCAAAGGTTCTCTAAAGAAAAAGGATTTCCCCAAAACTTCTTGAATTGTCACAAACTAGTTCGATTTTGAATCAAGATAATGCCCCTGCACATCCTACTTTGCTTACCCAGCAGGTGATACAAGATCTAGGTTTCGAAATCATGGAACACTCTCCGTTTCCAGAAGACCTGGAGTCGTGTGACTTTCACCTAATTCCTGAAGTTTAAAAAACAGTTTCGTGGTGGTCAGTTTGCATCAAAAATTGAATTGAAAAATACTGTGATGAGTTTCTTGAACAACATGTGGAGGGAGGGCTCCGAACACACCTTGTAGAAGTGTATAAACAGGTGATACAGGTATATTCAGGTAAAGGGAAAATGCTACGAAATTATTTCAGTGTAAGTATGTTTACTGCACTACACTTCTGTCACAAAAAAATCAGCCTCATCAACAAGTCATTTGTAGTTTCACAGGACGTAATATTTACAATACATGTTTGCATAGCCATCAATAAAATGCATCGTTCGTGTGTCAGTATTCCTAGATTTTCATAAATGTATCCCAAAATTTTCAAAAAAGAGATTCTGCTCACATACTATCTCTAAATTTCCTTTTACAATACAGTTTTTTCTCATTTTATTAGAACACCACAGAAGAAATATATTATTCTGAGTACAGTTATTTAGCTGATGGGAATTTAAATTTTCGTTCCTATTTAAAATAGCATCAGGTTGCCCCTGTGGCGCAGTGGTCAAAGCGATGGCTCCTGATCATTCGTTCGAGATAGGCCCGAATCCGGGTGAGGTATGGATACTGTGTTTGTCTTACGGCACCGACTCTCTTCCTTCCCTGGAATCAGTGGCACGAAATTAGGAATGGGCGACTGCTTACAGCCCACAGTGTTGCTCACGGCGGCCATTAAACCTCTAATAAAAAAAGGCAGCATATTATTCGCACTGAAATATATACACTGAGTGGCCACTTTATTATGACCACCCACTTAGTACTTCGTTGGGCCACCTTTTGCCTTTAATACTGCGTCGATTCTTTTTGAACCCCACAAAATGTTGATAGGTTGTTTATGGAATCTGAGACCATGCTTGATGAAAAGCCTTTTCCAGGAATGTGAGATTGCAGGGTTGTAGATCCAGCTGTCTGATGGATAGTTCAACTTAATTCTACAAATTCTCAATGGGGTTGAGATCTGGAGATTGTGGTGGCTACCTAAGCAAAGTAAACTCACAGGCATTTCCTGAAACCAATCATGTACAATACGAGCACTATGGCAGGACGCATTATCTTGTTTAAAGTAGCCATCGTCATTGCGATAAACCATCCACTTGACAATATGCGCTTGGTCCGCAACGATGTTTAGATATGATGTTCCAGTCAGAAGGTGATCAACACGAAATAAAAGGCGCAAGCATGCCAGGAAAACATTCCCCAAACCATAACGTTGCCTCCACCAGCTTGAAGGGTTGTAGCAATGCATTTGGGGTATATGCGTTCGTGCTGTTTCCGCAATATTCTCACTCGGCCATCCGCATGGTGCAATTAAAACGTAATTTATCGAACCACATAATTTTTTAAAGTATCGACAATCTAATTCTTGTGCTCCTGTGCGAACTGGAGACGTTTTCTCTTGTTAACTGCAGACAGCAAAGGTGTGTAAACAATCACTCGGCGGCCATATCCGATCCGATGCAGTGTACGGCGATCATTGCGTGCAGAGATCTTTTGAGGGGATCCTTGATTAAGATGGTATGTAATTTGCTGCACGGTTGCCCTTCTCTATTGTCTGTTACCAGTCTGGACACTCTCCGTTCCGCCCGAGCATTCACTAGTCGATGACGACCACACGTTGCACGTAGAGACCCAGTTTTTTGGCTGACAGTACAAGCTTTAAACGCTTTAACAACAGCTGCTCTGGAACATTTCACGAATGCGGCGGTTTCGGTGATTTTCGCTCCATGGCTCCGAGCTCTTACAATCATCTCACGTTGAAAGTCCGTCAAATCGCACTTTTTACCCATCTCATCACCCAAAAACCACTTCTACTACTGTCGCAAGCACTGAGCTTTTCCTTTTTATACTAGCATTGGCCTCTGGCTGCTACAGGATACAGTCATAGCTCATTTGCTTAAAACTGTCAGGTGGTAATAATAAAGTGGCCACTCAGTGTATAAGCATATTGAGTCGAAAGAAATGTGCGTTCGAACGAGTACCCTGAATATAAAATTGTGTACTTCATATATTTCGAGTCATATAATCTAAAACGTACCACTGGGAACATACAGACTGCAAGTGATATGGCGAGCTTTATTATGTAACATGGAGGCCCTTGGCTTTTATCCTTCAGTTCAAGGTGCGTCGACATTCGAATCTTGTGAGGTATGGTGGCTCTCTCCCTTCACTGGAACTAAAGGCCCAAAATAAAAAGCAGGTGACTGCCTACCGCCTATCGGATGGTTTTCCTGCTCACTTGTCCCATAAAAAGCGAAAGAGGAAGATGGTATGACAAAAAATCTAACACAAGAAGTCAGTGGCTTTAATGTATATCCACTGATTGGCAAAGCATTGCCTCCTCCGATGAGTCACGTTTTCTGCTGCATCAAACGAACGAACCTTTGCTATAAGGCGAGAAGCACTGTAAAACAAACACTCTTCAACCATTGCTGGAAGAACACAAGACGGCGAGGGTAGCTTTATGATCTTGGGAAGGTTTTCGTGACGTTCCCATGGTCCACTTATACCTGTTAAAGGTACTACGGACCGATTTCGTGATGTTTCAATCCTTGCAGACCACGTACACACATACATGTCCATTGGCTTCCCTGGGGCGGATAGGAACTTTCAGCACGACTATGCGACGTGTCACTCTGCTGGAAAAGTTTTGGATGGCTGGAAGAGCACGATGAATACATCAAAATAATTTTTTGGCCCCTTCTTCCCCAGAGATAAACCCAATTGAGCGTCTGTCGAACCACCTAGATATTGTGGTTCGCCCTATGGATCCTCCACCACGCAACCTCCAACAGCTGTCAGATACACTGCAGTCAGCATGGATCCACATAGCTGTGAACACCTTCCAGAACCTTATTGAGTCACTCCCAGAGTGTGTAGCTGCTGCCCGCATATCTGCGGTTACTCTGAATATTACCTGGTTGTCACAATAAGGTGACTCGACCGTGCATTTCAAAATATCCCAGTCGTCAATCCATTTGTGCATCTGATGTTTGTGTTGGAACAGCAAATCTGATCTGTAGCGGCTAAATCAAGCAACGTACGAGAGTTAACGGTTCTATTCAAAACGTATTGCTATAAGATACAAGAAGACACCTTTAGAAATCCTATAGCGTCCATACCTTGCGGGGTGAGAGCTGCTTTGAAGATACGTGGAGGACTGTGACCATAATTGAATATTGTTTAAAAAAAGGAATGTGAAAACTGAATGTCATTTAAACACGTGAAAAGAAAGCGATCACGAAAACAGTTTTGTAGCATGGAACAGGTTATCGAAGAATAAGTGGTTTTGCATTAAACGCACATTCACATTTCTAAAGTGTGAGCCAATGATTCAAGCTAAAAGAAGTCATTTTCCGTTGAGGACGAAAATGTAATACTTCTGGCACTTCCAAGTGATCAGAAAAAGGGAAAACGTGTAACGGTTATTATATTAAAACAAAAAGGAACTGTGCCAGTTATTGTCCTCTCTTATTCCGCATGGATTTGATATCTTAAACTCACTTCAGCAGCTAATACGCAGCTAACTTTTGCGTGCAGCCCGAAAAGATAATCTGCTGTTAAGATAAAGGAAACCTAGTCAAAGGCAAAAACAATGTTAAGAAATAAACACAAGTGCTTCTACAACGTATAATCAAAATATGAAACTGAAGTCACTTTTTTACACAAATGTCTAAAAACAATATTTAAAAACACGTGTTCAAGGCTTTATGAAGACATTTTATTTGATATATTATTTGTTTTCGACTGGAAAAACACAGGAATATCACAGCACAATCCAGAATTCGCTTCGCTCCGGAAGCCGAAGTGCAGTATTCTGCGCTAACTCTTCGATGTTCTGAATCATCTTTCCTTGGCAGTTCTCTTTAAGTTCCGGTAACTTTAATGACTAAATTTGTCACTCTTGTTGTCCATGATCACAAATGCTCGGTGAAGGGTGCCTTTTTACAGCGTCTCACGTTTGGAAAACCATTCGCCATTACAGTTGAAAATTCGCGATGGTCGTTTCCTGAGACAAAGTACAGATTAAGTTTTCATTTCCACATATCTGTATTACGTACATTGTTTTCGAGTTCATTTCGGCCTTCTAATATTATTTCATTGCTACACTTTCAATTACATTTCATAACGATGCTAAAAAACGATACTTCAGTTATTTCTAAACATCATCCTTTACCCTAATATAAAAAAAAAACAGTTTCATTTATTGTGATTAATTTCTCTGGGGCATTTTCTTCCAAAAGAGCTTATTCATCTTCATTGAAAACTTGAAGTCGGTAAAAATGTTTTATTTCATCGAAGCCTTGATTTCCGCTACAAATTCAACAACTACTTTTTTAGATGCATTTGAGATTTCCTATGCCTAACAACACATTATGACAGCCAGATATTTTTTACGCTTATCGAACTAGTTATGATTTGCTTAATGATCTTAAAATACGTTTTCAGTAAAACCATGTTACCCATCCACTAACATACTTATATATGAGGTGATCTAAAAGATTTGCGCACATTTTGAAAACGTAATAACTCGCGGAGTTTTGAGAGTAGGACAACGCGGCTTGCTTAGAAATAATCAGAATGACATCGGGTTTTTTACGAAATCACAAACATTTTTACTCATTTTACTTACATTTCTCATCGCCAGATGACGCCATAGGTGAAAAGGTCTGGGATAGTGTGTATAAAAGTAGCAACCGTTTCAGCGACAAGTGCACGTTACGCGAACATGTTACGAAAGTACTTCATCCTTAGCTTGCCAGAGCGGGATGCAGTGAATCTGTGCACATTTATGCAGAATGGAGAACCACCCCACATCGCACAATCCGTTAAGCAACTGCTTCTAGGAACGTTAGGCGCAAATCGTGTGTAGAGCCGAAACTGTCCGAAAGCCTGGCCTCCTCGGTCATCAGATCTAACACCCTTCGATTTTTGGCTCGGTGGTTACCTAAAATCACTAGTGTATAGATGTCGCCCCACTTCATTGGCCATGCTGAAAGATGCCATTTCGACACCATATGGCAGCTATACCACCGGACATGCTCTTCAATGCCGTCCATTGTGTTTTCTCTCATCTGCAGGCAGTGCTGGAAGAGGATGGCCACCACATTGAACACCTGGTACAATGAGGTGTCTAACCTGGTACAATTAAGTGTCTATTTTTCTCGAATCTTCCAACCTGTGGTTGCTGCACCATCGGGCGATGAAAAATGTAAGTAAAATGGGTAAAAATGTATGTGATTTCATAAAACACCCGATGTCATTCTGATCATTTCTGCACAAATCGCGTTGCCCTACTGTCAAAACTCCGCGAGTTATTACATTTTCAAAATGTGCAAGACTTCTGGATCAGCCGGTATTCCCTGGACTTTCGAGAAATGATTTTAACGAAGGCGAAAATGGAGTTTATTTTTTCATCTTTAAAATAAATCAGAGGGAAACACGCGGTTTCGGCGATGAACGATGAATTGTTAAGTTCTGAGGTACGCTTGTTAGCACGTCTTTTGTAAAAAGATCGTGCTTCTGTTATCGGTTTGTCCGTCCGTCTGTACCCACGATATCTCAGCAACTATTAGTCCTATTTGAAAAACTCTTTTGTATTGGAAAGCTTTAAATATGCAAATGATGATCCTTTACTTCGTTTTTTTTACGATGTACAATTTCGCAGGTAGAGGGCGTAAATGCAGATGATGTCGAATTCAAAAATACGTTTTATTCCACATATTTGCTTCTAAATATCCGATTGAAAAAAAAATTATATCTTTCGATTCCATTTACGTCGAAGAGTATTTTAGATATAGTTACTTTTTCAAATTACGCACAATGCCGCCCCGGTGACGCAGTGGTCTAAGGCGCTCGCCTCTGATCTTTCGTCCGTAAGGGGTCCGGGTTCAAATCCCGGTGAGGCATGGATGTTGCGTTTGTCTTACGGTACTGGCTCTCTCTCCCTTCCCTGGAACCAGTGACATTAAATTAGGGACGGGCGACTGCTTATAGCCCATTGAGTTGCTCACGGTGGTCGTTAAACCTAAAAAAAAAAAATTACGCATAGATTTTTCGCTAGGGTTCGTAAAAGTAAATTTCATTTTTCCCGATAACTCTTCTTCTAAAACTCCGATTTGAAATTTTGTTTCTTCAGCGGATACATCTCCTGATGGAAAATGTTTTGCATATAATTTCAAATTTTTGATAAAAAATAGTTTGGCCACCAGGGGGCGTAAGCGTTTATTTTTGCTTCTGACGTATTTGCTATAAAATCGTAGCTTCTAAAATATCGATTAAAAAATTCTTTCGTGGACTGATGCCGCTCACATCGATAAACCTTTTCGGAATATTTTCTTAAAATACTCTACAGTTTCTCCGCCAGGGGTGCGTAGATGTACATCTTATTTTTGTCAATATCTCTACTTCTAGAAGTGTTTTCCGTGTGACATGTTTTTCATATAATTTCAAAATTTTCAAGTAGATCGTAGACTTTCCGCTAGGGGGCGTAGCGGTGAATTGCGTTTCCCCCTATATCTCTGCTTCTAAATCTCCGATTTGAAAAAAAATTTCTGCACCGGATACAGCTCCTGATGGGAAATTGTTTGAACTTAATTTCTAGTTTTTGTAAAAAAGTAGTTTGGCCACCAGGGTGCGCCAATCTTAATTTCCGCTTTTGTTATATTTGAAGCAAAATATAAGCTTCTAAATTCTCGACTGAAAAAAACGTCGTTTGTTGAACGATACTACTCATGTCGACAAAGCTTTTAATAAAATTTTCTTCTTGAAAAAATGCATGGTTTCTACGCCAGGGGGCGTAGATGTATATCTGATTTTGTCAATATCTCTACTTCTAAGGGTGCGATTTGAAAACTTCCTTCTTTGTTGG
>CM077033.1:50014553-50179945 GCA_039090855.1 Macrothele yani | reverse complement strand
GTTGACGTATCTTGCTCCTAACCAAAGATTAGTCGACTGAATCTATGTTCGGTAACGAGCTCTCTCAGTCAGGAAAAAGACGTGATGCCGTCGGACCAGACGCTTTTAAAAAAAGAGGAAGGAGCGAGCGCCCCTCCGTAAAGATCAAGAATGAAAAGGAGGCGAAGAGAGAAGTGAGAGTGTATGCGTTGCTAAAGCGGAATGCTAATTAATGAAGCAAGCTGAGCAAGACATTTCAAAAAGCAATCACTCTGCCTTTAAATAGATTAAATGATTCACTGAGTCTGGTCAGAGTTGATAAATTGAATTGATAGGTGTAAGGTAATTTCCTAGTTTTTTTTTAATTTCAGCGGAGGAAGTAGGTATTGATTTATGTAACTTGCCATTTTTGTGAAAAAAATTCAAAAATTGTCAAAGCTGTTCCAGTTTATGCAAGTTATATATTGTATGTATGACGCCTTGCAAAAAGCTGCTCGTTTAACATTTCAGTTTAAGTATTCATTTGTAATAACTTAATTTATAATAAGTAACTATTTTGCGTAGGTTATATTAACACAGAATGGGACATACATTATTTTCATTCATTTTTATTTTTAGTACTCTTTTACTTGTATCTAAGTTAAAAACCAGCAACTGGTGTTATGTAATGTTCCTAATGGAATAAAAAATCTTAAAGAATATATATATCTGTCTTCGTGTGAGGAAATTACTGAACTTCATACTTCAAATTTCAGAATTTAAAAATAACATTTAACATGTATGTAAAAAAACAATTGAAATATCTCATTCTTGTGATTAATTTTATGCACACTCCCCCTTGTCCATTAGCTCATTTAGATCTAAATTCTTAGTATTTTAGTCCATAAATTCAGATTATTTAGAGCCTTTTATTTTGCAAGAACTTACAACAAATAGAATGCCAATAATTGGCCTCATTCACTTACAACTAGGAGTGAGCAAGTACGTGGCCACAGTTACCGTTCAGATCAACCTCTTGCATTTCAATTGAAAGGTGTATATCAATCAAGTAAACTTTGTTGACTATACCTAAAAACTAAAATTCGCAAATAAAACATTTTTACATAAATCTCCTGAACTTCGAATTCTTGAATTTAGGGTGGCTCCATTGACAGTTACCTCCGCTACGTGAAAATAAACCATCCTGGTTTACCGCAGCCATGGCCTCATGGTATCGATACCACATCTGTAAATTCCCTTCAGCTCGGTACAGATAAAAATGGGATTCATCCTGACTACACGAAACTGCGACATTTTGTAGATGTCCAGCTTTGACGTTCATGGCACCAGGTGAGGCGTAATTTTCGATGAGAGCGGTATACACTGGCACAGGAGTTGGGCATCGGCTCTAGTAGTCCAGATTATGATTAGTATGTACCGTTTATACGCTGACTCTGCTTGGACTGCCTACATTAAAGTTGGATGAGATTTAGAGTTCCGTTGCTAAACGGTTGTTCGGCACGAGCCTGGATAATCTATGTCGAACTTCGTCATCAGTGGCGTGTGGTCTTCCACACTTGCACTCCTATGCACTGATAAGTCTGGGATCAAATTTGTAGCGCGGAAATGCCACTCAGTACACGATTTTGAAGTGGCATTTTGAAACCTTCGAAAAGGAAAGAACTAAGTTGGGGAAAAATCGAGTTAACGAAGGCAAGCTTGGAGAAAATTTGTTTTTAAATAGGAATTCTGTCCGGCCATTAGTGGAATTGAAAATGCGTAGAGGAAAAGTTTTTTTTGAGATATCCAAAAGTTTGTGATATCGACGTTCGACATATCGAGGTTTTGATTACATTTACCTTCACCCTATAGACGATGTCAAAAATAACATTTTTTTTTTCGGTTTGTTGTGGTAGTTTACCGACTACCATGAGCAACTTGATGGCATCTATAAGCAGTTATCGTTTCCTAATTCAGGGCCAATGGCTTCGGAGAAAGTAGAGAGACAGTGTTATAAGGCAAACACTAACAGCCATGCCTCACCTGCATTTGAATCCTGACCCACCTCAGGAGGAACGGAGAGAAGCCAGGGCTTAGACCAAACCGCGGCTGAGTCAACAAATTCGGCAACCGATGTGTTATCGTTCATCCGGTCAACAAGTGAAAAAGACCTTGTTTTATTTTAATCATCATTAACTGCGTGATATATATCTGGCCTCGCTTCTGTCTAACGAAACAAAGCTGTGTTAAATGTACTTCATGAACACTTCAGTTCTTTGGCTTAGGGTTGATTTTTCCCTCGAGAAAGCAATCGACTCACTGCTAAGATGCAAGTTGGATCTGCGTGGTCGTTCTTGAAAATCCAAAATTAAGCACGTCTCCAACAGTTTTCCTCGGACCCGCTGTGCTACGAATTCTGTAAACATGGAGACCACACGATCTACCTTTCCTCACGTGCAACCACTTTGAATCCAAAACGGCGTACGACAAGTAAAGCATTTCTTTTACTAAACTATGAGAGGCGCCGAAGACCAATGCTATCAGCTTCCTCTTACATAAATAATGTGCCCAGAATCTTTTGCTTGCGATTCTGCACAGTTTCATTAAAACTGCGTGCCAGGGGGGGGGGCATTACAATGTGCAGT
The DNA here is from genome assembly GCA_039090855.1 of Macrothele yani. Taxonomy (NCBI): domain Eukaryota; kingdom Metazoa; phylum Arthropoda; class Arachnida; order Araneae; family Macrothelidae; genus Macrothele; species Macrothele yani. Next base: position 50,177,342 of record CM077033.1, on the reverse strand, counting down.
TGCAGTCTCCGTTTCCTCGGTTTGCGCATGACGTCACACCTGGAGCAAACGCCGCGAAAACCCGACACCAGAACGACGCCGCATGACATCTTTGGCTTGGGAGTGCAAACTCAAACTCGTTCTTAGAAATTCGCAAATATACTTCATAACTAGTAGCTATTTCTCAACATCAGTTGTGCATATTATTGTCTTATATCAATGTAGCAGATCATGTCTGGATGTGCAATAGCAGGATGCTTATCCTACAGAAGGAAGACTCAAGGTTCGGATATTATTTACATTCTCTTCCAGCAAATCCCGATTTGGAAAAACTCTATGTACTGAAATGTAAACGAAAGGATAATTTTAAAGTTAAAAATGCAAGAATTTGCTCGGAACATTTTAATATTGACAGTTATGATCGTGACTTAAAATCAGAATTACTTGGATTACCTGGCATAAAGAAATTGAAAGAAGTAGCTGTACCTATAGTCAAACGCTATCTTCTGTTAAATTTGAAATACTAAATTTAAGTTCAACAATTCAGTTAAAAAAATTATGTTGTTTTTTGTGTGCTCTCAGTAACTTAATATCATGTCAACTTAACATAAAGGCAGTCCCTTTCTGTGCATTTGAGCTAGCCTAGTTTGGGAGGAAGTTTTAGGCAGGGATGGACCGTGGCACACTATGATAAGTTTTATTTTTTGTTTTCATTTAAATTCTGCGCGTCATTGCAATAGTATTATATAACTTTTGATAGCTTTTTGTGGCACCTATTAAAATAAATTTAAAAACGAACATTTCTTGCGAATTTTTGTTTGTATTTGAAGGCTACTAAGTGGAATTCTGTAAACAACAAGATTTATTTTGGAAAAATGAAATGATGAATAACATATTTACTTCTTGTTTTTTTAGCCTGTTAACGGGACTACCTGATGCGCTGATAATCATAATCGAAATTTACTTTCGCACTGACAATAACTTTTTGTAAATATAACTTCCTGCGAACACGGAACTACGAAGTTCGGCAATATGTTTGTTTACTGCAATGCCCTCATATTTCTTTATACAAAAGCTGTTATTATTTTTTTTAAATTAATTAATTCGTGAAAGAGGAAATAACAAATACCTGATAAATATGTTATACTTTGAAGTTAGAAATTATTGGTATTTGAAAACCTTTTCCATCGTGTTTATTTACATTCCTTGCTAAAGTGTAACACGTAGCAGCGATGGCACTTGGGCTCGCCTCTTTGCCTCTCGCTGCTTTGCTCTCGGTGCGACGTCATTTCGCCAGCCAATAGCAGCTCGTTTCCAAAGTGGCTCAACCTAAAGATATATCTATTAACCTTGCTGCGTGCCATAAAGCAGGCAGACACCCTTTTTAATTTGATATTCAAATTATTTTATAAGAAATAATATTTTCTAAAAGAAATAGTGCAAACAGTCTTTCATGTCAAGTAGAGATGGAGATATTATCGATGACACTATCGATATTATCGATACTTTTGTCAACTCAGTACATCGATAGTCATCGATAGTGTTTTGTAACTATCGATAATTTTACGTTTTTCAAGTGTAAATCACAATGGTGTAAACTTTTCGGCTTCCACCGATGGCTTTGATTACTAAAGCGCTCATTTTTACCTCATTTATAATGGTGTCGAAAACATTGAGCACAGCCATATTCATACATGATGACGATGCGAAACTAAAGTTAACTGTAATCAAGAGTAAACCGTGAGGATATGTGGTTTTACACTCTGTTGCACGTTCCAGTTGGATAAAGACGAAGTCAAAAGCATTAATCTTGTTGTTTGTACTGGAAGTTTAAAAGTACGTTTGGTGCTGAAACAGTTATTTGTTGAGAGTAGGTAATAATGGGTAAACGTAAAACATCTTTTGTGCAACTGTATTTTTGTTTTGGAAAGGATAAGGTCTACGCAAAATATGAAAAGTGTAAAAGCTGATTTGTTGGACCATATTGCAGCGACCAAATGATGATGTGTTCAATATTTGCGCGCATTGCACCACAGGACCGGACAACGTTAGTTGGCTGAAGTAACCAAGTGCTTGTCCAGAACTTCAGAACCATGATATACAGCTCTGTGTGATTCGCGACGCAGTGTTTTGGCAAAAATACGTGTATCATTTATTTTCGTTGATCGTTCTACACATCTGCTTTGCGGTCTGCGTCATATCCTTCTCCTTCTCCGTACAGGCGACAAATGTTCAAACGACACTCTTTTGCAGAAGCAATCCTCCTGTAAGGTGACAAGAACTATATTTTCAACATTTGTATATGTTGATATGGATGGAGGTGAGAAGAACTATATTTTCAATACTGACCATGTTGATATGGATGGAGGTTTTTAGTTACATTATAATTGCCCTTATCGAGCAAATCTGTATCGATTCTGCTCTTCACGGGAAATCAAAGAATGGATCATTGCGAAAGCAGTCATTGTGTTAGTTTTTGTTTCTTCCTGTTTTTTATGTTGTTGTACCTGATACAATTTAGAAAATCCTAAAACTAACGATGACTTTAAATTTTGCATTGTAAAATGTAGGTCAGTATAATATCAAACGTGTAATTTTATTTGAGCGTAATTTTTCTTTTGTGTCAAGTAAACTATTAGCGACTGCCGTCTGTGATGGTAACAACAGGAAAATGACATGCCGCACTGGTAAGACAGTCGTCTAAGCACGGGTTTATGACCATTCGCCCGAGAAGGGGCCATCTTCGAATCCCGGGGAGCCAATGATGTTGTGTTTGTCTTCTGGTTATGGCTCTCTCACTTCACGAGAACCGGTAGCTATGACGGGCGACTGTTTTTGCACATTGAGTTCTTCACGGTGGTCGTTACCCTTCAATAAAAAAATGATATATCATAATAAAAATGTATCATATATTTGTCTTATTTCACAGATATCGTCCGCAAATTCATTCGTATTTTCATAATAATTGAAAGTTGTATTGTATTTGAACTTTTGTATTCCGTTTGTATTGGATGAACTAGCGACACCCATCCGTTTTGGAATCGTAAGACGTCATTACGGACATGAATTTTCATATTAGAATGCTGCTGAAAAGCAAATATTAAAGGTGGGCTCCGCCAATAGATTATGGCTTGTCAAAAATTCATGTTCACAATATTCAACATTTCCTAGCAAGATAAATTGTATCGCATCAGTTTTCTATATTCTTTATGTGTAAGAAGCCTTTTTCTACTAAGTTAGAGGAGCTTCATGTTTTTTTGTAAACCTTTCCATATGATGGACATTAAATAATAATACATTGGTAAAGCGCCTCATATGCTATTTATGAGTGGCTCAAATCCGACTTTAAGTGAGCAGGAGAATTTACTTCCACCATTTTCACAAAAAGAAGGAATTGAAGTGACTTGGTGCTTGTTAATATGCGACTTGTCGCAATACTCAAGCCACGTGACCTCCTATGGAATCATGCCTAAACGCCTGATGCTGGACTATGCGCTACGATGCAAAATTACTGTCCAAAGTTAGTTGGAATCAATGAAACTTTTCTGAATCCGTTGATTAAGATGAAAAATAAGCAGCTTTCATTATATTAAAACATTTAAGATCGCAATAACAGTGACGTGCGTATGTTGTAAATCAAAAAAAAAAAATGTTCGTTTGTCACATGAGGAACAGTATAAAGCCTTCAAGATTTTACACTCTGCTTAGGAAAGCATTTTACATTCTAAACTACCTTAAATCTTCATTTTTTTTTCAGGAATATCCATCATATTATTATGAAAAGTTACATGAGTTTTTGTGTTTCATGAAAGAGCTTCACACAAAATAGGTCACGGCAGAGTTATGATGAGTGAGGGAAAGAAAATATAACATGTATTACCTTGATAATTTTCTCATGACATTGGATGTTTTCGTTGTCAGCTCTCTCTGGTTTTTTATGTTTGCACTATCAGCATTCTCTGGTTTTTGATATTTGCACTGTCATTTTTGAACTACCTAAGCCTTCCAAATAAATGATTCTTAACAAAAGAAAAGCAGAATGTATATAATTATTTTTTTTTATTTTGTACATAATATACCGTAAATTTCTCGACCAGTTCAAGAATTATCTCCTGATAAATGCTCGCCCGTGTGTCTCAGTTCAGAAGGAGTTTCCAAGGATGAGCATATATAGTGACGATATGTCAGCTCAGTCTAATTTGGTAATACCAAATTACATTTGTCCAACGGATGCACACTTCTAATCATTATCCCAAGACGAGTACTCAGTCTGTGTTCATTAATTTAAAATACTTTGCAAAGTTAAAAAAATCTATTATATGTACTTGACCATCACAAGCAAAAAAACCAAAATTGCATGTCCTTGTGAACACTAAGAGTTGCACAACATTTTTGCGATGAGAGAGATAATGATACAGATAACAAGCTCATTTCTCCAAAAATTAAGCCAAAGCTAATAATACAGTGAAAAACAAAATTGGAATTCCTAAATTCAACGAACCTACATGTTTCTCACTTTAGATTTTTGCAGAACATCGGCTTGATATCAACCAACATATTTCAAAACAATTTGGATATTGAAATTATTATTTGCTTTGTAAGCTAGTTAAAAAATTATAGCAATAAAGCAGATGGACTCGACTCCTCTATCGTTCCGATTCATGAAAAGGTGAAACCCAGGGTAAACGATTGCTTATGGATAATATCTTATTGTCACGTACAGGTATATTATTTAAGGGAATTTAGATTCGTAACAATTTCATTTCCTGAGTTACTGCATAAATGGTTTCAAAACACTTCGAGAGAACGACAGCAGTTTTAAATTAATCTGTGGAACTATGAACATAAATTTTGGAATTTCACATATAGAAGAAGAAGGATGTTCAGGAATGGGAAGGTGCAAAGTAACTAGCAAAAGAACGAACAGGAGGGCAAAACCCCTATCTTCTAAACCAAACATTACTCCTTTCTTTTCGGTGAAGTTCCTTATGCTGAAACTTGTTCAATTTCATCTTATTCGGTATGAATGTAGAAAACGAAAAAAATAGTGTTTGTTCTTCTACATGTTCCAAATTATAGTAAGTATAAACACAGCAAAAAAATAAATAAGAGTTGCAGACATTGAAGCATGTTTCGGTACATTTTCTAAATTAATACTTATTCTTTAATTTAGTAGTTCAAAAAACATTCTGGATATAGAAATAAAATATTTGAGTTTTGCTCCCTGAAATAATTTTATACTTTGAACAAGTTTATTGTTCATTCTCAGATTTTTGATGGTTTTAATAACTATGGTTATATAAAATATGTGCCTTGATATTTTCAAGCAAACTCCTAGAGAGCCAAAAAAAAAAAAAAAAATTACCATATACCAGAAATTTAGTAACGTTTCTTATTTTACGCAAATTTTACGTTCTAGAAACAGGAAAGTGTTACAAATAAATTTCCTGAAAATAATTAAGCCATGTGTGTTGACCAAATCGAATTCGATATTTACTTTAATCGAAATCAACTACACCTAATTTTGCGTTCGTGCAAAAGACGTGACCGAAGATTACTTAAGCGTGTGATACATGAAGAGTACTTTATGACATGTCTCAAGAGAATTAACGTACAGGATACGCTTCAAACCATTTTTGAAATTTTGCAACTCAATTTTTTCGATATTATTTTTACCAATTTTTCGGCCGGCAATCTTAAAGCTCTGGGAAAATATAAAATATCACTTTTATTGCAGATAGTAAGATCCCTTTTTCTTGGAATTTAAAAAGAAACCGACAGCCGAAAACTTAAACTTTACACACTTTTATAGAAAATCCATTTTCGAAAGAAAATAGTTCAAAATATAATATAAATCCTGAAAAACTCTCTCCACTCTCATAAAAAAAATCGGAATACACTTCGTTAGATGCAAGATGAAGGCATACAGGCAATACAAAAAGCTAACAATAATCTATTTAGATTTACAAAAGACAAACTGGTGATGGAAGCTTTTTGTTTCCTCACGTGGTTCTACGACAATCGATTGAGCTTTATTGTTGACGTAAAATCGCTGCATTCGGATCCACAAATTGCGAACAGAAATGCATGGTACCAATTTTAGCGAATCCAAAGAAGCAATGAAAACAATTTTAAATTCCCCTCTACCGAAGTTTTGATTCGATTCTTATATTGTATGAGTAAATATGTGGGGACATATTCTACTCAGATCGCTATGAAACTACCAAAAATTGTTCTAAGGTGAAATGTTTTAGTGTGTAGCTCGTAGAAATTTCTATTAAGTAGGGGGTTGGAATCCCAACCCCCCTACAGTCTTGATTTGGCTCCCTCAGACTTTTTTCCTGTTTACTCTTTTGAAAAACACCCTTTGTGGGGAACGTTTCAACGATGTGACAGAAGTTAAATTGGCTGTGAACTCATGGGTGAAATGACAGCCTCAGGTATTTTTCCAAAATGGATTTTACCAATGGGTTCAAAGAGGGTGGAAGTATAAAGAAAGTGATGGACAATACTTTGAATAGGCTAGCATTATTAACAATATGTCCAAGTATTTTGCCATCAAGTTTCATATTTTTACTGCTACGAAAAATTGTTTTATGAGGGACGAGGCATTACTTTCAGGATGCCCTTTGTAAAACTGTAGCTAGACTATGAATACGAGATGCCTCGACCTACACATTAAATAAATATTCGGTGCCACATAAACAGTACCAGCGTAGGTGACCTTTTAGATACTCTCAAAATTGCTCTCTGAAGATTGTAATGTGATATGCAAATAGTGGATGACGGTCTGCGTCGACAGAAGTGATCTGGAAGAGCTTGAATGCTAATCAAAGGTCACAAGAGTGTTTTGGAAATAACTTGTGCCGTACAATTGTGGTGAAGAACATATCAACACGCCAGTTGCAGGGATAATCCTTTGACTGCGTAAATGTTTTAAAACTAGTAAATAATTGAATTCTAGATATACACTTTCTCAATTTTCACTGTTTTGTCATGATATTCAAACTTAATCATAAAGCAAAAATGATACGGTTTTTTAAAAACTCTAAAGTTCTTTAAAATATTGCTTTTGTTTAACTGCAACAGATCTTCCACATTGTAAGTTGCAAAATATTTCAGTAGCATTCACACATCCACGGGAAGATGTTTCTCAACATTTTTTTTTATTGTTGCCCAGCATCTCCATGTTATCCACACGTCTTTAGAGAAGCTACTAAGAAGTTTACAGAGATGATTAACCACGAAATCTGATACGTTTATGTAAATGTTTTAGCGAAAAGACTGTGATATTAAATCTCTTGAGAGATAAATCAGTGATAAGTCGCACATACTTTAATACTGGGCTATGTTTTGGCAAATTTTTGGAAGGTAATGCCAATATGTCTCTCTTGAACGCATTTTTTACAAATATTGTTTCAGTAATTACTGTAGGCATTTTAAACTCGGAACGTGATGGGTAATACCTGAATTAAAATCTGAAATCAACAAAACTAATGAGACTAGAAAATCCTTTTCCGTTGGGAGTATCAAATTTTTGTAGAGCATTGATATGGACAGTCTTTGCATCATGCTTATAATTACGGGCGTAAGGATTCCACATGACATATCTAACAAGTGAAATTTTACTTTTATATTACGAAACAGTGCACCTTACGAATTCGCTGAATAAGTATAAAATCCGCATGACAAAAAAATAGTGCATAAACGTTTCTTAGATAAATAAAAACCATCTTTAGCACCATTTCTGTGATACTCCCCATTCCTATATTACTCCTTAGCTGTTAATCACGAAAGTACTTAACCACACTGTGTTTAGAAAAACTTTTACTGTAACATTTTATATAAATATTATTTTTTTCGCATCTTTACCAGAAAAAAATGTAATTATCTGCATATATTAATGTTTTAATCTTAGAAATTAATTAAATTCCATTTTTGACAAGAACTTTTATATAATGACCGCACTCAGCTTTAAGCACTATACATAAAGATCTTATAGTTTATCACAACAAATAACATTATTTATACCTGGCAAATACATTTTAAAAATAATACCAGTTTTTAGCCAAACAGCAGTCATTAACTTCAAAAAATTCGTTGCGGGCTTAGCACAATCCTAGATAACTGCTTCTGTGTAAAATATTCTATGGCGCATAAGGATATTTCTCAGACGATGTATTTTATATTTTATTTGATAATGAACAAGAAAGAGCTATTACTTCCTTCCCAGTAATGTAAGGGTAGCACTGAAATATTATTGAGTCGTACTAATCAGGTTCTAGTTCACTCTTCTCAGTTTCAAAACTACCAGTGCCAGAAGTACTATTCTACAAGTATGCCTTCCTCTGAGGTCCCAGTAAATACACAATACCAATTATATTGAACCGTGTGAATAAAACATAGGTGAAGATCTGTGCCAGTCGCCCAGTAATAATGTTATATGACAAAAGGGACTAGTAAACAAACATTATCGACATGTTGGTTCCATTAGACTGTATAATTCGAACTAACTATGCAACAAAAATCAACAAGTATGTGGGACTGGCTTCACCTTTTAAACTGTTGTGGAAGAAGAAAAAAGTTCATATACATCCACTAATTATACCTGCAACTGGTATAATTCTTCAGACTCTTATGACTCAGCTTAATGCTTTAAGTGTACATCACGTGAGGTCCAAAATCCAAGAGGCAGTACTTTTCGATACATGTAATAGAGTACCTCGATTTCTTTATCAATAATAAATATGTCTTAACTTGACTTCATGACGGTACAGACAAGTAGACCATGCTATAAATGCCATTTGTATAGATGAGATAAGCAGATAAAATGTAATAATAATAATAACACATCCACTAATTATACCTGCAACTGATATAATTCCTCAGACTCTTATGCCTCAGCTTGATGTTTTAAGTGTGCATCACCTGAGCTTCAAAATCCAAGAGGCAGTGACTTTCGATACATGTAACATAGTACGACGACTTTTATATCAAAAATGAATATGTCTTCACTGGATTTCATGCCGGTACAGACAAGTGGACCATGCTATAAATGCCATTTGTATAGATAAGATAAGCAGATAAAATGTAATAATAATAATAATAACAATCGAAGAAAACTTCCTTATGACACTTACATTTAACAATATCTGAGATTAAATAAACAATACGCCACTACACTTAGTAAAATCAAATATTCCAGTAACATTTATAATAACGTTCACAGGTGATCCCGCATGTCTACATTTATACGGAGCTATTAGTGAAATTCAAAGAGAAGAAAAAGTTTTACTGCTAAAATGGAAATGAATCTGCCTGAAAACAATAATAATAACGGGTAAAGGCCACCCTGTATTTATAAGAAATCTTAAATGCGGAATATATTTCCTGCACTTCTGCTTACAATTGATAACCCATATGTAACAACCTTATTAACAAAATCTGTGGAAATCACCGTTACAACATTTTCTTAAATGTCTTCACCTGCATATTTTGTTAGGTTCTGTATGGAATGACAGTGAGAAAAGCGTCAAATAAGTATATTGGTTTCGGAAAAAATTTAATACTATTTGCTCTGGGGTTTTTGCTTCCAATCTACGTGATGTAATTAGCTTTCTCATAAGATATGTTTCATTTATCTTACGCACAAGGATATAATAAATCGCGTAAAATTATTTGTGTCAGAATTTAAATTTCACTTTTAGCGTTGGTGAATTGGCTATTATAAGAACTAAAATTGTTTTAATAGCTTGTCCGTTGTCGCAAAGACGAAGATGAGACCGTGCGTGTATGGTGGAGGCAGCACAATGCCTTGACTATAATTATGAATTTGGGGTATTACGGTGGTAAAAAGCAACACAGTGCTGTGGAATTTGTTTAAGTGAAAAAACGTCTGGACACATTGTACGTACGCAGACTGTCCTCGCCAGCAGAAATGGATATCTACGTTGATGCAATCTTTCGAGGTACTTCATTTGCAAAAACATGATTCTTTGTTTCCACAAGATTCCACTTCGGGTTTCCGATTTAGTGCTTGGCGTATCGTACATATCATTTCGTTGTCCTCGAATATGTCCCCCAGTTTTCGCCTTTAAACCACATTGAACATCGGTAAGACGAAGTGAAACGATGCTTTCGAGACCGAAACCCACGATGCGATCTCTTGGAGGTTTGAAGACACAACGGTTGTCAAAGCGGAAAATGACATTACTAGAACGTTTCCAAAACATATTAGCTTCCATGTGACGACTTGTTGCTGTTTTTCTGAGGGTGTGAAATGGTTCCACAAGTTACGAGAAGTTTTTTTTTTCTTTTTTATTTGGGGGTGCAACTACAACCATGAGCACTCGATTCTCTATGAACAGTCAGAATTCTTGATTCAGGGCTACTGGTCGCAGGGAAGGGAGAAAGCCAGCGTCCTAAGACAAACACAACATCCATTTCTCACCGAGACATGATTCCTAACTCCTCTCGGGCGAATGATCACAAACTAGCACTTATACCATTGTGCGACAGAGGCGGCCTAGACGTGTGTGTGTGTGTGTGTGTGTGTGTGTGTAGCACAATCTGCCTTTTCAGTGAATATCATATATTTGAAACATAGCTTATTATTACAGCATTTTCTACGTTTGTGAAAGTTGTGGGCATAATGCATATTTTACGGTTACAATTTCAGTTAAAAACTGAAAATTTTTGTTTAAATTAAGAAAGATGTTCCTACCCTTTGAGATACATGTTTTGTGGTAAAACCTGATTTCCTTTTTGGCATTTGCTTACCTCAGACTGGACAAATTACGCACACATTTCCTAAAAAAAGGAATCGTAACCTTCGATAAACTTTCCAGAATACAAATTTATACAATCTGAAGAACAGCCTGGTTTTGAAATATTTCTATAAGCCAATTCCAGATTTTTGAAGAATTTTCCAGTCAGAAAACCGTTACCGGCAATTAAAAAAAAATCAAATTGCTAAACCGCTATAGCATCTCTGTTTCTTTTAAACGTCGAGACAGGAATTGTTTGCTGAAAAAAAATGGCAACGTTTTAACAATTTCCCTAAGAATTTTATAACATAACTTCAGGAAACAGTATACACTCATATTTCCATAAACATAGAGTAACACTTCGGAAAGTAGATGCTCCATATTCTTCTAGAAAAATCTAGTATAATTACTTTTTTTCCACACAAAACTATCTGAAAATGATTACATTGAGGAGTTCATTTGAAATGTTCGCTTTTGTGCGAGTCTAGGTGTATCGATTATAAATATTTCCCCTGTTCTGGTGAATGTTTAGTAACAACGTTTTTTTAAAAATAATTTCCATGAATAACATGTTGATTGTTTGCACTGCGTAAATATTAAAAGCTCCATCAAGATAATCGCAGTTTCACCTCGGTTCTTGCCGAAAGTAAGATATTTTGTTTCATCTAAGCCAGGTGATTTTCTTGCAGCTTTGAATGACAATTCTTTCTAGATTAGATTGAATTTCGTTATTCGCTACAAGAAAATTCTTTAAATTTACGACTAGTGTCAAAGCTGTGGAATCAAAAATTCATAATAATCAACGAAAATTGATGGACGTAGTAGTTTTTATAAAACACTAGATTGCATTCTGCAAAATTAAATATTTGGTAAGTGTTTTCCCTATCCAACAACGATAACTCCATTCAGCTTTTAAGTAATTTGAATTAAAGTTACACAGTATGTTTAACCACTTGGCGGAAATAATTCACCACTTTTATATTGCATAATCAATTTCAAGTTTTCGTGTTTATATAAAATATTTTAATCCAACAAGTAACTGACCGACTATGTGTACTAATTCCAAGTATAATACTCTTAATAGTCTAAGAAAAAAAACAAATTTCATTTCCGTTTTTACTTCAGCACTGTGTTGTGTAAACAATTAACACATCAACAGCGGATTGTTTTAATAAAAGTTACCTTGTTGCGGAAGTACATTTCTGACATCCGCTTTGAAAGTTGAAACTAAATGTCACTGATTCACAAGAATGATATCAGTATTGAAACGGTGGTCTCCTGACACCTGAGTTAAAAAAGACCGCACCAAGCTTTCCCTTGTCACACACACACACAAACTTGGTAACATGAAATCCATTTCCGTATTTTCAAAATTTTAACTACGAAGTTAATTTCATAGCAGTTGCAATTGCTTCCTTCATAGTATAAACACACACACCTCATCCTTAAATGCCGTTCTGTGCACTAAATTAGAATAAAATCTCACCAACGTTTCAATATGGTCGACGGTCTAATGACGTCCTGTTCATCAGCTTTTTTTCCTCCAATGCAAAGTCGGGAACAAATTTATAAGTCTACCTTCTATAAGTATCTCCATCGGATAAGGTTATTTCTTATTTTACATTTCCACATTTAATCCAATTTCCAACAAAAGAGCATCAATCTCATCAACAAATTCATTATGGAAATATTTTAACAAAAACATTTAAAAAATTTTTAAATAATATATCATATGTTTTAAATTAAATACCGCAAGTAGAACTGCATAAATTGTATTCCCAAATGAACATATTTTTAATTTGTGTATAATAATTGCTACACGGTTAAACTATAGATTTTGGGTGCCTGCGCCAATAATTACATAACAATCAACCAACCAGCCAACCGATGAACCCTAAAATGTTTTCTGTCAAACGCAGATTAATACGTGAAACGCAGTTTCGAAGTATAACTTATCTTTTTCCTTTTCGCTATGCTTTGACTCTTTCCCTGCAAATGTACTAATATTTTCTTCTGATTACTCAAACTTCTCTTGGTAAAAATAACATCACAGAATTGACATTTGAAGTCAATGCAACTGAGAATATGAAATCTCTTTGTATATTTTTTAAATGTTTGAAAATGGTGAAATCAATAAGCAACTTTACAAGATATCAACATCACTCCTGGTAATTCTATACCATATTGTTAGATAGAAGAGAAATGAACTTTACATAATTTCAGCTATCTTCACTCATCAGGAACACATTTTGGTGGGACAATTTTTTTTCCGCAAATCACAAAGACTGGTAGTTCAAGTTTAAATAAGCGGGCACAGTGAGAATTAAAAACGCTGAAATTAACCAAAGAAAAACGCTCTCCACAAAAACGAATTTCAGAGATAAGCATGAATTACCGTTTAAAAGGATATTTTTAGATTACGTACAACATGCATTACTAAATAATAATTAGAAAGAAAAATTAAAAGAAAAAATTAAAAATTCCATTAACTTTTAGTTACATAAAATTAAATATATTCATTTTACGGAAACATTGAATTAACTCAAACTTTTTGGTGTATTTGATTAAGTAAGGTGCCAAATTGCTCATTATGGTGTTGTGAATGCACTAAAATAAAATAATTAAGTTAGTTAAATAGAGTTCAAAGGTTTACTTCCATATACACGAAGATTCAGAAATGGGGGTCATAAATGCAAATATTTACACTACTTATCGAAACAAAAAATAAAGTCTTAGTCAACGTAGGTCCGGAAACGAACCGTTTCCAAGATAATTGACCTTTAATTGCAGGGTTTCCAGATATAATATAAAGCTGTTTTTCCCCAGCTGTCAGCTATTTCGATAGATTTTGCATTTCTAAGGAAGAAATCAGGAGGGCTGAATTCTTTGAGCGAACGGTTTGACCCAATTGTTTGAGGGAAGGGCAAGACCCCAAACATGCCCTTCCCCGGAAGCGGCCCCTTAACTTCCCCATAAAGTAAAAAAAAACCACCCCAATTCTTGGAGCAAACCTCCACACACGGGGAATACATTGAGCTCCTGGAGGGCTGTGAAGGGGATTATTTTTGGTAAGGGGTGAGCGAAAGGTCCCAACTTTCAGCCCAAGAACATATTAATCTGAAATGTCTCCCGCAGGAGTTCCCAAAATACAACAAATACAATGCGTGTGTGCGGGGGGGGAAACGTTACATCTGGTAACCCTCCATGATGTTAAAACTATAAACAACATGTACAAATAAAGGCAGAAGTGTCATGTAGGGTGATTACCTTCACGACAAATGTTCAAAATCTCCCCGTTTGCTTTGATACAGGCCTCCAGTTTTCTTCTCAGCGAGACGCGCATTCGTTCAAATATGCCTGGATTGTGTCTGATTTCTGCACACGACTTTCCACTCTTATCCGCAATTCGTCGACATTGCCCACGGGTAGTGCATACACTCGTTCCTTCAAATAACTCCAAATGCAGAAATCCAATGGGTTGAGGTCAAGTGAGCAGGGAAGCCACAAGTGGGGCCAGCTTCGACAAATCCATCACTCTCGAAACGTTGAATTGGATGCTGCCTCACCGGGCGACGAAAATGCATTGGTAATCCATCCTACATGAAGTACATTGTTACATGTGTACGAAAGGGGACATCTTCCAGCAGCTGCGGCAAATCATTCTGAAGTAACTGCAGATACAAACCACCTATAAGAATGTTGGGATGCAGAAATTGTCCTATTAGACTATTTCCTAAAACACCAGCCCACACGATAATTGCGAATCGAATTCGGTGACGTAAATGTTCGATGGCGTGAAGGTTTTCGGTTGCCCATTGTTGGCAGTTATAGAAGTTCAAAATGCTATGTCTTGTGAATAAGGTTTCATCAGTGCATGAAACATTAGCGAAAAAGTGGGGAGTAAGCGCGCATCGATGAAGCAGCCACCGGCAAAATGCAACTCTCGGTGGAGAGTCCCTTACACCTAGGGCTTGCAATTGCTGGATATGGTAAGGGTGTTGGCGATTGTCATGCAGAAATCTCCAGACAGAATTTTGATTCTAATTCTCCGCGAGTGCAATTCTTCCAGTGCTCGTTGCCGGGTCTTGTTCTAATCTTCGTAACAGTCGCTCGTCCAATCCATGATATCGGGTAGTTCTTGGCCTACCCGCAGATGCAGCAAATTAAAATGTCACATTTTCTTTTAAGTGCTTTTGGATCCGCACAAATATACAACAATCGGAATGCCTTTGGTTTGGATAGGCCTCGGTGTACATACGCACTGCATTTTAATTTTACTGGACCTTGAAGTGCATCTCATCTAACTCTGCATTTGTGAAAGCGATAGGCATAGCAGCCTTTAACAGAAAGAATAAGAACACACTTCGATATCGCCTGTAATGTACACGTTTGAGCCTTCACATGCTTACTGATGCCATACAGATGTCGTGCGTTCACCAAACCGCGATGCAGACACGGCATCAATTGAATGTCTTCTGCCATGTGTTAGGAGGTTCTCGCTGTACTGATGAGGGGGATTTTGCAACAACACGGTTAGGATCATACAGTAGGTTGCTCTCTGTGTGTTGCCCACCTGAGACCCGCAAACCTGGGTGTTCCCGCTTTCGAAAAGTCTCACTGTGTGGTAATACCTAAAGAGCTTACAATCTTTGCCAATAAGAAACGGAAACCGTTTTGTCACTATTTTGTTTGCCACGTTCTGTAGTTCACAAGCGAACTTTGGCAAAGGTACTCACTTTTAGATCCAGCTTGAAATTAACGAGAAAAAAAGGAGCTTCTGTTGATTCTACTTAAAAATTAACAAGCTTTTGGTAATTCTCAAGACAACTGAGTAATATGAAATCAGAAAGACTGCGGGGGAAGAGTGGGTGAAAATCCTTTGAAATTTTTATCTTAAAAAAATTTCTGGAGAAAAATATTTTATCTGTATTTCCACCAAAATTTGCTTTATCCCAAAAGGATTTCTAAGATACGGAAGTAAAGAATAAAGTTAACCCATTTTCTCAATTCGTTATTGGCTAAATATTTGTGTTATGTGCGTCACAAATAAAGGGTCATAAATTAGGGAAACAAAACTAAACAAGATGCGAATGCTCTCTAGGGAAAAAAAGAATAGCCTCGCGTATGGAAAACTGTTCACCGCTTTTTCGAAAGTGCAAATAAAACAATTGTTAAAGTATTTTTAAAAAATCAGCGAATTTGGGCGGATTAATCCTGCAATATACAGATAGTGAGTCGAACGTTTTGCAATATTTGAATCACTTTATGTCCTCAACGTACATTTGCGACGAAAGCTGAGTAGCATTCAAAGTTCATATGGATATCGCGTTGCACCGTCCTTAGCCATCTGTCTGCCAGTTCTTTCATTCCGGGTCGGTGCCAGTTCTTGTTATTCGAGGCGAAGAAATCCTTCACACCAGTTCCCACCTCTTAATGGCAGTTGAAATGCCACCCATGTAGGAAGTGGGCCATGGATCGGAACAAATAATACTCCAACGGGATAAGGTCCAGACTATATGCTGGGTGTGTTATCAGCTCGATGCCCTCAAGTTCCTTAATGATTTAACGACCACAACGCCCAAAACGCCCGTACATACAAATGGCCATAGACGCCCGAAACGTTTGAATAAAGTGAGTCAGATTTCCTGCCGTTATTTGTTCTTCAAATTTTCTCGACCTATGAGGGATCAGCAGGAGTCACCCTCAGTCACTGTTGTTGTTATTAAACAAATAAGTGAACCAACGGAAAGTTTCGGTCGTTATGGTATTTGGAGTGCTAAAATATTTTTGGGTCATGGTCGTTAAAAAGGTAAAGAATCAGTTTGTCAACATACGTTTGTTTCAGCATCAAAAGGCGAACAACGTGTTTAGTTTACAAAGGAATGTCGACATTTTCGATGTTGTTCGGAAGATCCTGGAACTAAATTACATGAAAATAAAACAGACGATATTTCCTATAAAGGGTGCAAGCTGCATGTTGAACAACAAATGCGCCAAACAGTGAATGTTAAATTTACCTCAGTCTTGTTTGCTCCTTATAACATTCTCTGAAATGATATTTTTCTTATCTCTTATGAGCACACTACTCTTGTAATTCAAGTGTTTTTATTACGAAAAATGTTGTTACGCAAACAAGTTTTCAACAGCATAACTATTTTTAAGAATAAATTTGGAATTGCACGTTCTTTTGGTCTAATATGTTGATATTGCAACTAGAAAAAAGCAAAACTATTACTTCCGTTTTCACTTTTACTTTTACGTTAATGCCCAGAAGAAACGTTTTTTTACGTCAAACCTTGTTAAATTGCAGGCGATTTAGCATTAGAATTATCTGAGATTAGAGTTACCTCCCATTTCTCGAAACATGAATTTTCACAATATTAGCTATTTCTGCAGCAGCTTTCGGATTATATATTCATATAAAGCTCGAAGTGTTAACAAAAAAAGGTAGTGCCTTTGAAACGATGCTTAGACGTCTTCACCCAATTTAAATGCTATGGTGTACTCATAGAACTACATTTAGAATTACTCAAACTACACGTGTCCATGTTTTTGAGAAATCCATATATTGACAACGGTTTCAACCGCTCACATGTAATTTTCAAAGAAAATTTCAACTGTGTACTTACTTTAAGATTTTAATTTTAAAATAAATTTTTATTTAAAGAAAGTACTGCATAAGAGCTAATCAAAAGTTAAATTTTAAATAAAAATTCAAAGGCTAATTATAATTTTGTGACTAAAAATTAATTTGTCTTAATTAACTAAAAAACACTCAATTATCAAAAATATAACTTTACGTAAACAGATACAGATCTTTGAAATTTCAAGAACCATCGTAGCCAATATTTTTATTAGGTCCAATAATTGGTTTGATTCTCTTTTATTTAAAAAAAATGTATGTTCTACTTAGCATTGTTATAAAAAATATTTATATGCTTATTATTGTTATTTTAAAACTGCTGTATTGCAACACTGATTAACAGAGCACACTATCAGATGTTATTTATAGCGTAATATGAAATTTCACACGGCACATCGTTTACCTGCGGTTGCTTCGATTTGAAAAACAACAGGCTGGTCCTAATGATTGAACTCATCGTCGTAATACCCAAAGGAATTAAAGTTATTTTGTTTGTTTGTTCTTTATGGTTTAAGACGTAACTAAGGTCTTTCATCAAACAGTTATGTTGGAGCAATTTATTTTTGCCAAAATTTCGAAAAGCCTTGGAAGATGAATGCATTGATTGAATGCAACGATTTTCAAAGTAAAACTTCACAGTGTAGATGTTTAACAAAGTAATCCTTTGACAAAAGTACATTCTATTGAAAAATGACTGCAAATCTATCAATGTTAATATAAAAATATACACACCTAATGCACACCTTTAGCTTCATACAAGATTAGGTAAATGGTTTTAATTTTCTATCTTTTTTTTCACAATTTAGCATAATTTTGGGCCACTGATTCCAGGTAGAGCAGAGAACCCATGCTTTCTCTGGGATCCAAATGAAGCACATTCAGAGGAACGGACATCAAAACCTAACAGATTGGTGGAAATTATTCCTAATCGCTTTCACCAATTAGGTTTTTATGCAAGTAGTTCAATTCTGTGTGTTGCTTTAATCGCATGACACCGTACGGCCGAGCCCGAACAAACCGGGCTTAGGAACACCGTGTTTGGTAATACGATAAGTACAGTTAATGTTTCTTCTCGGAAGAGTCGAAATCCAGAATCACGTCTGACAATCAACGAGTTCTCTGAAGCGAGCCAGGCACCTGAAATAACCCAGCTTATGTGTAAGAAACATGATATTACAGTGGGCATTTATGGATGGCCTCGGACGTTAGGACATGTACGTCTTCCAAAACGTCATCCTGATGGCCCAGAGATCAGCACTGTAACCAGCACAACGCACGACCAATCTCTCCGCAAGATTTACTTCAGCACCCATAACGACAGTATTATTCTTAGGATTTCGAAGAGGGAGGATGTGCTTTTTGCGGTGAGTGGGAGCGAGAGGGACTTTAGGAAATCAGAGAAAAAGCTTGGAAAATTATAAGGAGGTAGTTAGAACTCCGTAGGTTTAAATTTTTAAGAATGTTTTGAAAGAGGAGCACATGTAGAAGGTTATCAATTAGCCAATCAGGATTAACACGTTACGTGGATCGATGTATGAACATGAACATTAATTACCTCGCAAGAAATGAATTTAACAAAATTCATTTAAATGATGAAAGTTTATAACTATGAGACTTCATAATCACCCATTTTATTCTTGCTTGCTTCCGCATTGTCTGGTTTTATGAAATGTTTGCTTCTAAAATTCGAACAACTGATGTGCTAAAGAACTCTTTATTAGTCTAATTAGAAACGGCAGTTGAGCTTAATATTGATTCTGCGGTAAGAACTGGTTCCGTTTTAGACGTTTCTTCCACCGACGTCCTTTTTTATTCCTTTTTTTTTTTTCTTTTTTTTTTCTGACTTTCGCCGTTATTGTGCTCCACTTGGACGGTTTTGTGTCATTTTGCATGTAGATGTCATTCCCTCGTATATAAAAGTTTCCACACAATGGATGAGATAGAATGCTTACTATAAGGAACAACTAAAAGCAATAGCAACGTACAAATATTTTGTACAAAATTAAAATAAATCACTGTAAGAAATCACTGCCGTATACATGATAGTTAGGATGATGTTATGAATAAATGTTGGCGCCTGCCGTGTCGTACGTAATCTTACGTGACTGATTGTTTATTCACATTCTGCGCTAGGAATTCACATGTTGCCTCGCATTTTTTCTCAACAGCGTGGAATAAGTGATATTGGAGAGCGGTAATAATATTTACACCGTATTTCAGAACGATCATATTATAACCCGGATCTAAATAAATACACTGCTGGCCACCCTAAATGCAACACCAAGAAGGACACGAGATAGCAAAGCCAGATTTACTGGACACATAACAACAGATACAAAAATGAAACGATTAAGCTTACAGCCCTGTGAGACTTGAGGAACACGCAGAGATCAATAGATCGTGTGGCCCCCATGGCTGGCAATAACGGCAGCTACACGCAGCGGCATCAAACGAAAGAGGCTTTGGATGTTGGCTTGGGGTATGTCGGTCCAGGCTGCTTCCACACGTTGTCACAGTTCATCAGGCGTAGCGGCGGTTGGTGCTTACCGGACCACTCGGTTGCCGATCAGCGACCAGACGTGTTCGATGGGCGACATATCGGGAGAACAGGTGGGCCACGGCAGCAGTGACAATTGGTGGGCCGTTACGAATTGTTGCACGATGCGTGCCACGTGCGGGCGCGCATTGTCCTGTTGAAATGTGGCCGCTGGCTGGTCCTGCAGGTAAGGGAGGACTACAGGCTTCAAAACGTCGGAGATGTAGCGATGGATGTTGAGTGTACCGACGATGCGCACCAGAGGGGTACGGGTGTCACATCCAATTGCGCCCCAAACCATAACGACAGGCGTCGGACCGGTAGGGCGATGCATAGTGCAGGCGTCATACCGTCTATCGCCGCGGTACGGCCTCACGTGGATCCGACACATCATGATGTTGCAGGCAGAAGCGTGATTCTTCGGAAAAGACAATGTCGTGCCATTCCGTAGTTCACGTGCGGCGTTACACGGCCGACTGTCGCCCGACTCACCGGTGGATTAACTTCAACGATAATTGGAGCAATAGGCGCCGTGCGACAAGTCCCAGCTCCTGCAGACGACGTCGAACGGTACGTGCTGTCACAGGTTGTTGCGCAACACACCCCAATTCCTGCGCTAACTTTCGTGATGTGGCGGTGCGAGCTGTTGATGCCCGCCGCTCAACATGCCGGTCCTCTCGTTTGGTGGTGTGCCACGTCTGCTGCAATCGCACACGTCGGTCCTTCCATCCCTACTGCACCCACGGAATACATACTCGCCTCACTGTGGCTGGATGTCGTCCCACACGCTCCTTCTGTGCACCCTTCTTCTAGTGGTTCTCGGTGGCGTGCCGGGCGCAAATGGTTTGCATATGTCCTGCAATGCTCATCGTTTCCATGTCCTCTCTTGGGCGACGCATGCTGCGAATTTCTGGCCAATCGGATGCCACCTTCTTGTTGTTGCATTTTGGGTGGCCAGCAGTGTAATTTCAATATGTTGGACATTTAGTGTTTTAAAATGAAACTTGACATTTATTAAGGCAAACATAAATTTTTCTTACAGAAAAATATCAATCTTTGGGTTATTTATTCATGTATATATTTTTTTACTATTTTTTGTGCGTGCTCAGATGTTTTCCTAAAATTATAAGAGGCAGCTGCAGTATGCCCTTTCGTTACAGGAATAATGAAAAAAGAAAACACAGTGGCCATATTTTTGTATGTTGCTAAAGCGTTCGATAAATGCCCACATGATGAAATTTTTTATAAGCTAATAACACATGACTTCCTACTTTGGATTACTCATTTCATCAAATGATACCTTAACAACAGAACATTTTGTGCAAATATTAATGGGAAGAAATCAACAACAAAAATTGAAACTGGTGTTCCACAAGCCAGTGTACTTGCACCTACGCTATACTCTATTTTAACCTGAGTCTTTCCCAACTTTAATAACTGGAATCTGACTACAGCTTTGCAAGCTGACGACACTGAATTTTCTCATACTTCCAAAAATAAAAATCAAGCAACATTTATGCTGCAATACTATGTGGAAAAGCTGGAGAAATACTTCCTAGATCGGAAAATTAAAACTAACACTGATAAAACCCAAGCAATTTTGTCCTCACGTAGAACATAAAAATATAATCCTGACTTTGAAATAGAATTGTATGAAAAAAAAATACCTTATGTGAAAGATGTCAAATACCTTGGCCTTATTATGGATCACAATCTGAATTGGAACAAGCACATCAAAGAAATCCTAGCCAAAGCTCTGAAACTGAGAGGATGTCTCCAACCGATAATGAAAAATAAAATGCTCAGCAAAACAAAATAAAACTTTGTTTTTGGAAAGTCTGCTTCCACCCTGTTATTACGTATGGCAGTCCTATCTGGGGTAAATGCAAAAAGTATCAAATAAATAGTTATACCTCGTTTCAAATTAAAACCCTACGTATGATGGTTGAACTTGATGGAAAAACCTCAAACAATGATATTCGTAGCATGTTAAATATTATTTCTATTCCCTATACAATGTATGAGCTAGTTAAGAGGTACTATTAAAAAGCTAAAGATCATCCCAACCCACTTGTCAGTGAAGCTCTTAATCCTGACTTTGAAATTTCGGAGGCCCTTAATCCTGACTTTGAAACTGTTAGATATACTGACAGATATAGAAGGCCGAAAGTTATTTTGAATAAAGTTCCTGAAAAGAATCCTACTCATAGCTACTCTTGCAGAAAAATTATTAATTGGGACTAGAGAGATGAGAGTATTCTTAACACGTGTGAAGAAAACAAGCATTGCTCCTGCGTAACGAGGCAAATAGCTGACTCCTACCAGAACACTGAGCAAACGACAATTTTGTTTTAATCAGGTGCCTAACATTAAAAAAATGAAATTATGTTAATAAGTTTGTTTTGGGGAGAACTTTGTGTTACTTTGTGGAATTTGTTTGTGTGTGCTGTCAGTTTCTTCTCAGGCTCTCCTTTCCCCTGTCCTTGTTTCGTTTTCTGCGAATGGATGTTGTTTGCTAATGTCATTGCTTGGTGTGTTTCGCTGCTGCAGGTAAGTATTTAGGTTAGTTTACAACATCACTACTTAATGGGAAACCGTATGCTCCTTGTACTCTAATCCTTCCGTTGCTTTCTTTCATGTTATCATATCAGGGCACACGGTTCCCACTTCTTTTAATTTCCATTTTTCACCTGCCAAAATGCGCAGCGCCCTGTGGATTCGGGTCTCTAAACCTAAGTTAGGAATTGATTGATTGATTGATTGCGACATGCGTCCCACAGCAGCTGCGGGGGTGGTAGCTATGCCCTGTCTTGCGAGAACAACGGATGGATTGATGACTGGGGCGCATGCGGCCACTTGGATTGAGTGCAATGGAAAACCAAGCAGAGTGAGGATCAAGGCGTGGAATAAATACTTGCGATAATTTTCATTCCTATGACATTTTTAATAAGGTATTTTTCTCATATTTTTCGCCATTTCAGAAGCACCTATAAACAAAACCGTGGGTAATAAATACGCTTATAACGAAGAATTACTGAGCAAAAAATATCCGTTTCACAAGAAAAAGGTAATCCACTAAAATGAAGTTCATCTGAAACTTTCTTCGTTACAGCGTTGCATTACGTAGGATGATTTAATTTACAAACCTATTAATTACAAGCTTACGTAAAAGAACACTGCTCACTTCAAATTACTTACTTGATTTTGATTTTACAAACTTATTAATGACTGCTACTTCTTAATCTTCACTCACTCGTTTAATAAACTCTTGTCACTGACCTTATGCGCTTTTAACTCGTAAATTAACCTGGATATAACAATATTCAATTCCTCTTATTGTAAAACTGGAAACTCTCCCTTCCCTCGAAAGATTTCGTCTAGTCCCATTTGACACGGCTGAACGAATAGCTGTTGTTGCCCTCCGGTTGCGTCAGTTGGAAGTTTCCTTAAGTGCTACACACTTCACCGTGCGCACACCCTAATGTGATTGTACTGGGATAGCTCAGGGAGCAAGCGCTTCTGGTGAATCCGAAACCCACGCCTCAAGAGACAGCGATCATTTCACGTTACAATTTCTCGGATCAGTCGTTTTGGCCATTGTCATTCTCTGTCGAATGCTCAAAATGTTCCTCGAGCGGTTCTGTTTGATACATACCGCGCACCCACCAAAGTGTTAAACTCTTTCGACGACAAGCAGTTCTGTTAAAGAATCCACAACCTGATTAAAATATATCTAAAGAAACATATGCAGCTGTAGAAGTACAGATATAGACGTTAAAATGCAAAATTACATAAGTGGGCTCAGGCCGAGGTATTCATTCCGAACTCCAATCTATAGAATTCCAATCGTTCCCTGTGCGGTTACAACGCTGCTGTCATCGCAGAAAGTTCAACATTCACAATCCATAGAAAGGCGTTTCCCTATCTGTTGAAAGAATATTAAATGAAAGAAAACAAAACAAATCTTATGCACTTAGACGCAAAATCAGAAAGTTATGATGGCATGAAGAAATGAATATTTCAAAATATCATGAAACCTAGAGAAAGAAAATCACGCGAAACGAAAGGAACAGCAAAAAACTGTAGAACGAATGTGATGCACTAATTCATTGTCTTGGTAAAAATAGGAAGTTTATGTCAACTAAGAATGGAGGTGTCAAAAAAAGAAAGCCTGGTTCAATAAAGAGCAAAGAATACCGTAATGCATTAAAGAAAAATAAATGCGAGCAAGAATACCAGTTGCTCCATGGTAAAACGATTTTTGTCCTCGTTAACTTCAAACTAGACGGTTTCCGCAGACCAACTTGCTTAAGAAAGGAAGAAGAGTTGAAGTCCCTTATGCAACAATAAGTTCAAGTTGCATCCCGTACCTAAGAAGAATTTTGAACATGTTTCACAGTTTGGGCTGATTTTCTGTAGAATAACACGGAATCTCAGATAAATGAAGGGAAAGCAGAAGTGAAAGCGTTTCATGAAAGGAAAGCAGGAGTCAAAGCGTTTCATGAAGGGAAAGCAGGAGTTAAAGCGTTTCATGAAGAGAAAGCAGGAGTCAAAGCGTTTCATGAAGGAAAAACAGGAGTCAAAGCGTTTCATGAAGGGAAAGCAGGAGTCAAAGAGTTTCATGAAGGGAAAGCAGGAGTCAAAGCGTTTCATGAAGGGAAAGCAGGAGTCAAAGAGTTTCATGAAGGTAAAGCAGGAGTCAAAGCGTTTCATGAAGGTAAAGCAGGAGTCAAAGCGTTTCATGAAGGGAAATCAGGAGTCAAAGCGTTTCATGAAGGAAAAGCAGGAGTCAAAGTGTTCCATGAAGGGAAAGCAGGAGTCAAAGAGTTTCATGAAGGTAAAGCAGGAGTCAAAGCGTTTCATGAAGGGAAATCAGGAGTCAAAGCGTTTCATGAAGGAAAAGCAGGAGTCAAAGCGTTCCATGAAGGGAAAGCAGGAGTCAAAGAGTTTCATGAAGGGTAAGCAGCAGTTGTAGGGTTGACACAGTGAGCATACTCATATTTGAAATCTAAAATCACTGAACCAAAGTGCAGTTCGTTGAAGGAAGTATGTTAAGCTGATGAAGAATGGTTAGAGTCGAAATCTTTGAGCAAGAAAAACCAGTTCGTATTCTGTGCTTTGAAATAATTCAACTTTGACGAGCAGAGTTACACACTTTTGTTTTAATGAACAGAATTTTTATATTACATTGCGCTTAACACATGACTTCTTTTTTTTTTTTTTTTAATTGGGGGTTTAACGACCACCGTGAGCAACTCAATGGGCTATAAGCAGTCGCCCGTCCCTAATTTAGGGTCACTGGTTCCAGGAAAGGGAGAGAGCCAGTGCCGTAAGACGAACACAACATCCATGCTTCACCGGGATTCGTACCAGGACCCCGTTCGGACAAATGATCAGAGGCCATCGCTTAGACCACTGCGCCACCGGCGCGGCACACATGACTTCATTGGCAATTTATGTGTTCGAGTTTTAAATGTTTATTTCGGGACATTTTGCAAAACGTGGGAAATTCTAAAATTGAAGTAGTTTACACAAAAAAGCGGGTTCACAAAGTTCAAAACCATAACTTCAGCCGAAAAACGATTTGGTTTAGAGCTAATATTCAATGAAACGGAAAAATAGCTCGATTGTTTGATTTGCTGATGAATAACCGACAGAGGTTCGCCTTTTAGAAACGGGTAAATAATCACGGCTCTTTGCTCAAGCTTATCTCTCAATAAACTCATATTCTTTTGCAACCTGTAAAAATAAATTTATTCATCAAAATCGTATCATAAATTGCGACAATGCTACACAAAATTATGAACTTTTGAAAAAAAAGAAAAAAGAACAGAATATTGTACTACTATTGGCCCACCTGAATAATAATTATGTTTGATTTGCTTTTGTGAGCGTCGAAGTTGCATTCGAAGATACATGAACCCAGAACTACCATAAAAATCAATATTACGATAACTATTAGAAAATTCAATTTAATTATGTGACCTAGGGTGTGAAGCAGTAATCTTGAAAAACCGTGTTAGATAAATAAATAGCACACATTCCTAAAAAACAGTAGAAAAGTAATAGGTGTTCTCAACCGAAAAATCCATACAATCGATGTCATAAAAATCTGCGCACCAAGAAAATACGTGCGATTAACGCGAAACTCAGCGAATAGCTACGGGAAGGGCAGGCATGCAAATAATTAAAGGTTCGTGCGATTCCCCATGTCCGCGCGTCCAAGACCGGCGATGCAATCTCAATCCTTGCATCTGATAAGGCGCGGCGCAGTGGACATTACAATCGCCCCGAAGTACACGGTAAGAGTCAGGTGAGATTTCGAAGCAATGGATATACCGAGGAGAAGCCGTAGATTTGCGTACTAGCAAATAAGGGAGTTTGAACGAAGCCGTATTGTCTGTACGAGAAAGGCAGGGTGGCCGGCGCGCCATATCGTCCGCCATTCGGGCCAATCGGTCAGTACTGTGCGATCGTGTTCGGCGGACTGGCTCTGGACGACCGGACACACCATCAGCAGTGAGGACCGTGGGATCGTGTGAGCGGCACGCACAGATGCATCGACGTCCTTATCCAATATCCAGGGACAAGTGGCTGCTGTACAAGTTTCCACTGGGTCCGGCAGAAACATTTCCAGATGCCTGGCAGTGGCGAACCTGTACTGCCTTGGGCCATTACGTTTTCTGTTACTAACACCTGAGCATTGTTGGCGATGATTGCAATTTTAAAAGCAGCGTGCAACGTGGAATTCTACGAAATGCAGACGCATAGTTTTCAACAACGAATCTCGCTCCGGTATGGGAACAGACTTCCACCGTGTCATAGTGTGTAGAACCTCAGGTAAGCGCTACCACGCCAACCTCACGGTAGAGCGGCACACGTCCCGAACTGCAGGCGTGATAGTCTGGGGAGCTATCGTGTATGACAGACGGACTTCCCTCGCAGAGGTCAGACGGACGTTGACAACCCACCGCTACGTAGAGGAGATCAGCTCTACAATGCCTATGCACAGGATATCAGTGCTACAGCGCTACGTAAGTAGATTCTGCGACCTCATTTGCTGTCTTTCTTGGCGAGGAGGCCCGGAGCTATTTTTCAACAAGATAACGCTGGTCTGCACTCGGCTTTGGTTTACCACAACTGTCTACGTCATGTTGCGATGCTTCCGTAGTCTGCCAAATAGCATGATCTTTCGCTCATCGCGTACGTGTGGGACCCGGTGAGATGCCAGATGTCTCCATGTACCAGTGTTCTTGACTTAGAGCGTCAGTTGCAAGAAATGTGGGCCAATCTGTCACGGATAGCATACGACATTTCTTTGACTCTATACCGGTCCGTATCACGGCATGCATCGGAGCACGAGGCGGTCCGACCCGGTACTAATGATGAGCCTATTGTGTCCCTTATGTCCATGGGAAATCATACTGCTGATGTGGATTGTAATCAATTCTGTCCTTGGCATGAACCATCTCACTACTACAATCTCCTTTCGATTCGACACCTCATTCCTGCTGCGCCGAATTTTATGGCAATGAGTGTATATTGCGGGTTTTCTTAATAGATATGATGCTACAAATGCGGATTGTTTGAAAAACGTTTAATGCTTAGGCTTGTTATACAGATGTTAAATAGGGGAATACCAAGTTATAAATTTCATGAGGCCCACATAAAGAAATAAGTGTTATTAAATGTGCTCATTTTTAATCCCCTGAATTTTTGTTCCATCATCTCTAGGAAGATTAAAGGAACAGTCTTCCTAGAAAAGCGTTGATTTGAAAAGCACAATCGAAGAGAAAAGAACAACAAATACTCAATATCTTTGGTTGGTCAGATTTGTGTTGTCATGTGAAATTCCTATGAAATAGACAAGAAGTTCGTGGAGTTTCCAATTGGTGTTTCTTTTAAGCAGATCTTACGACGGAACAGAAATGTGAAGCACAGCAGCATTCTAACTACGGATACCACTATGTTTGAGAATCCACTTGTAGCTTATTTTCTGCTCTCGGTGTAAAAACAAAAAATCACTGAGAAGACAGTTACTGACTATTCAATTTTAAGAGAAAAACAAACTAAAAGAGACTGAAATATCACAAACCATACGAAGTACATTCCTGCTACTATACAGGAATATACTATACAGGAATATACTATACAGGAATGGGTGATCTTTCCAAACAAGTCTTGCCGGCTTAAAAACTCAGAATATCAAAAAAGCAAGTGTCCCTATACAACAACCACAACAACTGATTGCTGAATATGAATACATTTGGTACTGAAAAAAAAATCTCCTCAAAATATTTGATTCTACTTTGACTGACAATCCGTTTCCTTTCATTTTGTTTGAATTCTTTTGTTCATAAACCACATTCGTTATTCATTAAAAAGATTTCGTTCTTTATTTCTTATTAAACAACATGGTATTCCAAAATAAAATTAATTAACTTTTTAACGTTGATAAACAACACGAAATAATATTTCGAATTCATTCATTTATCAAAATATTTTGTTCGAGACTCTTTCTTTATTCAGGTAGCTATATTTTGTTTTAAGCGCCTTAGTGACTTATAACAAAGCTGCTTTCAGTTATTTCTGCATAAGATGTTTTATAAATTAAAATTTACTTACTATTGAAAACGTCAGATTCTTCATAATACACTATCTACCAACAAGTAATTGGACACCCCTGCAATCGACGATATCTGCGGTCCTGATACACGTCACGGCCGCCGCCGTTAAATATCTTGTGGGCAACAACAACGCCACCAGTCGCAAGCAAGATGCCACGAAGTTCAGAGCTCTCTGATTTCGAGAAAGGTGTAATCGTCGGATATCACAGAAATGGCCGACCCATACGTGACATATCCAGCGAGTTGAAGTACCCAAAATCGACAGTGGCCTACGTGATTGGCAAGTGGAAGATGATAGGTGAACGTCGGAATGTGTTCCGAACCGACAGACCCACAAAACTGGGAGTTAGAGACCGACGGGTGCTGGCCAAAGAAATTCGGAAGAACCGCACCAAATCGATGGGCCATACTCGCGAGGAGTTTCAACAGGCATCCAGGAGTGTTCGTTGCATGAATACCATCCGTAAGGAAGCCCATCTGCTCGTTTATCTTGGACGTGCTGCCGCCCACAAGCCTTTGATCACCAAGTCCAATAGCACTGCTCGGCTAAAGTAGTGCAAGGAACGTCTACAGCGGGCCATTGAACAGTGGGAACAGGTTCTCTGGAGTGACGAATCAAGGTTTACCTTCTACCGTTCAGATGACAGGGTCTGGGTTTGGCGTTTGCTTGGAGAATGCCTCCTGCCGGAATGTATTGTGCCACCTGTGAAGTTCGGCGGCGGTGGAATTAGGCTGTGGGGGTGTTTCTCCTGGTAGGGCACGGGACCTTCGTTCGCATTTCCTGGTAGACTCAACGCCGAGACCTACTGCACCATTTTAAATTACCATGCGCTTCCTACCTTGTGGCAGTTTTACGGGGTGGACATTTGTTACCTTCAGGATGACAATGCCACCTGTAATGTTGCGAGGTCCACCATGGCTTGGTATGGTGACAATGGGGTTAATCGAATGGACTGACATGCGCAAAGCCCTGGCCTTACCCTATCGAGCACCTCTGGGACGAGTTGAAGCGTGGACTTAAGGGGTTTCCCCACCGACCGAAATCGGTGAAGGAACTGACCTAACTTCTCCAAGCCAAGTGGAAGAAAATACCGCTGTCCGTAAAGTAGTAATAACTTTTTGTAAAGTAATACACCTGGTTGAGAGTATGCCCCGGAGGGTCGCAGCTGTAATCGCCGCTCGTGGAGGCTCTGCAGACCATTGAAGGTGAATAAACTTCATTTTTCTTTGCTATGACAGGTGTCCAGTTACTTGTTGGTCGGTAGTGTATATGTGAACGGCAAGCGATGTGAATCGCATTTTAAAATGTAGCATTTTACTACTTGGTTATTTTCTATTGAAAAACATTCGGGAAAATATTTTCGTTAGGAACTGATAGCACGCAGTGTCCTCGAAGATATGAGGCTTATGATTTTCATGAAGGTAACTGTCGGGCTTTCCACTCTAACGAGAATCCCACTTTTGATTCCACTAATGCAATTTATAATCTTTAGGCGCACAGTTTTGAAACTCCCACAGAAAACAAAATCTTTAGATTTATGCCAGTAATCTTTCTGTCTGAAATGTATGAATTCTGGAAACAAATAATGTTTTTACAGATTTATGATTCTATTTTGCTTTCATGATGCATTTACTAGAATTTAACTATCATGAAATAACATAACAGAGAAAACATTGAAGGGAATTGCATTCCCGACCAAAGGACATTGCAAAACAACATTTTATTAATACTGAAAAAAAGTATATAATAGATATAATTATAAAGGCTTCGCAAATTTTTGTTGTGCGTATCGATAGCTTTACATTAAAAGAGATAACTTTTTGTAAAGTAATTTCTTACTTTACTTGAATGAGAGGCATATCACTTGATTTCTGAAACCTGAATGCATTTAGAAAATCATTTGTATTTCCGTCCTTCGACGGCAGTACAAATAAGTTGTTCTACGTGGAGAAGCCAGTTTATGCGGTTCACCTACCATCCCTTGACTTATAAATGGCTCCCTCCGGTATTCGAGATAAGACCTGGACGCTGTGTTAGGTGTAATTCAGAAAGACCATAACGTAGAGATCAGTCATTTAGCTTTCGAATGAGAGTCGGGTTAGTCAAGATGCGTGATTAAGCGACTTTTAACCGGGCATAATGGTTGTTGGCAGGCCAACTTCTTTAAGTGAATCCTAAAGGACCTTCTCCAATTATTTCCACGTAGAACCATAGAAATTTAGTAGGGTGAATTGTGCGACATATACACAAAAAAAACTTCCAGGAATCTGTCATCCTGTGGACAAAAACGGCTGCTGAATTAGAAAAGTTTGATGATAAAGAATTATTCCCGCAAACAGATGAACCATAACCCTGGTAATCCCTGCATGATTTACCACATGTGTGCAAAGTGTCATCTCTGAATAGGAACGTATCCATTCCGCGAATGGGCTTCAACTGCTAATTCAGAATTTGTTTCCTGATATTAATGCTGCGTATTTGCCTTGCAAAGTTAACGCTGGTGACAAATCAGTAATGATCTTTCTGCAGCCGAACCTGCTTCTTTCTGAGTGTTTCTCTTAATGTGTAGAGGGACCTTACAATGATGTGTAGTAAAACTAATAAAATCAGGGAAGTTTTCGTTTCCTGAATCAAACAGCGATTCGGTGTACTTTTACAACTTCTACTACTTTCTGCGAAAAGCATTGAGGTGGCAGATTGCTTGATCAGATAGTTTACCGCTCTCTATTGCATTCATAAAATTCCTTACTAATTTACCTTATATCAGATCACAAAAATGTGGAACGTGGACTACATTTTTCAACTAATAGGCCATCCTTAATTTAGATGATACAAAAGTAAATACTAAAGGCTCTTACTTTTTCCTAAAGAAAATAGGAATATCGCTAGATTCTTAAATAAACCGTTCGTGTAAAAAGCGTGGGAGAATTGCAGTTTTGACTGTCACTTCATGTTAAAATATAAAGGTGCATAATTTTGAGGTTTTAACATTTGTAGACAGAAAACTTTTATCACATCTCACGTTTGCTGTTACCTACATTTTTTCCAGCTGCTGTGTCTGAAATGATACAGATGATATAACACACAGTGATAGGTCTCTAGTAAAACCAGGCATTTAGTTTCACATTCTCACTCAGAGAATCTATTTTGCAACTTTGTTCTGCAAATTCCTCGTGACTTCAAAATTAGGATAATGCCTTTTAATTGGAAACCAGAAGTTTTTGACGAATGCCATGCAGCAAAGTAAGTATAAGTAAAACTAAAGATTCAACTAAAATTCATGTTCTAATGTCATTTACTAAAATAAAACTGCAAAATTTAATTTAATCTTTAGGTCACTAAGCCATAATCTATCGAAAATACGGACACTTTCATACAAACCAAAAAAAAAAAAAGACGTAAGTACTCACGGTATATTATTGTTTCGAGCAACGGTAACCAGATTATTCGAAAAGAAGGCAATCAATATGAACATCAGAAAAAAACATAAAATACCAGTTGCTACTCCATTTTAATACTTTAAAATTTAGATTAACTCCTGCTATGGTGGTATGTTTTTAACGTACGCTCCATGTAACAGTTAGGTAAAACTGAATGTTTGATTCATTGCTTATAAATATTCCAATGATGTATTATTAGTTTACGCCCTAAACAAACATATAAGTTTCTCGCGTGAAAGCAAATTTTGTTACGCAAAATATGACAACACACAACATTCGTATTATTTTGCATACTAAACTTTACATTGCTTTGACTGGAAACATTTGAATAATTGCCAAAACGAAAACGACATTCACTATTGATGAGGGGTTGGCAAAGCTTTCTATCGTGGGAATGCGAGCGAATTTTATTTTTCATTGGAGGTTTAACGACCACCGTGAACAACTCAGTGGGCTATAAGCAGTCGCCCGTCCCTAATTTAGGGCCACTGGTTCCAGGGAAGGGAGAGAGCCAGTGCCGTAAGACAAACACAGCATCTATGCCTCACCGGGATTCGAACCTGGTCGCATATCTCGGACGAATAATCAGAAGCCATCGCTTACACAACTGGGCCACCGGGGCGGTATGAGTGTAGTTTCTAGACTGTATTATCTGGGATGATTTTGCATTGTTTGGTGTCCTTTGCAATAAGGTTTATTTTATGAAAGTTTTATGGGAGATATCAAAACGTCAGAGAGTTTGATGTCACGAATTTTTTAAATACTGGTGATCTTTCCATATAACGGTACCATGCCGTTTTTATTATCAAATGGCCATATTGCTTCACGATATATTTAGACAATAGGTTTCTGTTAAAAAAATTAAGAACTTTGCGGACAAATACAATTTACGCTAAGGAATGTAAAGTGTTTTGAATAATAATTTTTTTATTATTAATTGATTTTTTATTCTGAGGAGTGCTTTGCCACATAATTCTTTTGTTATGTTTTGTAGTAATATAAAATAATTATGAAGTAATATGAAATATGTAAAAACGCATCAAACAAAACATAAGTAATTTTTGAAATATTCCTATGTACGTCTTTGTATCTCACCTTTATTTTTTATTTGCAGTTTGGACAATAATAAGGTATGTGTTGTGTGACTCACAAGTACGTTTTTTTACAATTAGAACACAATACATTTGTCTTATTTTTATTACTTGATGAACAGAACGTGCACCGTACACTGTTGATACGCACTGAATAATCCACAGCACATCCTAGCGATGTATTTTGACTTTCAACCTGTACTCTTTCCGCCATTTTACGCGACATATCAATTCAAGGAAGATGTTGCTTTGATTCTACTTGTGGAGTAATAAGTGATTTGCCCAATTCTTCCATAGATAACATGCTTTTGGTCAGTTTGT
The DNA here is from genome assembly GCA_039090855.1 of Macrothele yani. Taxonomy (NCBI): domain Eukaryota; kingdom Metazoa; phylum Arthropoda; class Arachnida; order Araneae; family Macrothelidae; genus Macrothele; species Macrothele yani. Next base: position 50,143,938 of record CM077033.1, on the reverse strand, counting down.
TTTCGTTTCATTTGATATCTATTGAAGTCTACAGAACAAACCCGACAACTATGATGCATGTTATAGAAAATTATCATCGTCTAGCATTTCCTTTTTCATTTGAAGGTGTACGTATTCAAAAATTGATCAAGGGTATGCACAGCTCCTTTAGTGGATTCGTAATCTGATATCATTTGAGGTATTTAGTCAGATATATTATTAACTGCTTTTTCATATGCAATGTGCTGATAAGAATAATGTTCTTACTCATTCTTCGGGCTGTAGTTTACAACAGTTGCATCCTTGTAAAAAAAATGATGAGGTATGGACTTTTCTGCTTGTTATTTGTTCAGGAATTTTTTTTTTTTTTTTTTTTTTTTTTTTTTTTGGATGCCAAGCATAGTTATTTTTTCCGTTGCAGAAGACGTTAGCCCGAATGATATGAAATGAAAAAGTTATCACATGAAAGATTCTGCCCCTCAAGTGACACACTTCTCAATGCCTTGATTTTTACCTAGCTTTGATCCTGGTCGGGTTCTTTTCCAGGATAAATTTTCATCTTCAGAACATATGAAGTTTCACTGCCACGTAAGTCAATATCAGAATTCCATGATCAACTGTTTTACTGGGAAATAGTGCTTAAAAAGTCATCGGTCACTAAATGCAAGTAATTGTTCATCGACAGTAACATTTTCATCAAGATAATGTAATTTTGGAAGAATTTCTAGCCACTTTTCCCAGATTACCCCCACAGCAGCAAGTTTATCCATACACCTTCTTTCTTGACTGGTGGATTTATTATCAAAACGAATAACTCTAGATAATGTTGAAAATATTTCCAGTGACATCGTTGTGCGAAATATGTTACGATCAGTTTCATTATCCCTCAAGTTTCTTATTAATAATCCGTATGATTAGAAAACTCCTGCTAGTAAGAATAATCCAATGTATACTACAAAAGTAACACTGTAAATGTTCCTATTGTGTAAACTCTATAAACTCTTTCCACTTCAAATTTATAATTTTTATGATTTCATTTTGAATTTTAGAAGTGAATACAATCTCGAATGTACTTATCACAACTGTTATACTTGCCGTTTAATATCTTGTACTATCTTGGCACTGTGACAACGTTTTTGAAATGTCATTCCTTTTGACCTTGTAAGCGCTGTCCTAGCAAGTAGAGGACTTATAGCAGCTTGTCCATCACTTTGTTTTGCTTTTACGAGCCTGAATAGACATATTTGATAAAACCATAACTTTCAGCAGATATTGTTACTTAACAATGTTGAAAGATTTACAACCTGTATGAGTGTTTTCAACTTTTGTAAATACATTATACTAAGGTGTTTCGAATCGGGTCACATTGACTCGAACAATACATTAGTAATAACTTGAAAAAATATATTAAATCCTTTTAGGACAGAGCAGTTGCATGCAATTCGACAACCAAGTTATGAACAGTATTGAAAATATATCTATGAATATCCTTTTCATCAACGAATGGAAAAATTTGGATCAAATAGACCCAAACAGAACAGCCGGGTTAATGGCGTTCGTTAGTATGATTACTTTAGGTAAACCACTTACAAATTGGAAACTCTACCTAAACACTTCACGCTTCCTACAATTTCATCCAGTAGGTAGGGTTTTCAATAGAGTCAAAAATTTGGAATTCAAGCAATTTTTAAGTCAAATGTTGTATAATAAAATTTAATTTAGGAAGAAAAAACTGAAAACAAGTCAACAAACTAAGTGAGAGTGTGTACACTTTAGAATGTTCTCCTATGCAGAGAATAAAATTTGTAGTCGCTAATAATGTTTCTCGCCTGACATTAAATATGTCAATTCTAAGTATGCAGCATATACCTTTTATCTTTGTTATGAACTTGTCATTTTCACACTTGTTTTCCTCTTTAATAGACAATTTCATATAAGGATCACTGAGTCCCAAACAATTTAAACAATAACATTGTATCGCAGAGCATCACGCGTTTATGAAACGATTCTCTTTGATCTGGCGTTTGCGACAAATCTCATGTTAATCCTGTTCTCTTTCAGCAATGGCCAAATGGCGATAATTCATTCGTTTTAGGAAGAGCGTTGGAGCACATTTTCGCTGTTCACTTATAGTAGAAATGATGTCGCATATTAATGGCTCATGAGATGAACCTGGTACCCTAAAATAATTGTTTTTATAACTAAGCATATAGAACGTAGACACATAAACATGAAACTCCACTTGGTTTCTAGAAAAAAGGTTTCATATACGCGATAAACGCAGGACCCGTTGAGCAAAAACATTTTTTACTAGCCAAGTTTAGATATTTTAAATAGGAGTTTTTTACAGGCCATAGTCATGCCTCGGGCATGAAGGTGTTAATGCATTGCCGCAGCCACTGCTGGTAATTTGCTTTTTAACAACATTCTTAAGTATAAATTCATCTTCAGAATGGCATCTTGAGATTCCAAAGCAGATGAGTTTCGCGAGTTCATCCAATGCAGACAGAGTAGCCCTCTTTCAAACGTTCAAATGAAATTCAACATATGGTTCATTGAAGTACGATTAGGTTTATGTGTGACAATTAGTTTCTGAGTGACTTTAGCTGATTCATTTGGACACCATACGAGTTTAAAAACTGTTTAGAAAACGCAGATGAGATTTTTCTTCGATACTTTAGCCAGAGAATATGTGAAATAGCTGGTACGACCAAGAAGTTGGTTGACGGATAATAAGTCCCAGCATTTTAAAAATCATTAATCTCAGAAGCGTTAACTAAGTATCGGTATTCTCCTCAGTAATCAAGAACGAGTTGAATTGCAATATGTGAATTATCTAGGTAAAACAGTACATATGTATAAATATCGTTTTAAAAGACTAATATTTACTAAGAAGAAAACATAAATCAATTTTTTTTTTTGAAAAAATGATGTAAGTTCAGTTTGGCTCAAATTTTTGAACTTCTCACTAGCTACAGATTTTTCGATTGTCTGTATTATCTGGGAAAATAACGTAGATAAATTATCATCGGCCATGCATTCAGAATGAATCATTAGTTCACCTATAGTCTTTAAGGTCTCTTGGGCTGAAATAACTGGCTTGGTTCGCCATTAACCCCATCTCCTTCAGAATCTGAATCAGCGCCTGAAAGGCACCAACATTTTCTAATAGGTAAGACCTTGTGAATCAGAAAAACATCTATGTACAGTACATACGTTATAACTATTTTAATGTAATCTACTTTCCTTGCGCAGCGGCGTTATCCAAAAGTCGTGCTTTCCAATTTTCACCTAGGTCATCGAAGCACTCGATGTTTCCCTCAAACTCCAATGATGTTTGGTCGCATTCAATGAGAACAACCTTGGAGAGTTCAACTAATATCTTGTCGCTGATGCTCGTTTTATCAAGTGGCTTAGTTTGGGTTTCAAATTTTTAATTCGTCATTTCACAACTATCAAACACTTTTCGATAAGATCTGGACTAACATCCCTCCAGGCAGATTTTATCCACTCGTCTGCAACTGTGAGTTTCTTGGCCAGTTCTAAAGCAGTTGCGTTTTCATCAATTTGAGCCAGGATCAATTGCAATACATAACATCGGTATTCATTTTTGAACCATTTAATCACACCGTTATCCAAAGGCTGTAAATTAGCAGTAGTGTTTGGGGGTAAAACGAGGAATTTTACATTTTTGAGACTTGCTTCACGTGCATGGCAAGTGGAGTTGTCTAACACAAGCAGGACATTTCTTCTATGATTTATCATCTTTTGATCAAAATTAATGAGCCACTCTTCAAACATAGGGATAGCCATCCACGCTGTTGAATTTGATTTCCAAATCCCTCCCATATTTGCAATGTTTTTTTCCTTTAAACATCTTGGTCCTTGGTATTTCCAGATCACCATCGGTTTATCTTTTTCGCCTTCAGCACTAACACAAAATGCAAGTGTTAAGCGTTGTTTAGCAACTGGGTCTCTTTGTGATTCTTCCAATTTTTGCATCATGCTTTTCGTCGGCAGAGCACGGAAAAAAGTCCTGTTTTGTTCACAATGAAAATGTCCTTGTCTTCATAACCGGCCAAGAGTAATGGGAGTCTCGTAACCCAGTCCTCACACAATTGCTAATTTACATCTGCCCCTTCACCACTCAATTCACGAAAAACGATGTTATGTCGGATCCGAAAGTTTTTCAACCATCCAGTGCTAGCATAAAAGCCTTCAATTGCGAGAGCATCTGATGTTTCGATAGCCTTCTGCCTAATCAAAATTCCACTGATCGGAACATTCTTTGCCCTTACGATTTTGAACCACTGCAGCACAGCTTCGTTGACATCCGAAAACGTTGCGAGGCGTATCCGCTTGACTCCATGAAACTTGAAGTCCTCCCATTCTTTTAAAATTGTAACTTTGTCCTTTAAAATCTTATTGTTTGAATCTTACCGCAGTTAAATGTTTCTGATAACTTCCTTTCAGATTTTCCAATTCCTTGCAATTTTATGACTTCAACACGCTGTTCAATTTTATGACTTCAACACGCTGTTCAATTTTATGACTTCAACACGCTGTTCAATTTTATGACTTCAACACGCTGTCAATAACCCCGTTTTTTAGGCATTGTAAGATGCGAAAATTATCCACTTGGATTCGTGAATGAACACTAGATGCCAGAGAGCCCGTGCACGGACTCACGGAAGAGGTAAGTAGTTAAATATAAATGCGTATAATTAGCGAAATTGAATTGAAACGCGAAAAGTAAGAACAGCCCTCTAATGAGCAATCAGGGATCATACTTGTACACGTCAAAGTCAGACAGCTGCCTCCTCTCCACCTGTTTCCCCGCGTCCAAGGGAGGGAAGGAGGGAAAACCGATCGTTTGTAGAAGTTGGCTTGGTTGTTCATAGGGGGCTTTTTAAAATTACGTCTAGGGTCTAAAATTCCGTGCTTTAGAAAATCGGTCTTTAGGGGAGGTGGTCGTTATAGATGGGTGTTCGCTCGGAGAGGTTTCACTGTATATGTACGGTATGATTCGCTTACATATATGAATTAGGGTATAATGTAATGTGTATTTTACAAAGAACAATGTGTACGTACTTCTGTAACAGTTACAATATGAGATAGCATGATGCAAATCCTTATGCATATATGCCTAATCGTTGCTTTCGCTACGTAACATCACTGAGGGCTCGTATTATTAGCTCAATGTGAACAAATATACAAGCTGAGCATTTATTAGCTCAATGTGAACAAATATAATAGTTGATTAGGTTGGTGTTGTGTATTTTTATGTGACACGTTTTGACAGCATGAAAATACTGATCCATTAATCCAGTTATTTTGCTTCTAGAGCATATTTACAGAGTCAATTTTGTAATGTTTTTTAAATGGCATGACTATACTCAGTAACATGTAACAAGGTATATAGATTAGAGAGAGGTAGGCCCGTCCGCAAGTCAACTGGTGTTGACTGACTTTCGCGGCGCCCTTATGACGTCAACGGGGCGCTGGCAGCCTGACTGGTCCGACTCCTTGGGTCCGACTGACATATGAGATATTACTGTAGAAACGTTTTTAGGGAACCTGGCAGTTTACCACTACCAACGTTTGCCTCTAAACATTTACATTTCTTCTGTGTGATTAAAGCAAATTGCATAAATGAAATAAAAAGGGGATGTAGTAAGTAAAAATAAAAATATGAAATAAATAGGGTATGTAATAAATAACGCCCAGAAGAAACCGCGACTCGTTCGCCTAACAATAATAATTAGTTTCATTCTGTTGATCGCTAAACAAAGTTTTTGATTTGGTGTTTTTCTCTGTAGTAAATAATCAAACGGCGGCAGCAATCACTCATCGCTCTTTTTTAATTAAACCTGATTTTTTCTTAATTAACTTTTAGAGACTAGGGTATTTGTAATGAAAGTAAAATTCGTCCCAAAGGTTGGAAACGTTCGAGTAGTAAACAATATAAATGGAAACATACCTTAAATAAAGGTTTATTGTTTTTTCTCCTGTACTTTGCTTCACATCCACTAAAGTTGCCGTTTTATCCACTCTTTGGCTTCTTCCTTTGTTGTATTTGCAACTTGTGTTTTTAAGGTCTGATTTAAGAACTTCACTCGGATGAAAATTCGAAGTTTTGAACATAACTTTAAAGCTTTCTAGTCAACATGAGGATGCAATTTTTTTGAAATCTTCGAATAAGCATTTATTTATTCCGTTTTTTTTTTTAATTTGACTCCGTGAATTCTCGTAAAGTGATCCTCAAAACTCTTGATTAGTTCAAACCACTGATCAGATGGCTCTGTAAGTCCTCCTCTGTTCACTGCTTGTAACCATGACGGAATATCTTTCTCTTCAGTAGCTTCTTTAGCCAGTAAATGTAATTTTACGCGAGAGGATATGTATGCTGCTATGTATATCAGGGTATCTTCCTCTTTTTTCACAGTGCCACATCCTGAATGTATTCGTTACTTGTTTGACCGTTCGTATTTGCAAATCCCAAGTCAGTAGTTTCGGGAAATTCTATAGCGACATTTTGTTTCAAGTCAGGTTGCAAACTTTTTAGACAAAGCGTTGTCATGAAAGTCTCGCCGCTCCTTCTAACGTTTGAGTGTGGAGAAGTCCCGATGAGTTTTCAACTCAGTAGGAAAAGGCCCAATTTATTCTTAAATTCACTGTGAAAACGGTGATCATACGCATGTCTGGTGCCTTTAATTTGTGAAAATATATTCTCCAGGCAATCTTGGTTTAATATATTGGCGAGGAGGAATCGAATGCCTACACCACTTTCAGTAATATGCTCATATATGCTGATTAAAGATGTTATGAAAACAATAAAACTTTGCTGAAATGGCAAAAGTCGTTCTTTTCCGCACACTCTCATTTGCGTTATCGAATCTTTCGTGTTTTTCAGAATGTTTTTCTGTTCCTGTATTTTTGTACTACAAGATCGCCTGAGACGAACAACGAGGATTTATTACGTCAAATGGGTCATTCACAGGTCGAAAGTAGTTTGCTACTTCTGTTTCATTTGGTAAAATGTACCTAATCGCTGAGGCAATGTGATGCAAAAAATTTGGGCGGAAAGTGAAACGTTCATTCGTTCGTCACCTCTAACATTGGCATGAATTTAGGGCACAGTTTCAAGTCTCCTTTTTCTTTCTCAAGAAGAGTTTGGAAAATATTCTTATTGATGGCAGGTCCAGTTTTGAGCTTTAGCCCACTGTCGAGTAACTGCCTTAGAAAATGAGGCACATCAACAATTACAAATATAGGCCTTGCATCAATATCCCTTGGGTTCAGGAAAGAAATTTAGTAATAAGTTCATGCCAAGTGTTTTCCAGTTACTGGTTACCACCATCCAAATTCGATGTCATGGCTACAATCTGGAATCATTTTTTTCTATTTCTCTAATGATCTGAAATAAGAGATCTTTCGTCATTCTGCAGTCAAAATAGTTAAAAACAGGTTGTTTCCATGAATATGTCAAACCCCTTATCATGACCATTTGAACAGGTTTATGGGGACCCATGACCGTATTTTCAGCATGATCGTACACCATCTTTCCATCAATATTCATTTCATCCACTAAAAAAACACAGTCTGTCAAATCGAGTTAGATTTTTGGCATCCTCAGATATTACTTGGAGGACCTCCCAGAGACGTCTTGGGGCAAACTCAACGTGAGACACCCATGTTGTTAAAGTACTTATACTAGGCAAGGAAATACGCAATTGGCTCCGAGTAAAAGAATATTAACGCTTTGATAAGATAGGCAGAGTGAGAGTCATAACTATATCTTCTGGTGTCCAGTTAGTTCTTTTTCCTGTTAAAAGTGCTTGCACTTGGTTTCAGAAAAACACTCCCCGTAACAAGGCATTTACTTCATTTGAAATCTTTTTCTTTTCTTCTGCTGTGGTATTTTTCTTGGGTTTATCTCTTGCAATTTGGATTTTCTAGAATACATCGTACGAATCTTTATATAGAAATGTTGTTCCTTGTTTTGCCAAAATAAACACTGCTTCCTTAAACAGCCATTGGATTTAGTGAGGACATCTACTTGGCCATTAATTTCAGCAATTTCCTGTTTTTTTCATTTAATTATACCTTATTAACGTGTTAACATTTTGCCATAATATTAAAAATTTTAAGAATGGTAGATGACAACAATGATGTCTTTCAAGGCGTACATCTTCTGTAAGTGAACATAATTTCAGTCTTCGTGGGGGAATATTCTCAGTAACTTTTACCTCATAACGTTTTAGTTCTCTGTTGTGAAGCCTCTTCATTTGTTTCTTGCATTCGGTTACAAGCGGTGTCGTTTTGCAAATACGTACAAGAGGTACAACATTTAACTTCAGTCGCTTCGTACTACATTGCTGGACAATTGCTAAGGACGGATCATAAACGGCTATATAGCGCAAAAAAGTAAGTGGGGTTGGATGCCAAGTGAAATAAAATAATGTCAGAATGCCAGGACATTACAAGAAAGACAATGTATTGTGCTCTGAAATCCAGAAGGCTTTAAAACGTGTTCAAGGGACAAACAGGCCATTTTGTGCAGAATACGTAAACGTGAAAAAATGAAATTACCGTCCGCAGGCGTTCCGGCGTAAGATGTCAATTCGGGATATGGCCACCATGGAGGGCGATGCAAGATTCCACACGTCGTGTCATGCTTTGCACAATATTATCAAGCAGCTGTTGGGGTAATTTATTCCATTCCTCTGTCAGCGCACGGATGAGGGTGTCCTTGTTTATTGGAGGGCATTGGCGACCAGCAAGACTCCTCCCCAAAGCATCCCACACATTTTCAATGGGATTCAGGTTTGGAGAACGTGCTGGCCATACGAGGCGTTGAATATCCTTTCTCCCAAGACACTCCTGGACAGCGACTGTTCGATGACATGTTGCGTTGTCGTCCCTGAAAATGAATGTATCCCCGACAGCACCACGGAACATGCGAACATGAGGTAGCATAAAATTATTAATGTATCATTGGCCAGTCATAGTCCCAGTTGGAAGCACATAGAGGGACGTACGGCCATTGATCATGATACCAGACTATACCAAGACACTACATGTCGGATATCGGTCCCTTTCTTCTATGTTTGCTGGACAATATGCAGTACCACTCTCACGCCAGATCAGTTGTCATTGACAATCAGACGACAGACTGTATCTACTCTTCTCTGAGAAGATGACAGCAGACCAGTCGTTATCAGTCCAATTGCGATGTTGATGGCACCATTGCAAACGGCCGGTACGGTGACGTCTGGACAATGGGATGCACACAACAGTACAGCGGGTGTATAGTCCTCCTTCATGCAAACGTCTGGCGACAGTTTTTCGGGAGATCAGCTTGCCAGTAGCAGCCATAAACTGATTTGCTACCTCTCTAGATGTGCTAACCGGTGTCTTTTTGTTGATAGCACTATGTACCGATCTTTTGCAGGTGTCGTACTGCGAACACGACCTCCCCCGTGACGTGTGCTACACTCTCCATTTGTTTGAAATGATTTCCAAAGCCTTGAAACAACACTGTGGCTGACGTCGAACTCCCTGGCAACATCTGTTATTTTTCGCCCTTCTTCAATCTTGCCAATAATACGGCCACGCGTAAAATCATCTAGGTGATGTCGGGAAAACATACTGAAAATTGCAAGTTCGTCAATTGATTATTTTCCTTTCAACTTTGCGTTTGAACAACAACGGTCAATACGCGACAAATCTTTTATATCTCTTATCTCCGCTATGACGTCACGAACAAGTTCGGCAATCCAGTATTTGCATACGCACAACACGTTTTACTGTATCCCGCTCTTATGCTAATTTCCACATTTTCCTGACTTCCATTTTATGTTTGCTATCGTTGCTATTGTCATCCGTCCTTAGCAATTGTCAAGCAGTGTATTACCTCAAAATATCTCACTGTTCAGATCTCTTATAAAGTCTTCATCCGCGAAATGCGATTAACGTATTCTTGCATTTTCAACACATTTACGACGGCGTGCGTTTGACTACGTCTTTCGTTGTAGCACATCTTTAGGAAAACGATGATAGGTAACACCCGGAGCAGTTTCGTCGTGGTTTTTACAACTTACAACGGCGCAGCCCAGCATGGCTTTTAGAAAACATTTATTCTGTTATTTAAGCATACACGTAGTAACAATATACGTAAGATAACTAACTATATTTTAACTACACGTTAAGATAACTATATACAATATTTTGCAAAGATGTACAAACAAATTAACGAAACCCACATGCAATATGTGTGTATTAGCAAATAATCAAGTCGGTAACAAGCCGAAGAACAAAGAGCGACGAATATGACTAAACAGAATGAAACACAAAGTCGATATTTTGCTCCCAGCACACCGTTGACCTCAAAACAACTGAGTTCCCTCACCACAAGTTGCCGCTGCATCCTGAAAACCGGTTATCTGCCCTTCTTTTCTCTCTACATATCTTGGGTGAGTTTCGTTTAATGTCCTGGCTGAGGGATAGGCGAGAATAAAGTTCCACACGCTTTTTTTTTCACATTTTCAAGCCAGCCAACTGGCTCGTTCGGCGGGATTATCAAGGAGCTGTGTTAGTATGTATATAAGCTTTTTTCTGCATTGCTTTGATGAGTGATATCTAAAAGAAAACGAGGGAAACCCAAAATGTTTCTGTTTGCTGCAAACCAAAGAATCTGTGTTGCAAAGAATATGGAGTGCATGACCTTGCTTTATATTATTTCAGCAGGAACGTTCCCGCATTAGGATTTAGTACTTTTTCATCCTGATACCGCAGATTTTCAGTATTGTGATGGCTTTTTGTTATTGTGCTGTTTCACATAAAGTGCGGCCTGGTTGCTTCCAGGGTTCCTCCTGGAGAAAGGTTGAACTTCAGGTTGAGTGGCAAAAAAGCCACTTGGAATATTTCATTTTGGAGAAATGAGAAGCGAAAGCTTTTACATTAGAAATTTTATATAGTTAGTTTTTCGAATATAATAATGCAGCATATCAAAATTTAAAAGAAAACCCTTAAAAATAATCGGGCACGTTAGGCATTTATCAAGCACACAATCTGGAGTTAAATTATGTCACATACACTGTAAGAATTTAATAAATCTAAAAGTATGTTTTTTATGATGAACATTTTAGAACCAGCGCTATGTTCATATTGTACGTTAACCCAGGGCAACTTTGATGCGTTAATATTCGTAGTAGCTGTCCACGAAACCTGAAACTGGTTTGTGTAACTCCAAAATGGGTATGAAATTGCGCTATTTCTCGGAAGGTCTAGCGTATTCATATTTCAGATCGATTTTCGTTCTTACAATAAATAATTGTATGTTTTTTTTGGAAGTTTAGCGCTGTGCTGGATTGAAAATTTCTTGTAGCCCATACCTATTTTACGAAGAAAATTTCATATTTATTTATGAATCTTGTTTCCTATATATTATAACCGAGGTGTATGAACTATTAATCTTTCGTCAAAATTTCTTTGTAAATTGTTAACCGTTTGTCTTGATTGCTTCAAAATATCTGATACATCAAAATTTGTAGAGTAATTCATCATTTCTGAATTATTCTTTTCCACTCTCCATGTGGCTGCCAAATGATCACTTCATTCTGAAGTGATCGTTCTTTAGATTCAACACCGATGTTGTCCAGCATAGGAGCAACAAATTAGAGATAATTAAGTAATAGATTTTGCATTCTACTGAATTACTTTCCCATAATACGTCACCTGTCAAATCTTCCTTATTTTCATTCCTTGAATATAAAAATAATTCGCATGACTATTCCGATAAGCCCACACTGTGGCAATAATGCCTGCCAGAAACAATTGAGAGCTATCTAAAGGGACACCTAATCTCTATATAATATGCTTTAATTCATGTTTTTTTTTTCAAACATTTATCCTCGGCTTTTTGATTGCGTGTAATTTAAGTTTCATCAAAAAGAATTTTAGGTCTTCTGTTTCCATAAAATTTCAAACGTTATGATCCAGAAGGAAACAGAGTACCCTAAATATTCAAGTAAAGTAAACAGAGTTTGTATGTACCACTTAGTGCTCATCCATGAAACATTTCACGGGAAACTTGAAACCTTCAATTGTCTTGGGCGGGAATCGAACCCCGCATCATTTTCTGAATTGTTATATGGATGACCAGTAAATGGTACAAGCAAATTCTGTGTGCTTTGCTTTAATATTCAATGAAGGTTCCATGTATTATGAAGACTATTTCTCCCTTTCATTAATTTACTAGAGTACACTAAGCTCGTTAGAATGCAATTGCAGGAAACTAAAGAGTCAGAAAGACAAAATACGAAGTGTTCAGTTTAAAAGAGACATATAATTGTGTAACCAGTGGCGATGACTCGCCGGGCCATGTTATAATAGTCGGTAATTTCTTAAGTTCAAATTTCCATTGATATCTTTGGAAAAAGATTCTGAAAAATATTTTCAATGTTCTGGTATTAATTCAGAAACAGTATTTTTAATTCTAGCCATAAACTCGTATGTATAGATTCGATTCCTTAAAAAATTACATTTTTCGAACTTTTAAAGGAATGCTGCTTTTGATCTGGGAAAACGTAAGAGAAAACTATTGACGATGACACTCTGGAGGCTCCAGTTTACACATATATACCCTGGTTGCTTGAGAAGTAAAATGAATTAAAGATTAAAAAGTTAATTATAAAATAAAGGTTCTAAAATTAGTTTGCTTAAGTTTCCATTTTCACGTCTTGCTGAATTTTACAGGTGTTACAGATTCCGCAGTTTATTTCCCGATTTCCAATTTTGGAACTAAGAAAATTGGGATCCTGGATTTTGTGTTTTTCTGAAATAGATGAAGACCTAATACCAAAAAGAAGTGTTGCAATCACAAGCCTCTTAAATATATGAAACATTTACTTTATCAAACAGTGAGCTCATGCTCAGATACTGAAAAAGGCTATACTCCACAGTTAAGGCAACACGTTGTTAGTTTACTTTTAATTATATTAAATAGTTCGTATAATTTACCGGATACTATCATTTCAGTACGTGGCAGATATATTTAAAACCATAAAAATATAGAAAATTTATAATTTTGGCATGAGCATCAAAGAATCTTTACCACATGTCACAATTATTTTTATTAAGATCATAAAAATTCACATATAAAAATCAATTCATCAATACATGTGCTATCTTTGAGGGGAAATTGTAATTTAAATTTGCAGTTTCTCTGAATTTGCGAAATAAATTTATCCTGAAAACAAACTTTCAAAATAGAGCTATCGGCGAAATTGATGATGACTATTTTTGTATGGATCATCGTTGAAATGAAGACGTATTTCGATTGGGCCAGTATAATTAACAATCACGTGTTCGAAATTAATTTCTCAAACAAAAATTAAAAAGCAAATTTTCAAAAACTGCCGCAAAGAAATATTTAGTAGGGAACAGGGATAGGCGTTGCACGTATTTAATGCACATTGTCTGCAAGATCTCATTCAATTAAACTTTAGAGAATGTTGCTCCAATGTGATTAACACATGCAAAACAAAATTTTACGGTAAACGACGGGTTATATTATCCCCCCCAAATGCAGGACTTTTCATTATGTAGCTCGATATGGTCTAGGTTTTTCAGTATGAGCTGTAATGAAAAAATGTGTAGCTTCATCGGATTGTAGCAGCAACGTCGGATAAGTGTCACTTTCAAGTATCCCATGATGGCCTGCGTATTAAAGAGAGAGGCATGACACAAAGCTGCACTCATTCCAGACATAATTTATTACACAACCTTTGGTATATATCAGTGTTGGTATATATTCCCCGTTTCATTAAACATTTTCGGCTACAACGGCATGACATTCGCTTTTTCACGTTCTCAAGAAGCAACTAATATATAGTAAAGCCTGCTCCTACGATATTGTTCAATATAGGTATCTGCGACGATAAGAACTCGAAAGAAATCAAATGTTTTGCTTTCTGCTAACATGGTGCCCACTGAATCGACGAAGTGTCCTAGTGTACAGAAAATGAGTTTTACAAGGAGTTGCTGCGAGTAAATTTTTCTTGTACGCACTGGGGAAATCCTCGGATGTAGAAAGGTGCTTGTTTTTATTCGTTACACATTGAACAACCATCCTCATGACCGTATGTTGTACTTCTAACCAATTATTCGATCAACTGGCAATTACTTTTTTAAGGACCTCGATACTTATGTAAAAATCAGAGGCCTAGGTTCCATAAAAGGCGTCCGGATGTGGACTAACATCATCCGGTCAATATGTGGCGGAAATAGAGTGTTGCGAATTGAGTTAATCCGAAAGGCTCATTGATTTACTAGTACTCACAGCAAAGCTCGTGCTAGTATCGAAATCGATGTCGAGCGAGTTGTAAAACATTTTGAACATTTTTGTGAAAGTCGTGAACTAGGTACTTGAAACCGCGCTTATCTATAGGTCTGTGCGAGCAGATCGGGGACATCCATAAATCACTTCTCCTGGACACTAAGGTACGCTGACAGTTGGAAGTGGGAAAATAGTGAAAATCTAAAGAATCGATTATAGCGGAGTATTTGATAATTTTCCTTTCTTATATTATACATAATATTTTTTACTCTAAATGAAAAGAACTTATAAGTACATGAGTGTGTTCGTATATTTAAAATTGTATGGATATCAAAAATTCCTCATTTTTGAAAAAATGTTTCCTTTGTTGACAAATATCGCAATGAAATGACAATCAAATAATAAGTTGAAAGAAAAGCATATTAAATAACTTTTTTAATATAATTACTATACAAAACGAAATGCTTAGTTAATGCGTAACAACTTTTGGAAGTATTTACAATTTTACTGTTGTCAACAGATATTGACTCACAAAATATGAAAAATAAATAATGAACTCGGCTGGAGTAGAAATTTCTGTGTGGTGCATGGACCGTGGGTTTGGATGCGAATTAGTTCCTTCTCAGCTACGCATTCAGAATTGGATCAAGCACCATTCCCTATAAGCTAATTCACAGTAAGTAGAAAAACAAAACGCGATGAAAGAGTTTCTACAATTCCATCGGAAGGATACAGAAAGTCTAGCATCACTGGATAATGAATATTCCACTTCGCAGAAGAATCAGCTTATTAACCATATTCATATTTTGAGCTTGAAAGAATTTTGAGCGACTAAAAGACGAATTATCTTTTCGTAATATGTGTCGAAAGAAATGAGTGCACTGGTAGGTGAACATGGCGTCAGTGGGAAATGGGGTCTAGGTGGCTTCTAAAAGAGTCGTCGAACGCGCAAAGTAACAAGAATGAACTAGAATTTATGCCCCGTGAGCATAGTCGCGTCACAAGCATGAAGGAATGCAGGGCTCATGATCATTTAATGTTGGTGGACCTCATTTCCATACCGCTTTTCTACTGAGCATATACTTCACGAAATAGAGCTTATCTGTTTCTTCTTAGAAACCTCTAATCATATCTTCCCATTGGAAAGCAACCATTCAATTATGCACAGCAGAAGTGTGAAAACTGCTGGTTTCGTTGTTTGTAGAGCACTCATTATAGAATATTGATACAGTGGTTCTTCAATGGCCAAGGCGGTCTGTCGTACTTATGATGTTATCATCTGCCGGCTTTCTACCATGCCTCTTTCAATGCCAAATAAGTTAAGAGCCTTTCATATTCTTGGTGAATGTCTAAATCATTTGCAGTAAGTTGTTATTTGGGCAATCTCAACTTCCTGATTGCGTTCGTAAATAAAGATGGCACGTGCCTGATTGCTGTTGGATGTTTCTACCAAAGTTGCACTCACTATGGAATCTTGATACAGTGGTTCTTCGATAGCCAAAGCGGTCTGTCGTACTTATGATGTTATCCTCTGTACGCCTTCTACCATGCCTCTTTCAATGCCAAATAAGTTAAGAGCCTTTCATATTCTTGGTGAATGTCTAAATCATTTGCAGTAAGTTGTTATTTGGGCAATCTCAACTTCCTGATTGTGTTCGTAAATAAAGATGGCACCTGTCTGATTGATGTTGGATGTTTGTAACAAATTGCTGCTTAAGCGTACGAGTGTGAATAGATTTCTGTTCAGGTATGCATGCAATCTTAAAATTCATCAAAACTAATAAAAATATCCACTGAGGAGACAACTGCAATTAAAGAGAAAAGTGAAGAAGACGCGGAACGAGCCGAAAGTAAAAACAATCATGACAAGATAATTTCTAGAGAAGTTTCACACACCCTGCGACTTTGTTGGCACAGACTCGAAATTCGAAAAAGTGCTGACTGACATTTAGATAAATGTTCAAAATGTTTTACACCAAAAAATAGATAAAATAATTTATAGAACTCATAATCTTCTGCTTCTTTCAGTTTAATGAGTGCATTTGAGTTTGAAAGATTCTTAAGATTTAGTGTCGAGCAAGCGAGAACGCATATCAATTTCTTTTCTCTTTTTAATGTTAAGTAAAGGAATGATTTGTTTAATTTGATACGCCGTGTGTTAATAACTTTTAAACATAAAGTAATACAGACAAAGTATTTCGTGCTGTAAAGTGTTTGAATATTCGCTGTTTCAGCAGAAGAATATTTAATACATAAGAGAAATGCTCGAGAGGCACCAAAGTGCGATATACTGCTATTAAATTGGACTTTCGAAAAGAGATCGATATTTAGAATTTTCTCTGTATGTACCCAAATTACTTATTCAACATCTGCAAAAGAAAGACCACGATTTAAAAGTGTGCGTTTTTCATACATAAGATGAAAAATTAATACATAAGAGAAATGCTCGAGAGGCACCAAAGTGCGATATACTGCTATTAAATTGGACTTTCGAAAAGAGATCGATATTTAGAATTTTTTCTGTATGTACCCAAATTGCTTATTCAACATCTGCAAAAGAAAGACCACGATTTAAAAGTGTGCGTTTTTCATACATAAGATGAAAAATTAATACATAAGAGAAATGCTCGAGAGGCACCAAAGTGCGATATACTGCTATTAAATTTGACTTTCGAAAAGAGATCGATATTTAGAATTTTTTCTGTATGTACCCAAATTGCTTATTCAACATCTGCAAAAGAAAGACCACGATTTAAAAGTGTGCGTTTTTCTGCAGGATGTACATAATGTGAGTAACTGCAAAAGCTTGCAAACTACTACAGAATTTCCTCGAAAATTATAACAAATGCAAAACGACCATGAACAGAAAATAAATTTTAGTGGTACCTTCGCTATACGTTACTCGGGTATACGTTTTTTCACTTTAATACGTGATTCTGTATTCGCCTTGATACGTTACGGCAGTTTTCATCGCTTTTTAACTGGGTTATACGTATCTCATTGACATACATTTTACGACTATACGTTAAAATATGAATCTCGAAAATACACGGTTCTTTGATTCCGTTATACGTAACCCGATATGTTGCTACTGCTTTGAGAGGATTGAGACAGTGTTGTTCTGTTTCGTTTTTGGTGCAGCCAAAGTTGAACCTTCATCCCATCACATATGGGTATGATTTTTACTTTGGGTTTGGACGAAAAAAGCGGTTACGCATTTCATGCTTCACACACATATCCACGGTTTAAAAATGATAATTCTCTGAGACGTAAGATTCTGACTCCACTATCTTGTGACGTGGAAGAATAGAAATTTAAATGTAGCATCAAAATTCAACATACATTTTTCAAATGAATGCACTTGGAATTCGTAGGAAGTAAATGCACTTGGAATTTTTGGAAATCGTAGGAAAAGTAACGGTTATGTAATTCATGAATTCTGTACTGTAGCACTGATCTCAAATTCTCAGTTGTGAGAATTTCACTTAATCTCGAATAAGGACGTTTACACGCTGATAGCGTCGCAAAAGAAAAGCTCGATTTTCATGGGCTTTTTGATTTTTACAAGTATATTATAATTTGTAACGTTTTTCTTTCCTATCGCAGCCAATTCGACCTTAAATAGTAATTATCAAGGAATATTCCATACCTCCTTAATGGATAAAAGTTTCAATAGCATTTAACATTTTGGAATTTCGTTACGCGTTTATTACGTTTATACGTTTTTAAGGCCATCTCCTAAAAAAAGAGTATACCCGAAGTTTAACTATACATACGTTCAGCAAAACTGTAACAGTAATATCGTATTTCTATTGAGACATTTTTCGTCCGTTCAATCTACAATGATTTCAATTGTAAATAATTCAGAAATTTCTCCTACCAACTTTAAATACTTTTAAATTACACCTGTGTTTTTATTCCCATTTTGAATAGACTTTTATCAAAAAAATATTACCATTTGGCATTGAATAAAAATATCTGGAACGAAACTGATGGAAGTTGAGTTTGTGACATTTGCATTCAGTATTACTTCAGAAAAATTGCATTAGATTATATTACGATCTCAACGGACACACATCGTGACAGGGGAAGAAACTAAGGCCTCTTATCCTAGTGTCAAGAGCAAACGTCCATCGATGGTATGGCATCGTCCCAATTGACCAACCAAGCCAAAGACGTCAGACAATCTGAACTAAGAAAGTAATGGTAGCTGTCTGAGACCAAAAAAAAAAATCTTTGTTCAGGGCATATCCCAAGAAGCCGTAATAAAGGTTGAGCGTATTGTGCAACAAACAGGCAAATGCAACAGGCCTTTAAGAATCGCAGGAGATACCTGTTATCCATCGATGGGAATCTTCTCCACTGCAACGATCTGGCCACGTGGCTAAAAAATCAAAGCGGCTCCTTCAAAGTGTCAAATGAGAAGTTTCCGAGCATCAACCCAACAGCGTTGACCTGGCCATTAATTATTGCAACCTTTCAATAAACTGGACGATTTCTGGAAGAAAACACTTTACATGGGGTGAAGCTCTGAAGTCAGCAGTTACAACGTTTCTGCTTGAAATGGAGACAGCGGAGTATGACGAGCGAGTGTGAAACCTTCACATGGTAAGATAAGTGCTGAAATCACAATGATGATTACTTGGGAAAATAGCATAAAACATTTATATATCAAATAAAGAGTTTTGTTCCAAAGTTTTTTCGTTTATTTCTTTATTTTAAAACAGATACTGCCTTCCGACAGACCACCATATGTGTGTTGGAACAGTTATTTCAAAACAGAAGCTGCTGATTTTGCAGACTTACTGAAACGTAAGATAGTGCGGTTCTGAAAAATGAAAGAAAATATACAACTCAAAAAAAGAGATTCATCATATAACGACCTTTGAACTCTTCTATGGTAAGTTTGCAATCGTATGACAAGCAACGCAATATAAAGAATTGGATAAATTCGTTTACGGTGAAGAGTAAAGCAATAAACAAGATAAATATGTAACTTTTGTTATCTTTTGTAAATAATTGTTAAAGACTGTCCTCTTCTTTAAAGACTATGTATGCCTTCTCATATTATCTCTTATTATTATGCTTGTTCGAGGATAGTAAAATATTGATTATAAGTAATAATGCATTCTTAGTGGTTACGACATCAAACAAAGTGTGCCTTTCCTAAAATACAAGTACGGGATCTGTGTTATTCGAGGTTGAAAAGCCAGGTCTGGGAGGAAACAATTAATTATGTGATTTCTTGCTGCCTTTTCGCTCAGTGTGAAGTTTCACTTAAAGATAAACTCTGTTTGGAATAGAGAACGGTACACGCCTTCCGATAAGTTTGACGATTAAAGCAGATCTGCGTGAAAAATGCGAGCGTGCTTTAATATTTTGGAAATAAGGTTAAATTGTGGTTTTTATTTTCCTTGGTGGAGATTTTTCCCCAGTGCTTCAGTGGTGTGCTACCTCATGTGCTATACAAGAAACCTGATTCAAAATAAATGTTTCTACTGCGTCTATATTGTAATTAACATTCAGGTTGTTATGTATCGATGTCTGCACTTTGAATTTAGTTTCCGTGCAAAAAGTTATATTCAATATTTAAATTTTCCTCTTGCTGTACACGCTTCTTGAAAAAATTAAAATTGATGTTCCCCCTTCTTCATCCTTCTAGCTGTATGACGTAAACACCTTTCTGTAAGAGAAAAGCAAGTACTGTTAGTAGCGATTTTAAAAGTATTATAAAAAGGATTACCAAACAGCTAAGAAAAAAATTCTGCAGAAATACCTTTCGATAATACACCAATAATACCTGAATTAATACATTTTCATCAACATCGAAATTAAGTTACAAATTAGTAAATCTATAATAAAAAAAAATGGAAGCCATTTAGCAACCACGACCAAGTAACAACATTTTTGAGGCACATTTGTAGAACAAAATTTGACCTTTACAAAAGAGTCAGACAAATTTATTTAGAAACAATGTTATTAAAGGCAAAATTATACCAATCTTTCAGACTTCCTAATATCTCGACGCCCCAGCGCAATATGTGGCCCTCTTTCGCAAAAATGAATATCTAGGAATGATGTAATCTTGAATTTACGCTCCGGTACGGATATAATTTATTTTATTAAGTCATGTTTGCTAAGCCGTCACGCAAAAAAGCCTTTTAAAATGTAATACCGTATATAAAGTTTGTATGTGAAATTTGTCCTGCCAAAAGAAAGGTATCACATTCAAAAATTGGTTTAAGCAGTTGCGCACGGTCACCATTTTTGATCGGAAATTTCGTGAAACATGTTAGTATTTTAATGCAGAAAGTATATGCTGCGCCAGTTGATAGATAGTTTTCAAAGTTTATTCCATCGTTTGTAATTGATGGTATCTTGGAACTTATCCTCCTGCATGCAACATTCTGCATACCGTCGAAACCGATACCATCCGTCCGATGGCTTCCGCAAGCACAGATATGAGATGAGTCGGTGTAGATTTCCTGTACCGCCGTGCCAAAGGCCGCAAGTACCAGTCATCCGCGGAAGTCGTCGCCCTTGGCCTACCCTCGGTGTACCTTTGGGAATCTGGACACGTGGCTTGGAACTGTAGCTACATCCTGCTGACCAAGGAACAATCGATATTGAGCAAACGTGAGACGTCAGCCTGCCGTTGCGGTGCTTCGAGTTGGCCTATCGCTCTGTAGCGTAACTCAACTGACAAAAGACGTCTCGAAGCCATATTAACAAAATCACAATATCATCTTTTCATTGACGGTCGCGCATGAAGTGGCGACTTCCTCCGAAACAGCTGGTTTTAAGCTCTTGCGCATTTGCATGAGGCGCTGCTAGCACCATTCATTTGCATCGATGCTGTATGCCTTCGTCCGTAACATATGAAAATCTCCTGCAATTTGAACTATATTTCGCGCAATTATCGCGATTTTTCGGTTTCTTGCATAATTAAGGAGAACCAGTGTAATTGAAAGTTACGCATGCCAGTTTATTCTTTAGTCAGAGGATCGCTGCATTCCTGATTGTTTCTAAAGTGTTTGAAAAAGCATAATGTCTCCCCGAAGGCGTAGTGGTCACAGGGTTGGCTTATTTCCATTTGTCCGGGAATGATCCAGGTTTAAATCACGGTAAAGCATGGATGTTATGTTTTGTCTCACACCACTGGCTCTCCCCTTCTCTGAAACCAGTGGCCCTCATTTAGTGAGAAGCGATTCTTATAGCCATCGAGTTGCTCACTGCGGTCGCTAAACCTTTAATGGAAAAAAAGTACGATATCTACAGTTTACACTGCTTTCACTGCGAAGTGTACGATAAAGTTTTGGGTTGTGTTGTAACGGGAGAAATTCATCTTCCAAATAATATACTGTATATTGTTATGTGAAAATTAATATCGTCAAGTCAACTTTTTCAGCCTAAACTAAATTAAATTCCAAACAGCACAAATTTGTTAAGCCATAATGATTTTGATTTTAGCGCGCCTGATATTTTCGAATGCCGCAATAGAAAAGTACATAATATCTAATGATATTAATGTATGCGTTCCGTTTTTTCCATCATTCTAATAATTCACAAAATTCTGGAAAACAGTTTCGAAATAAAAGATGTTGTTTGATATGAACATTAGATGAAGAAATTTACTAAAATTATTTCACCTTAGTATATATCAGTGATATAAATGTCTAAAGGGTGGTTTGATTCATTTAAATTTATTTCCTGTCAAATAATTTTCAAAGTCATAAACGTTTTCTTCATTTAAGAGCCTTTACGTGTCCTGATTATTTGTAACATAATATAAGACCCAGATATCTAGAAATTCGATCATCAATAGAAAAAAAGTTTACACAGAGCGATTAATAGCGTTCTGGTGGTTTTATCCTATGGAAGATAAAATAATTAACATTGTGATAAATTAATTAATTGCCTTGTGCTTTCTGAACGTAGCGCGCCTATACGTGTTCGAATTTGATAACATGAAGACGTAAATTCCATCTGTTGTACATAAGCGAAAAAACATGGAGGACACATTTGCTCTTATCACCAGGTTATTACGCTCCACTAATTGCACTATAAAAATTATCACAAATATATTCAATCAAGCCATCGTTTCTGCTGGGGTTCTCATGAACGTCACTTTGGTGATAAACAAAGATGACCAATTTTCATCAGAATGCTAATTGATTAAAAAACGTTGTATGTACTAAACATTCAAAGAGCATCGATTTATTTAAATTACATTTTCACAAATATGAAAGAGTGAAAAATTATATGTATAACGAGCAAAGTTAAAGTGATCATATGTGCCTAGACAAAAGTACCCATTTAATTGGGCAAACCAATAATTGACACCTGATGGAAGGAGAACATGTATCCTCAGTAAAAAAATCCTTCGACCACGATAATTTTCTGACCTTTAATTTCTAATGTATCTCCGAAGGACTAGCCCAACACTGAGGTTTACTGTTTCCAGGAGGTATAGGGACATCAGGATTTTCAATAAGATGATTCCGGTTTTTTTCGAGAAAATTTCAAAACATGTATCCCTAATTTCAGTAATATTCGAAACACAAGGATGTAAAAATTTTACATGCAGCTTTTCTAAGCGTATTACGAGAAAAGGCTAGTTTGAATTAAAAATAAAACACTTTAATGAGTTTAGGAATATTGCTTCGTAATATATTTGCAAAAGCAAACAAAAAATGTGATTCCCGGGAACAGGTTTGTAAATTTACACTGCTGGCCACCAAAATGCCACACCAAGGAGGACACCAGATAGCAAAGCCAGATTTACTGGCAACATAACAACAGATACAAAGATGAAACGATTGAGCTTACAGGGCCGTGCGACTTGCGGAACACTCAGACATCAGTAGTTCGTATGGCCCCCATGGCTGGCAATAATGGCCGCTACTCGCAACGGCATCGAACGAAAGAGGCTTTGGATGTGGGCTTGGGGTATGTCGGTCCAGGCTGCTTCTACACGTTGCCACAGTTCATCAGGCGTAGCCGCGGGTGGTGCTTGCCGGGCCACTTGATTGCCGATCAGCGGCCAGACGTGTTCAATGGGTGCCATATTGGGAGAACAGGCGGGCCACGGCAGCAGTTACACCTGGTGTGCCGTGAAGAATTGGTGCACGATGCGTGCCACGTGCAGGCGGGCATAGTCCTGTTGAAATGTGGCCGCTGGCAGGTCCTGCAGGTAAGGAAGAACTACAGGCTCCAAAAAGTCGGAGATTGAGCGGTGGCTGTTGAGAGATGCGTACTAGATGGGTGCGGGTGTCATATCCAATTGCACCTTAAACCATAACGCCAGGCGACGGACCGGTATGGATATGCATAGTGCAGGCGTCAGACAGTATCTCGCCGCGGTGACGCCACACGCGGATCCGATCATCGTGGTGTTGCAGGCAGAAGCAGGTTTCGCTGGAGAAGACTATAACGTGTCATTCCGTAGTCCAGGTGCGGCGTTCAACGGCCCACTGCCGGCGCACTCACCGGTGGTGTAATTTCAGTAGTAATCGGAGCAATGGGAGCCGTGCGACAAGTTCCCGCTCCTGCAGACGAAGTCGAACGGTACGTGCTGAAATAGGTTGTTGAGCAACACAACCTAATTCCTGTGCTAACGTTCGTGATGTGGCGGTGCGAGCCGTCAATGCCCCCCACACAACATGCCGGTCCTCTCGATCGGTGGTGTGCCGCGGCTGTGGCAATCACTCACGTCGGTCCGTCCGTCCCTCCTTCATCCATCGAATCTATACTCGCCTGACTGTGACTGGGTGTCGTCCCACACGGGCGCCGATGTCTTGGTACAATAAGCCGCTGTCCCGTATTCGGCGCCGAGGTATCAGGAAGCTTCCCAAGCACATGCTCGGCAGCATAACACACTTCCACTACTTACACTCCGCCTTATGTGCACCCTTCTTATACTGCTTCACGGTGGCGTGCCGGGTGCACATGATTTGCATATGCGCTGCAATGCTAATCGTTTGCATGTCCTCTCGCGGGCGACGCATTATCTGAATTTCAGGCCAACCGGATGCTTCCTTTTTGGTGTTTCCCTTTGTGTGTCCAGCAGTGTAATATATATCTCGATTTTACTCTAAAATAATTTAATTGCTACACAATTTGAGCGGGACAGAACAGTTATATTCCCTGCATTTTCGAATGTCATTGGAACTTCATCCAACCCTTTTTCACCCGGTGCCTCGATATGAGGTATTAGGCAGAGTGTGCCAAGCCAAACGAATTTTTTTCTGTAGACGCAATCCTGCCGAAAGACATTATTTGTCTTTCTTCCTGAAAACAGCTCTCGCTCGGAAGTAGATGCCATAACACGTGCTCTAGCTTCACCTTCACCTTCCGCCATCCGACAGTCAACTCCACGGAAAGTTCCGAACTAGAGCGTACTGGTATTGGTTCAAATACATCCGTGCTTAGCACCTCGACATGAGAAAGCCTTGTCAGTCAATAATTTCGATGTACTCCCTTTTTTGAGAATAAATAAGAAGCCACTTAGGAAAACGTGAAGAGAAGGGTCTTGTCAAAGAGCTTAAAAAAGGATTTATTACAGTCTCGAAATGTCCTCACGTACAAACATTTTCAACGGTAGAAAACCTTCCTTCATTACAAATTAGCGGGCTTTTAACGTTTATATCTGCTCGTGAAGGTGGACATCACAAAGTTGAAGAAAATCTTTAACGTAAGTGCACTTCAATGAACAAATATATCAGAAAATCAAATGCAAAGTGCACATAATATACACTGAAGATCAATTCAATTAAAGACAGCTGTCGTTATGCAAATGTGGCGCTATGGGCGTCCCTGTAAGCGCAAACGACTTGACGTATGCAGCGATCCGACAATATAAGGAGTGATACGACGGGAATGAGTAAGAGTCGGACGCAGTATGGGTAAGACGAATGATCTAAGCGCATTTGATCGTGGGAAAATTGTCGGGGCCCGACGAAAGGGTAACTTCATCTCGGAAGTCGTGCAGGAATTATGATTTGTCACGGGTGGTAACGGGTGCACCGTGAGTACATCGAATCCGGTAAAAGCATCCCTGCAAAGGCCAACTGCCGTGGACAACAGCGTGTGGATGAGCGGGGTCATCGTCGGCTAGCTCGCATTGTAACAGCAGATAGACGGGCCACAGTGCAAGAAATAACTCGGTATTTTAACGCTTGCGCACAAAAACGTGTAACCAGCCACACCACCCAGAACCATCTTCTCGCAATGGGGTTCAAAAGCCATCCTCCCACGAGGGTACCGCTCCTGACGGCACATCACAGGGTGCAAATATTAGCATGGGCGCAGGAACAACGACACTGGACCTTAGACATGTGGGAAAATGATGCCTGGGCTGATGAGTCGAGATTCATGTTGGTACATGCGGATGGAAGGATACGAGTACGGCGCAAACCACATGAAGCGATGGATCCTTCTTACCAGCAGGGTACTCTTTAAGCTGGTGTGGGTGGCATTCTCGTCTAGGGACTGTTTATGTGGACTGAAATGGATCCCCTGGTATGTGTGACATAGTCCCTCACAGGTCAACGTTACCGGGATATCCTGGACGACCATATGCTCCCGTTTGTTCGTCTTCAACATCGCACTGGGGACCTCGTGCTGCAACAAGACAATGCGCCGTGCCATCGATCCCAAATGGTATCCGAATGGTTGGATAAACACTCCACTGACGTGACCTTGCTTCCTTGGCCAGCTAGGTCACCTGACCTCAATCCCATTTAGCACATTTGGGATGCCATCGAGAGAGATGTTCTAGGCTCTGACCCCTCCATCAAAACTTCGTGAACTTTGGGAGTTTGTTCAGGGGTCGTGGATCCGAATGGCTTCCCCACGCTTATAGTGTCTTGTCGAGTCCATGCGGAGACGAATCGCCGGCGTCATCAGGGCGAAAGGTGGTGCTGCACGTTACTAAACAGGTATCTCTAATTTAATTGCTCTTCAGTGTACATAAGTAATTTCAATTTAACGAATTTCTGCATCTCCACCGATACAGCACCTATTAGTGCGAGAGGTGCTGATCTACATCATTAATAAAACGTGTTTTGTGTTATCCAAAACTCTCTGTATTTACGGATTACCTTGTTTTAATTATTATCTATATTCAAAGATTAGAGATGAAATTCAAAAGTAAATTGCAAAAGCATATTTTAAAAAGTCAAACTTGCGAAGTTGTTAGCAATGTATTTAATATATGGCGTAAGAGCAAAATTTGTAACAACGGACAAAAAAGCCAACCACCCAGCATGTAAGGTGGAATTGCCAACTAGTAGGCGGTAGGGACCAGGTTGACGACCACTGATTTAAAAAAATCAAGAAATCCCCAACATAATGCAGAGAGGAGTTTTTGCAGTCTTTCAGGAATGCGAACTGCGCAACGCATTCCAAAAACTGAGAAAAACTATTAAAGGACAATACAAAGTGAGCAAGTATTAAAATTTCGGGCAGTGTTATATATGTTCCACAATTCTCTTGCTGCTTCAAGAATGTACTGAGGAAGCATGACGTTGAAGCCACCACAAACTATTGCTAAAATTTTAACAACAAATAACAAGAAAATGTACGCTGATTATACTGCAGGGGTATACTAGTTTCCATTAAAATTTCCTGACTCCTCTATAAAGTGCTACATCAGAATGACGAAAAGAGCCTAATGTGTGTGACATAGATATTATATGTTTAACATTTAAGCGAAAGAAGAGGACCGAATGCTTTAACATAGGAGATAATTTAAACGCAACAATTCCCATACGGAACGAAAGAAAATTGGTGGCACCATTCACTACTTATAAGAGTACTATGATCAAGGATTCCGTTGAAATTGTCACAAGAAGTGTCGTATTCAATTATGGCGTATCCATTGAGCTGCCATCACAGTAGACCTTCATTTTTCGCAGCCTCTTAGGTTTAAAGTTGTGTAAAATATGACTTGATATTTTATGTAAATATATTATATATGGGAATCGGACCCATCCAATAAATAATGACATTTAACGTGTTTGTGATGCATAATATTTATGTTTAGTACTCGCGCTATTATCCCTCAAATGAAATACAGTTGAAAAGAAGACAAAACACACAACCACTAGTAACAAGCAGTCCATAACTAATAAGGATATGAAATGATAAAGCTTACCACTAGGCTATCCAGTTAAACGGAGATCATTTGCAAATATGAAAAATTATATTGACAACAAGTCGATTTATCACTCTCGAGCAGAATTCTCCTTTTTTTATTATGAAAGGAAGAAATTTTATACAAGTAAGGAGAATAGAATAAAATTCGGTGGGAAAAGCAAACTCCTCTTTTAGTAGAGAGCAAACGTGACCCCATCTTTGGCAGCTACACAGAAATCAAAACTTCGATGTGAACTAACCGGTCCAAAAGATTTTTACATATGCCCTTTTTCTTGTCTTTATTTCAAAGTACAATGCTATTTAAATCTGAATACTTGAGTAAATTGTTTCGTATTTCGCTTGAACTCGTGATCAGATTACGAGTATGTAATATTAAGATCTTCTCTTTAAGTTCAACTTATTGGAATAAAATAATCCTAATTTTTCAAAAAGTTATCTTACAACTAAATTATACACCTAATATCATAAACTGCAGATACCCACCTTTCGATCTCTTTGTGATTAGCTGTACATGTTACGGAACTCTGGCAGCTCGTCTTAACATGCGTAGTTTCAGCACTAGATACTTTATTTCGTGCAAAATCCGCTGCGGATTATTATTATTTTTCTGTTTCCTCTATATGCCAATGTGTAACCATAAGGAATTCTCGTTTTTCCCTGTCCTAAATGGCAGAACTTAATGTCGGTGTATCAGAAATTGCGGAACTGAAATAATATTGAAATTCTCACATCAGTTTTCATCTAGACACCAGTAGACGAAAATTTATATATCCCTTATCCAACAGAAATTGCTAGCATTGAGACGCATTTTATTTGACAGAAACTATTACTTCCTGTTTGGTACTCTTTCAACAAAGGAATACGAGTATTATGAGAGACGCCGCAGCGCAAATGTCTCAGGGGTATCTGGGTTTAGTAAAAATAAATTATTGGAGTTTTGGGTATATGCTACAAATTGCACGCGCATATTATTGTGCCTTAACGTCCAGATTTTCCTTCAAACACATCTTGGCGACTGCGATCTTTTCTCTTTTATCTATTTAAATGATACCACATTCTCCCTGTGCTGCGATTTCAACATTTCTACATATTTCATGAGGATCTGACGTTAACCACATTAAATTCTGGAACTCGCACTGCAAAAAGAAACAGTTTAGGCTGATGGAAGTTCGGTTTTTCAATGAGGTGAATTCAACTGGCACATTTTGAGACCTCTGTTACGTCTACGTGCCTTTTTTTAACGGTCCACACTACGTTTCGAACATGCTTTAATGCACGAACAGAACGATGGAAACTTCCAGGAGAACAATGCTCCAACACTCCCCACAGAGCCATTGTGTTTAAAACTTGATTACTAAAGAATTCCGGTTATTAGAGCACTATGGAACAGCCTCCCAATTCACCGGACCTGAACTCTATTGGCAGTACAGCAAAACACCAATATAGTACGGTCAGATACACAGCGGATTCGGGTATAGCGCGATAAAGAGAATGTCTCCCGAAAAGAAAATCCTTATTAGTGAAATCTTTACTTGACAAACAGCGCCGTCCAAGACAGCCATTAATAAGTAATTTGCTCCTACTCACCCTGTTGTCCAAAGGTATAATATCCTTGTATCATACATTAACATAAATCTGAGTTTTGAGTACAGTGCAAGCGTCGTGATATCGCAGAGAAAGAAACCGTATTGTGTTGTTGAAAACCTATATAGTGCATATTGAGTATATCGTATATAGTAATGTAGTGTATTATGTTGTAGCTTTTCCCCCGTCCTTCTGCTTTGACATTTGTCACTCTACAGATCATCTTAAGAAATATCACGCCTAAGCTAACGCGGTGTGACAACTGCGCTATATCGGGTTTTTGCTGCATTCGGGACGCTCCGCAAAAGTATATTAGAGATTTGGATTTTCCTTACAGGAATGCAACAAAATGATGGAGAAGCATGCATCAAGCATGGTGTTGATACCTGTGGAACTATTTCACCGTTTCGAGGAATCAACATCTCGACGTTTAACTGCCCTTCTGGAAAATTGTACCACCCCGTTATTAGGTATGTATCAAATGATTTCTGGCCATTCAGTGTACATACAAACACATACTTGAAGTACCAGGAAATTGTTGTTTAAAATGTGGTTTGTGTGCAGTTTTCATCTTCCATATTGGTTATACACTCCATGTCAAAAGATAGCTTTCTTAACATTAAAGAAATGAAACTGGTATTTTGTACAGACCGAAACCGCTAAACTATGCAGTTGATGGTACGTACGCTTATATCATGAATACATGGTGATCCGTTTTTAATGGGGAAGTATGAAATTCAATATGAAGAGACAAATTATGATAATTCTGATGTCTAGTGTTGAAACTGCCCGTAATATACAGTTCATACTCTTACATGACGTCGTGAAAATTTGGGTAAGACTGTCCACCATTTTGATAGTGAAAAATATGTTTAATATTTTAAGTGAGTCGCCTAATGCATGAGACGAATGAAATGCTTCATTAATATATAATAGAGATAAGATATAATTGCCGGAAGACGAGACACTAATACCCCTCATGTGACCGACAAAACAAACTGCTCACAGGGAAATATATTAACAACTTTGGAACATCCATTGAAAATTTAGTAGACATGAGGTGATAAAAACCCGACACACAGGGTACTTGATTGTTAAAATAACGAAGTTTAACAAACGGTACTTTTTTATGATACTTTTTGGGGGCTCAGCGTCATTTTCTTGTAGGACTTCCGTCTACAGGGAGTAGAGTTCAGGTCCCAGCCACCAACAGCGAGATCGCCTTTTGGGCAGGACACAGAAACGGAAGGAATGAGAGCAAGTCTAGCGACTTTGACAGAACAGTTTGTAGTGAGATTAGAGTACAGTAGATGGCGCCACCGTACAAGTACGATATTGCACATAGAGGGGTGAGAGAATTTCAGGTGGGGTATAGGAAAGGATACCCATTTAACCAGTGGGTCCAGCCTGGGGGCCGTCACTTAACGTGCTCGTCCGATGCACGGCGGATATTCATCGATTATTAGTAAATCACACCATCTCTGAAAGATCAGCCCAGGCTTGAACCTGTGGAACCAGCATCGATAGTCTGAAACACTAACCACTAAGCCATCCGCGGCTTATGATGATTTTTAACAAACGGTAATATAATTTATGATTTATGTACGTTATTATACGAATAATATACTAAATGCTATACCTCATTATTTTTTGAAGAAATTTGTTGCAAACAACAACCATATACAACAGGGCTTTCTTGTAATTGTCCCATGTGCAGTCCTATTTTTAAAATGAAAATATAATTTCGTAGCCGGGGATGAAGATGATCATTAAAAACTGTGACATAACTTTTCAAATCGATGATGCCGTCACTGAAACGAGTGTACCCGAATATTCCCCATGAGATTGCTCACAAAAAATGATAGGAGAGATCTCTTCACATTATGGAATACATTTTTCGCGTAGTAATATTCTTTGAGCTGTCACCACACGCGCACCCGCCCT
Source organism: Macrothele yani (assembly GCA_039090855.1). Taxonomy (NCBI): domain Eukaryota; kingdom Metazoa; phylum Arthropoda; class Arachnida; order Araneae; family Macrothelidae; genus Macrothele; species Macrothele yani. The sequence goes on along the minus strand of CM077033.1, from coordinate 50,112,932 downwards.
TTTGTCACACAATGCTTCAAAGCCAATTTCTCTGATCATTTCCAACTATTCCAATGCTGTTCACACTTAAAAATGCTTTGCGTTCAAAGCAGGTGCTTTGCTTCACCTGCATGTTTCTATCATGATGTTTAAATTATACTTTAAAATAATTTACTGCAGAACAACCAAGTTCGACAGATACATTCGACAAATATCAGCTCGACAGCTGTGGAAATGTCCGCCACAGCTTTTATTTGACCTTTGTTCCATAATCTAATTTTAATTCGTCTTCACCCAACAAATGTCGATAATCCGGTCGTTTGGGTAAAGAAATTAAAACCTGCCCTCCTTACTGTATTGGTCCGCCGCACTAAAGAGTTTGAGAAGTTCATATATGCTAAGGAACCGTCTTACGTGTTATTTTTAATTTTGCCTAACCCCAATATTCAAATACCAATGTACAAATGAAAGATTCTTCCAGAAGCCCTGAACTTGTTGAAGCACTTCACATTTTCTAAAAAGAAATTATCAACCAACTATTCATGAAGTACCTCTTACGAAATCAAAATGTTAAACAATTAATACACTTTCAACAACCATTTTCTCTTTTCTGAGAAGGGTGTTACCAATAAATCTAGAAATATGAGTATAGTTTTTCACAAAATAAAATTAACTCACGTTTTGATAGAGACATTTAAAAATAAGTTGTGCTTTTCAACATGAAAAATTATATCTCATTTACTGGATGGGCACCTTAAGCAAAATCTCTGTTGTATGCAGTACTTTTCTAAAAGCGGATTGCAAGCAAGTAGGAGAATAAATACTTTTTCAAGTTACTTCTGATAAAGACGTTTGTACAGGAATCCTGCTAGGGAAACGGGGTCAACAACAGTGTTTACAATTTATCTCATGAACTAGTTATAGGGGAACGATAAAATTTGGGTACGGATTTATTACGTATCTTTCTTTTTTTATTAACGTCACTGGTAATAATTATCTTGTTCAAGCATACTTAGTCTCTTCTATGTTGGGTCAGCGTGTTACCTTCTGATTAGATCTCTGTTCTTTGACTGAGTAACTTTTTTTTAAAGAAACTCTTTTTCTAGCGTCAAACAATAAAACTAGTAGTACAGTTTAGATCGCATGAACGGATATTTATCGTATTTTACAAGATAATTTTTTTCAGTTTACAGACTGCCTGCTGACGCGAAAATAAGAGTTCGGAATTTAATTTTTTTATATTGAATGTTTGTTAGGCCATTTAATTAAAGAACTGAAAATTACCTGTTTCCACACATTTCATGACTATAAAAGATTGTTTTTAATTGAATTCATGCACTCTAGTTGCAGTAATATTATACCTTTCATTATTTTTTATGACTTTACGGGTTTTCTAAAAACCAGTTTCGATGTAATCAATACACAGGAGATATGAACAAAAAGCGAATGTTCATTTCCTTCATTTCATAAGTACAATCATGCAATCGCTAACATTATGATTTGTTTTTCCTGGAGTAGAAAGTTTTAGAAAAATATTGAAATTTCCATCCATTGCAATTTCTGTTGCAAAACTTGATGTACTTTGAAAAACATCTTTTTTAACATACACCGAATACCCAAAACGATATGACTAGCATGTCTTTATTCATAAAGAAGCAACTGCACGTGTGAAGGTTTTAGTACTATATTATTGGCCCCTGACACTTTATGTTAGTGCTGTATTTTTTTTCAAATAGGAGTGGCAACGAACTTAGCGAGGTTGACAAAGGCCTAAGTGTAACGGCTTGACCAATGGGTCATAACATTTTCGAGACGGCAATACTTGTGCAATGCTCCCTGTCAGCCGTCGTTAATGTCTTCAAAAAGTAGTTCGAGGAAGGCTAAGCCGCGAAATGTTGGCGAGATGTGGGTCGACCACGGCTCATTGATGGTAGAAATGAACAAATGATATCCCCTATGGTAGAAGTCAGCAGAAGGGATACTGTCGCATAACTTGCCGGTAATTCGAATTTGACTGACAGGAGTAATTTGTCACAACATGTAGTACTTCTAACCCCGCTGAAATGGACTTAGTAGTAACCCGGCTCTCCGAGGATCCATGCTAACCTCGGTTCACAGTCGAAACATTTTACAATAGGCACGCGAACATCAAAACTGGACCGTGGATGCTTGAAAGAAACTTGTTCGTTTCAACGAATCTCGTTTCCCGTTTCACCATGTGGATAGCCGGGAACGTGTGCGTCGTTTCCGTGGGAAAGTGTCAGCAACAGGATGCACCGTCTGACAAAAAAAGTAGGCGGAGGAAGTGTAATGCTGGGAAACACTGGGTCTAGTCATTTATGTAGAGGAATCTATGACGTCTACTTCCATCCTAAAAATCACTGCAAACACGATATATCCTGTTCTGACAACATTACATTCCTCTAGTAATGTCTTTTTTAGCAGGATGATGCGCACTGCCCAGGTTTTTCCGGATTAGTTCGCGGAACATGCGGAAGACTTTCAGATATCGCCCTGTCTTCGAAATTCTCATACGTTAATCAAATAGAACCTGTGATTTATGTTGGAACAGCAAATGCGACATTTAATGGCTGCACCACTTAACTTAAAATTGTCTAACAAAACCAAGTTGGCGGAGGAAACGTAACTTACTATTATTAGGGGATTTCCTGGTAACGTGTTGGTTTCACATACAACAAAACAGTTTTAGAAATTTTGTACGATCCACGTCTAGACACGTAAGAACTGTTTTGACGGTACGTGCAGTACCAACATCATATGAGGCGGTACGTTATAATGTTTTTGTCTGGGTGTATAACCTAGACCAGTGGTTGACAACCATTTAGTAGTGTTGTGCTGAAGTAATGATGCAATGTCACTTAGCGTGCCAACCGAAGTCCGCCACGATTTTATGCACAACAACAATTGAAACAAATTAATTTGATCTTGTATTAGCATGTTTCCGACTCATTAAATAACTATTATATTATTTGTATAATATTGATCGGAACAAATACAATAATTATGTTTCTCAAAATGTAAGTTCTGAACACATTATTGCGAGAATTTATTATAAAAATTTCGAATGTATAATTTGTTAAGACAGAAAGTCCAATTTAAAAAATAAAACAATTAAACACTTGTAACATAAAACACGTTATTAAAATTTTTATATAAGTAATCATTGACTACTATATTGATCTGAGTCATAAATAATTTAGTGGTACCCTTGTACTTGCTCCTCCTTGGTTAATATTTCAATATGAGTTGTGTATTTGGTCACTTTCAGCTTCACACAGGCTTATGAATGCACAGATGTTACGCGACTTCTATGTGTAATTAAAAAGCTTTCATGGATGAGAAAATTTGTTCGTATGTATAAATTGACTAAAAAGCCAAAAGCAGATCTAACGCAAATTTATTCAAACAGGTGAACGCTTCAGGCAGGTATGTCAAGCGGTTGAGGATGGCAGCTTACTTTTTCGAGCAGTTTCCTCCTAGAGTTTTCCGCAATTCTACAAATGTTATCGTCCATAACTCTGATTGCTTAAATTCGTTGTGTTGAATTTCAAAATTGTCAACAACCATCCACTCGAGAAGATATAGGTCAAATAAGATGGCACTCAGATCCATTAAGTCGGGCTTGATGAGGTAAGAAAATGTGGTCCCGTGAATTTGGAAGTCTTGACATCGTTTAGCAAACTCTCTTTTGAGCGATTCAGCGTACTTCTGAAGCTCATCTCTGTTGACAGTAAATCGATTTGAATGAGCCTTTACGTTTGGAAAGTACGTATATGTATTAATGGTAATATCACGGCAAAATATGCCTATTTTTACGCGTATCCTTTCGAGCGCTCAAAAAGGTCAAGTACATTTGTTTGACCCTGCCCTTGTAAATGCAAGTTTAATTCATTCAGATGTGTAGTTACGTCAGCCAGAAACATCAGCTTGTACAGCCAATCCTCTTCATTCGATTCCGGAGAATGTTGTTGTTTTTAATCAAGAAACACTTTGATTGCTTCTAGGCATGATACAAATCTGTTCAAACCATTACCTCCACTAAACCAACGAACATTGCTGCACAGCTGGAGGTCCGCATATGTGTTCTCTATTTCTTGTAGAAGATACTTGAACGGCCTGTGGGTCAATGAAGAGCGAGAAAGTATGAAGTTAACTAACTTGACAACAGTTTAAATTACTGAATTCAAACACAATGACGAAATCTTCGTACATAAGCTCTGTTGGTGTTTAATGCAACGGAATCTCAATACGTGACAGTAACAGAATACTTTACTCATGCTAAAGTTCTGATTTTCAAAATAGCTTACAAATGCAGTTATAGTGTCCTCTCCCTTGGCTGTACCGTCATGATGTATCAAGCAGCACAGTTCTTCATAAACACGGTTGTTAAAACAATATCACGCAACCATAGCGCAATGCGCCACGTCATTCACATGGACACTTTCGTCAAGAGCGGCACTAAAAACAACAATTTGTTGAAACCCGGTTGTTTGTTTTACTGTTAAATTTTCAGCCGTAGAATTTATGTTCCTCTCGATTGATCCCGCACAAGCCAGTATTTCTCGAATCCGAGACAGTATTGTTTCTTAATTTGGAAAATCACTAAAAAAATATCAGAACTGCTCAAAAAAGTTACCTTTTATATATTTTCTCCATCTGTGAAAGGTTTGCCCTTCCAAGTCACACACTGAGCACTTCTGTAACTACATTCAGTCGCTTTATTTTTGGTTCCAATTAATTGACTAAGAATACTACTTTGTTTTTTGGAACCAGAAACAGCCCTTTTTATGGCTTCACTTTTTGCCTTAGAGTTTTTAAACGTGGACTAATGTTTGGTTTCATAGTGTCTTTGTGCACTTGACATACGGCACACGACACGTTCACAACATAATGCACAAGTTGCACGATCCTTTTGTTGTATGAATCAATCTTCGTTTGTCGAAAAGTCTTGAAACGAGCGTATATCAAGTTTTGGCCTTCTTTTAGTCATTTTAACTGCACCGTATTACTTAATAACAGCAATTGTTGCGCTACGGTCAACGGACTGTACCGACATGAGCATGAGAAAGCAAAGGGAACTATAGACTACAGAGATAGTGGTGGGGATGGTCGGGAGATATGGAAAGAATAGGACCGAAATAGAATTCCGTCAAAGTCAGTCGTTGTTGCACCACACTCACTCAGTTTACATCAGATCGCACATTTTAACCCCAGTGTCTAACAACTTTCTTTTTGAAAAGACGTAAAAACAGGAATAGCTCTAAAATAATTATATGCTTCTATTTCATTAAAAATTTAATCTTTTTTTATCAATTCACTCAGCGTGCCATTAAAAATCGCCGAACGTTCCATGTTTGACAGTAGTCCCGTAGATTTCCGACGCCTGCTCTACAGAGCAAAAAGCATGTTTTAAACGTTTCCACCGTAATTTTTTAATATTCCCATAAATATAATATTTTAAATTTTTAAGAAGAAATTACTGAAAATAAGAAAACGTTCTTTCTTTTAATTTGAAATTGCTTTTCAAATTCATAGATGTATCATTATACCCGTTATCGATGTAAATTGAAATAGTGAAATGCTATGTACGACGACCATGGAGAACGACACAGTAAAATGCTTCGAAAGAATCACTGGCTCACCTGTCGTCGGTTGATATTATTCGATTTGTTCTGTATAACCAAAGTAGAAGGCGAAGGTCTCAGTATGAAGAAACATCCAACTTGCACCTTGGAGATACATCTAACGTGCATGTTTGGAAAATATATGCCTTGATTAGCATCATTTGTGTAGGAAATGTTGCGGTAGCATGTTTCTCTTCCGCTGAAGATCCCTGACAATAGTCGGAATGCTTTCTCACGGAGGATTCCTTTTCTCAAATAAGTCGTTTTATTATGTTACAAGTTACTTATTTATGTTACTTAAATGAACTTTTCTTTTAAAAATTTAATATTCTGTTGTACTTGTGTTATATTTTAATTTTTCTAAAACGTAATTTAAGGTTTACTTACTCAGCAGTTTTTCTGTATGGGTTTCAAAGTTGCAGTGGCGTTTCCACAAAATAATTCCCTATGACTTATTCAATTTTGTGGGAGGATTTTAAATTACTGTATGTGCTTTGTATTTTCCTGGTTAGAAATATATGAAATACGGTATGTTCGACGTGTTGCTACTAACAATCCTGGCGGTAGGTGGTGTTATTAAATTTAAAGACATAACTTATTTTAAATTTAATAATATCACCTACCGCCAGGATTTCGGTACCCCGATAAAGTCACCTCTTTCCCCCGTCCTGGCGGAAATAGTACTGCAATACGTCGAACATACCGTATTTCATAATCCAGCCATTACTTTATATACGATATGTCGACGATATTTTATTTTTTTGGCAATATTCACTTAGTGAGTTGGACACTTTTACCGCCTATTTATCAGCCGTCTTTCCCACTATTTCTTTCAGCCAAGAGTTCAAAACCTCCCACTCCCTTCCCTTTTTAGATATTTTATTACGACGCACCCCGTCTAATGATATTCAAACGTCCGTCTACTAAAACCCACTTGTTCACCTAACCTCATTCCATATATTTCGTACACCCCACTTCCCTATAAACATAGTTCTATTTCATCTTTAATTCGTAGGGCTTATAGTCATTCTTCCACCAGAAGATCTTTAAATCTTAAATTACACAGGATTTCAAATCTACCAAAGGTTTCCGGTTATCCCGGATATCTACACTGACGGAAAAAAATCCCATAACCACGAAAAAATAGTTGTAGAGGAATGAAATGGCGGCAATATATTTGTATAGGTAACATATGTAATCGATTAAGGTTCCAAGATCACAGCTTAATGTAAGCGCGAGGAGAGCCATTTTAAATGTGAAATGCTGGTACATTAATAACCGGTAATCGTCCAATGATGTCCCATACGTGCTCGATTGGTGAAAGATCTGGTGATCTAGCAGGCCACGGCAACACGTCTATACTCTGTAGAGCATGTTGTGTTACAACAGTGGTATGCGGACGAGCGTTATCCTGTTGGAGAACACCCCTGGAATGCTGTTCATGAATGACCGCACAACAGGTTGAATCACCATACCGACGTACAACTGTGCCGTCAGGGTGCGTGGGATAACCACGAGAGTGCTCCTGCTGTCATAGGAAATTGCTCCCCAGACCATAACTCTAGGTGAAGGTCCAGTGTGTCTCGGCCGCAGACAGGTTGGTTGCAAGCGCTCACCTGGCCTCCTTCTAACCAACACAGGCCATCAATGGCACCCGGACAGAACCGGCTTTCATCTAAAAACACAACAGATCTCCACTCCGTCCTCCAATGAGCTCTAGCTTGACACCACTGACGTCGCAAACGGCAGTGGTTTGGAGTAAGTGGAATGCACGCTACAGGGCGTCTGGCTCGGAGCTGTCCTTCTAGTAACCGATTTGTAACAGTTCGTTGTGTCACTGTGGTGGCAACTGCAGCTCGAATTGCTGCAGCAGACGCAGTACGATGCGCCACGGCCTTACGCCGTTCACGGCGTTCTTCCCTCTCAGGAGTTCCACGTGGCCGGCCGGAACCCGGTCTTCTTGAGGCCGTACCTTCCCTTGACCACCGCTGCAAACAATCACGCACGGTGGCTACATTCCTGCTAAGTCGTTCTGCAATATTGCGGAACGAAAATCCACCTTCTTGTAGCCCTATTACACGACTTCGTTCAAACTCCGTGAGCTGTCGATAATGGCTTCTTCGTCTTCTTAAAGGCATTCTTGGCTAGCATCAACACACTACGTCGAATATCAAAGATAACTAACGCTCACGAACGTTACAACGCGTATTTACAGCAAACGTGCTTTGCATGTTCCGAGGGCGCTACTAGCGCCACACGTAAGCGCCGAGCGCGAAGTTTGCATAGACGTCATCTTACAGATGCACTCTCACCGCCTACCAACTGCCGTTTATCTAACACAAACCCTTCTTGGTGTTGGGATATTTTTTTCGTCAGTGTATTTACAAAACTGTTACGCAGGTATCAACGACGTATCTTCACAACGTTACAACCAATACGTGATGAAGTGACAATAAAATACGTGGCATCCATTCCCTACCACCCAACCATTGTACCGATATTACAAAATTCATGCAAAAAATACGCTTGTTTCTTTGGCATTTTATCAGAACGTTTTTTCAGTTTGACCAAATCAGACCGAGACCGGACATCAACCCTAGATAAATACGGTGTTTACCCCGTACCACTGAACTCTATTTCAACTTCCTCACAGTCTACTTCGTACGTGGGATCCACTTGTAGATCATTAAAGACAAGAATAACAGAACACAAATACATTGTTCGTACACATGCCTCAACAACTTCTTTAGCACGAGAAGTACTAAAATGAGAGCACTGTCCTGACTGGGAAAATGTAAAACTGTTATCGACGACCAAAACCAAAAATGGCCTGTTGTTTCTCGAGAGCTTGTATATTTATTACTTGAATGAACAATGTTGTAATGGTGAAGTTCCGTCCAATATACCAGCACCTTGGAGATACCTACTGAAAAACCAAGAAACAAGGTTAGACAACAATTGATTTTATTGTACAAATATAAAGCTCAGGAGAAAGAACTTTGGCCTTCATTTCATATTTTTTGTATGTATGACAACCATTATGTGTTTTTACCTTACATGTTATTTCAAATGTATGTATTTTATGACCTCATCCTGCGTTTCATGTGCACCTTGCGAGTTTTGGTGCCCGATGATGAACTTATGGGTTGTAGGTTCGAAAGATGTCGCAAGTTTTTTAACATTAAAACCTTTTAAACCTCAATGGAATGAGTACTTTCGTGTAGTCATAATTTTTAACTGTGAATACTTTTGATACCGGTGATACGTCTTATTTTCATCTGAGTGTTACAATTGGTTTGATCTAAAGTGTTCGTGCTTAGACAGCTATCTTCTTTATTTGTGTATCAATTAGCACGATAGTGTCTTCATCATAACTGCACCAGCAATGATGATATTACCGAGGGGCATGCGAAATGTTTGCTTCACGAAGATTAAACCCCCACTCACTTGTAAAAGATGGTCTAAACTTCGCAGGTGTAACGCAGCTGAATTGCCATACCACGAAGAGGCTTAGATCTTGGGAAGGCGGACAGGATTTTAGTTCTGAAATTCCTTTTCTGTTTCACATGGATAACATTTTTTCTTAATTTCTCTTAATAACATATATGTTTTCATCCTGTAGATTGAAAATAATTCTTTTACTCACAGTTCGTTGGACATAAAAATTCAACAAACATAGGGTATTACTTTAAATTATTCGATAGTAGTTAGCTACACATCCGATTTTTAAGTTCAGTGTTATTGCTACTTTATATTACCTGTCTAGCAGACTAAGGCCAGTATTCATGTTTTAAAAATTTAGATCGTGTGCTTACGCGAGTTGGTCTGACACACGCAGTAATATACCTCACTAAACTTAAGCCTACTTTAGCAGTTTTGAAGCAAGTCATAATAATACGGTATACATGTGCACGATTACAGGATATTTTTTGAAAAGTTTTTATAGGTCAGTCTCAAATTAGTAGCTTTTGGTACTGAGCAGACAAATCCAAAGGTAATACGAATTGAAACTATTACACTTAACTTTGAGCCATCACTAACAGTTTCGTATACATGTATATATTTGTATGATGTTTGTGCGATATTACTGAAATAAACGTGACCTAGCGTCATACAGGAACGAATGTGCCCGGAAGCTGTTACGTTCAGTTTTGATTTCTGTCCGCTGAAGACGGCAGATGTGAGAAGAACTTGTCATTTTAAGAGTGGGATTGGCCACAATGTAGCTTTACTGATCCTCCGGACAAATGTTTGCTTTCATCTTTTTTCTCATCCTCTCTTGTAAAAAATTCAGTGTTGCCTGCGCATCACTAGTTATAATTTGTCCTTGGAGTTTTCGTGCTCAAATGATTTGCTGTAAGCGTCGTTTGAAATACCGACTTATTCCTAAGTTTAACTAAAACCTAAACATTTACTAGCAGATATGCTGTCTGATGCGGCTTGTGAAAATGTAAGAGCTGTTGAATCTGGGGTGGTGCGGTAGTCGCAAAAACAGTGGCATCAAACGATTTGTTAGCGATGGATCCGTGTTGGAATCCTCTGAGAGATGAGTGTCGTATTTGCGTTACGGTACTGACTCTCTTCGTTCCTTCGAAACAGTGACCCAAAATTAATAACGGGCGACTGCTTATTGCCTACTAAGTGGCTCTTAGTGGTCGTTCAACTCCAAAAAAAAACAAGAAAGATGACGCCGAATTTTCGGATGTAATAAGCACGCCTTTTGAATCTGTTTCGATGCAAATTAAATTTACCAAAGCTATTCAAAGTCAATGAAACCGGTATGGAAAACAATAGTTTCTGACGGAAGAAAGAAGTTTTTCAATCGGGTTTCAAATCCCTCAGATATTGCTGTAAACGGAATCATGATCTTACGCCCTCTGGTTGCAGACTTGTGCGTTAAGAAAAACACGAATATGTATGAGAAACTTTTCGCACCGGAAACGCTCTCCAACACAGAAATATTTTTTTTCAAATCGGACCCTTAGAAGCAGAGATATCGACAAAAACAGGTATGACTTTACGTCCCCTGGTGGGAAAGTACGCATCATTTTAAGAAAAAAGTATTCTCAAAAGGTTTTTCCATATGAGTGGTATCGGTCCAAGAAACAAAAATTTAGTCGAGTCTTCAGTATCCCAGATCTTCCTACAAATACATCAGAAGCAAAAATTAACTCTTATGCCCTGTGGTGGCCAATTAATTTTTTACCAAACATTCTAAGTTATGTGAAAATATTTTCCATTAGGTGTTGTATGCGATACAAAAAGAATTTTTCAAATTAGAGTTTTGAAGCAGAAATAACGCAGAAAACGCAATTTACCTCTGTGCCCCGTAGCGGAAATTCTAAAATTTTCTTGAAAATTTTGAATTTACTGGAAAAACTTTTCGCATCGGAAACACTATCCAACAGAGAAGGATTTTTTCAAAAATTCCTACTCTGTTGGATAGCGAAACTAAAACTAAATCTGAACTTAATTTTTTCAGTAGAATAGCACTGAGAAGGAAATTAAATACACTCGCACGTAGCGCACATGCAACACCAATTGCAAGCCCAAGAGACCATTTCACTAGGTGTTTTGTATAAGTTCGGTTTTTCTAATTTGCAAAAAAATGGACCTCAACACTTAGACTAAGATATGTTCGACCCGGTTACTAAGGGAACAAAATTGACTTTAGCGAAGTGATGACTTACAAAGAAATGTTAGTTTGTAATAGACATTAGCTCTTGTATATAGAGTAGGGCACAGTAACAGGGCGCCAGCAAAAAACAATATTAGGCAGAAAAAAGGAGGCAAGATGTACAATTGGCTTATGCCGTTCTAAGTAAAAGCACAGTGTGTTGCAATGAAATCAAGGTGTTAATATGAGATAAAAGACTGGAACAAGGATACCAACGAAACATATCATCCATTACAAAGGAGCACACATCCTTTTCTGTCAATGTAGTAAGTCCGATTTGAAACTGCATACCGCCCCTTGACAATCCCGACGGTTTTTCTTTGGTTACTCTCACAAATGCAATTTGCAGACGGACAACTTAGGGCTCCTAGCTTCGGCGAACAACACTGAAGAAGTATGCTGTCTTGGACTGCGTTTCACGCCATAAGAATTCGCAGTAGCTCTCGATGGAATTCAAAGCACCTTATGTTTGGACATTGTGAAACCGAAAGTACAATAAAAAATGCAGAGTTCACAAAATTTCACAGCTTGCGGCAGATTTCGCGGGGAAAAAACCATCTCATTGAATATTTATTGTAATGTATATATTACTTAAAAAGCATTTCAGACGCCTTTTTTATTGGGGATTTAAAGACCAGAATGAGCAACTTATTTCATTTCTATTTTATCTTTATCTCCAAAATGTGGATGTGTTCTTAACGGACATTTCGTTATGTTACAGTTTCCTAATCACGTAAAGTCGCAACCGTAACTGCCCCTCATTAGTGCCAATCAAATGATAAAAATTCTTAGTCGATTATTGAACAGAAAACTTAATTTAATGTAATAATAAGAACCACGGCTCTTGTTTCAAATTAAAGCTGTTCGTTGGAAGCAGTACTTTTATTCATTAATTATATTACTTTCACAAGAAAGGACATACGTAATAATTAGGTTATGAATTGCAGGAACTAACCAGTTCCTTTGAAGAAAAGTCAGATAACTGCCTCGATATCAACCAGTTGCTAGCTTTGTTATCATTGTAATATTTTATTTCATGAAGGTACTGAAAACTGAATTGCGATTTGTGCATATGAGAAGCTGCTATCTCTGTCATGATTTCAAAGGCAATGTTAATCTCACAAATATTTAAAACGAAGAAAATCACCTTGTTCGAAAAAACTTAAATACCGCAGAATCTCATTTGGGCATGCGTAGGTACGTATCATGGCAAGATTTTCTCTAATTCCCCAAAACGGGGAAAATGAAGAAATCCCTCTTCGTGGTATTACCGGAAATGCTGTTCTACATTTCTCGACCTCCAGCAGCTGATGGCATTACACGCATTACAACCCTAGGAAACCTGTATGCAGAATCTCATACTGAATGCACTTCTTGCAAAACTAACCATGAAAAATAAAGAGAATATCTTTCTTTAAAGAACACTATTCGCGCAACAGTGTTGCAAGGCTTTCTTGCCGTAGAATAAACTCTCCGACTCTCCGTACTGCAGTCAGTCTGATACTAAACGACAATTACACAATTTTCCGGGAAACTAGCAGTAAGCTGAAATAATTATATGACAATATCCGTTTGCGATAACCTCTTAGATAAAATACCAATGTTAGACAGTTTGCAGAATATAATGGATTTCAGTCGGTAAAAAGTGTGCTTTTTAAGAACACCGACGTTTCGTTGATTGATTACGTACAAAGGCAGCATAGTCACGAGGAATCAAAAGACCAATTTTAACAAATCTTTTAATTGGATGCATTAAGCAGTTCTCAATATAAGGAAATAGACAAACCCTTATATATGTGATAATAGGCAACTGGAGTTCACATTTATCCAAAGTTTCAAATTTGTAATCACTTAAATAAACATATTAAGAAACGTTTGCGGCTTATATTTAGTCTGCGGACAAGTTTCTTAATTCCATACCAGCGCAAGTGAGTTTCAAGCCATTGAAAATTCGTGGCAGATATCTCATTACAATATCCTTGATAAAAAAAGAAGTGTAGAAAATTCTGAAAAACGGCTGATGCCCTCTTATGAGCGTGTAGAACAAAGACTCGTGTTTTATACGATGAAGTTTAAGGTATACTTTGAAATATAACTTATTGCTTAAGGTTAAACACATTTATCTCACTGACCAGGGAACTAAAATGCATGTATTTTCTTAGAGCACTTTTCCGCAGCGGAAGTGGGAAGAAAGATAAGCAATATTTTAAAACTATAATCTGGTAAACAAACGGACTCGAAATGCTGTTATTGTGAGAAGACAAATTTGGTCACGCCCTCTTCTTAGATATCTTCAATATCCGATAAAAGAACACAATTTGTAAGAACAGGGCATATTAATAACAATTATTTCATTTCTATTTTCTCTTTATCTCCAAAACCTTTTTTTATCACGTACTGGTAAGCTTGGACAAGAAAAAACGCAAGAACGAATAAAAGTTTAGGGCACTTTCCCCTTAAAAATGTAACGAATAATATTCCTCATAAACATTACTTCGTCTAAGAGAACCACTCAAAAGAGGATATTTGTTATAAATGCTGAAGTCCAATGATAATCTTATGTAGTACACATTTAAATAACAACGAAAAAATGAGAATTGCATACAACTGTTGGATTAAACCGTTCAAAAAGATTTTTCCCAGCGACAGATTAAGTTCAAAGCTGTGTTCTCATAAACAGCAATTTTAAAACAATATCAAATAGCCACGTCAATCATTATGCTAGAACTCTTTCCAGAATTCGTCCCTGCGTTGTTCAAGAGAAATCACCTGACTATAGAATCGCATCAGTTAAGATGGACCAACTCCAACTCTTAACCAATAAATCAATACCAAAGTATAAGCGCCGAAAACGGGAACAATCTATGATTATTTGTTATAGTAAGCAACACAATTGCAAAAAAATATGGCCTTTGTTTTAAAAACAATCACGATATCAGATATTAGCAAAAGAGATTCTCTTTCGCTCCGCGATATTTTAATTTTGACGTCACAGTCTGAGTACTCAAAACTTTATCCTGGGAGGCAAAATAAGCATTCACGGAAAAAAGAAATGTAATGTGACAAATAATCACTTGTCATTTGAACTATTCTGAATTGTTGTGTAAATTGATTGGTCAAACCGATTGACCATTGGTTAGTGTTTTCTAGTATTTACTAATATTTTCAGCTTTTGTTGTTGTCTGTAAACGTAGCGTGGATAACAAAATATACCAGGTAGAACAGACGGCTATTGGATCGCCTAGTATCACTCCACCAGCAGCATAGACAATTATTATCCGTCACAGGGAGGAAAATGTGTAGCACTAACTTTCTCCCTTGCTCTGCGATTCCCGTCTAGTCCTGTACTTTCGTAATGGAATGTATAAAAATATTTTGAGTGAATTAGCATTCTCCAGCGATTCCTAAAATTTAAGCATCACTTTCTTAAAGTGTGGGATTACCAAAATATATGTCGAGGATTCCCATAATCCGAACATTATATTTCACTTATAGTTCAGAAAAAATCCGTTGCTGAAGGGAAAGATTATCCGCCGGTTCAGGAGATGTGAGACCTATTTCATGAGGTGAAGCGAAGTCTGGTAAGAATAAAGTTTTAACTTCCAACTGCGGCGCGCTCCCTTGGAATTACGTGTAAGCGAAGACGTACTGCCGTCTTTCGACGGTTGTGAAAGTCGTTGCGGGTGAGTGTGTAATAATCACGTTTTGTGACCATTTTGGGCTTGCCTTTAAGAGTACCTTTATGAGTGCTAGTTGTGCACTCACTCAGAAACATTTATTATGACAGAAAAGTTTTGTTTCCTCATGAATGAGAAATTGCCTGTGTGACAGAATAACTGATTGAAAAAAATAGTATAAAGTAAATGTATTATGTGCCATGAAAGAACTATCTGATGACAAGAATCATCATGCGAAAGTAGTATTCTAAAGAAATACATTTCCCTCGTAATGATAATTCCAGAATATGGTTTGCCAAATGAAATATTTCACTTCCATGTGTCAATTTTCGTTTAAGGGGTGCCAATAATTTACCGCACCTTGATTGTGAGCCCCTGTAATTAGATCAATGAAATTCAGAAAAGGATTCACTCTAAGATGTTTAAATCCTAATCATGTCAGGTTATGGTATACGGCTTACTGAAATTCCATTGCTTATCCCATAAGCAAATGGCCACATATCCTTAATCAGGTAAAAGCAGCCGTATTTCAGCTCGCCGACATTTCCTGTACCCATTTTCACTATGCTTTCTTCACCAGTAAGCATTCCTTCGTCACACTAGAAGGCTTCCATGAAGTCTGAGAGTAGTTTTCCGCAATACTGAAAATAGTAGCTAACTATCATAGTGGAAGTGGTAACATCATCCTCTTTCGATTCCTCAATTGCCAAATCGTAGTTCAAATATTTAGCAAAACAAAACACCATAATTTTGTCGGTATTAATAGAAATATGAGCTTTACGGAAATACGTCCAAACTGTGCGGGAACACAGCTTGTCCTTTCCTGTAACGTGCTTCTCCCAACAACTGAATTGTACAAAAGGATGATACACATACACTCTGAAAGTTATTGGGTAACCCCCTGAAAATCTTCGTGTTGAAGGCAGCAATATTTGGTGTTCTCTCCAGGAAACAAATGAATCTTCATCCCTAGGAGTTTCGTTGAAGATTCTCTTCCAGTTCCCCCTCTTACAGCACAGCAAGAACGACGACTGAACCAAGGAAGAACTTAATGGCTCCCTCTACAAAATATATTTTGAACAAAAACACTAGAACTCAGATCGACGAAGCGCGCCGACGAAAGGTAGGACGTGCTGCCTTTTTTTGGCCAACCTATAATCATTATAAATAAATATAATAAACTGAGAACTAGCCGCAGTTCGAATTATAGCCCACGATTTTTGATTGGTGGTTCAACCACCACGGTGAGCAACTCGATTATCTATTAGCAGTTACCCATCTGTAATGTAGAGAGACTGGTTCCTGTGCTGGGAGAGAGCTAGTGCTGTAAGAAAAAGCACAACATCCATCGCTCTCCCGGATTTGAAAACTAAACAAACTTCAACGACCTTGTAAGACGTCAGCCGTTACATCACTGCGCCACCAGGGGTGGCTTCAAACTTGCAAAAAAACATTATTTCTGAAGTATAATTATCAGATTGTATAAGCATGAAATGTTCTGTTTTAAGTATGTTGCTACTGAATAATCGCAATCTTATACCTATATTATATTGTTCTGGTATCAATATATTATTTATACAATCATACACATGTTCAACCGTTTCATTATTACAATGTACCGTTCCATAGTCATTAACAGCAAAAGCCGTCGCATATAGCAATACTTTCAAGTCACAAGCTGAACATGGTGTCCCTGGAATATGTGTGATTAAACGTAAAAAAATACAGCAAAAGAAACTTTATTAATTTCCTCACGGCTAGTGTTACCTAATTACAGCAAATAACACGAGGTACCAAATGAGAACATGAAAGCCAGTTCTCGAAATTTAAACAAAAATAGGTTATAATAAAAAATTTGAACTTGCTTAAATTAAATATTAATTTTAGTTTCTGCATTTTACCGCTAGCTTTATGATATGTATTCAAGGATGGTCAGAAATTTCACTCATAACAGAGTTAGCATTCAGTTCGATACCTCAATAAAATTTGAAAACAAAAACAATATAAAAGTGGTGTTTGAAACTACCGACGTAGTTTATTTTTCAACATAGTTTACCTCTGTCTAACTCCGAAGTTGTAACCTTCCATGCGCAATATCACTGATGTCCTTATGGAGATTTCTAGGTGCAAAGCTTTCCTTACCGACTAGAGATGTGAGATTTCCTGTCCGAAATTTAAAATCAGGATCAATAGCAAGGCGAACAGACTGAAGCTTATAACTAAAGCCACAGGTTTTTTAGTAACCGAACGAAACAAAAATTTCCATAGACGCAGCGTTGTAATTTATATTGGTGTTTTAATTATATTATCGTTTTAATTTCATACAGAAAGTCACCAAAATATTGGTGCAATACTTCGTGCGCATATTCGATATGTATATTTAAACTTTTATCAGAAATAGAGGATTAAATATTTTTTCTGAAAAATTCAAATACAAATATTATCTGTTATTGACAACACGTAATTGTACACCAAATATGCATAGATGATATAACTATAATAATAATTTGAATTATTTAGCGTAGAATCGAAATGCAAGTTCCCAACCTTTCGTTCATCAACTAGATAGATTTTCAAGACGTTTGACGTCTACCTTTTTTGAAAAAGAAGACGTCTGTTTCACGCTCGACAGCTTAGAAACTTTGAATTACATTATACACCAATAAATTTGGATTACTTGTATGGTTACACTATTCAAATACAATTTCTTAAAATAGTTAAATTAACAATACTATAAGTACCAGCATAATGTTGAAAAAATGTGTCTTATACATGAAAGCTTAAAAAATTGAACAGACAAATGATTAAGTGCATATCTTAATCTATGAACAAAACAAATCTCAGTTGGAAAAAATTGTTCTGTGTTCACCCATATTGAGAATTATTTAAATCTCACTGTTTTCTTTTTAATCTGTTTATTACATATTTGCTATTCGCCACAACGATTTGACTCGAAGTTAGAGTTTCTTTCTTACATGTTTCTACGTTCCAATCTTCTGTAACTACGAACCGCAAAATTTGAAAAGGTAGCTTTTATTTGAAACGATGCGAGAGTAAGCGAATAATTCCGAAAACTCAGCCTTTTAGATCGTCTTCTAATTCGTAATTTAAATGGTGTTTTTCAGATATTTATAACAAAGAGAAATTTTAACAATCCTTAATTTCAATCAGAAGGGCCATTTTTAAGAGCTACTCAATTACTTAATGACGCAAAAAATATTTCTCTGAATCAGCAAATTATTTATAATTTTAGTATCCCTGAAAGAAATGAGTTACCATTTGCACGAAAATTTCCGTATTTTGGCAAAATCACATTACATTCTGTGTTATTCTAACAGAGTTTCTGATACCGATTCCCTTTGGCCTTGCTGTTTCCAAAACAAACGGGAGGCGGGGATTTTCGTTTGTCATATTTCTTGGATACTGTTGGATTAAATTTTGAATCACGGAAACTTTCTCAACACACTCTCATTTATCCAACCATTACGAACTGTGTAGTATCTTCCTACAGTTGTTGTTCGTATCGAACTACGGAAACTATGTTGGCCTATAATTAATGCCTGTTTAGTATCTCAGTGCTTTGCTGAATACTGGAAAATCAGGAAATATATATGTTTAATTGCAAATTTTGTTATTGGAACGAACCTAACAAAACCGCCTCCATTGACTTTGCACCATACTTTTTTTCATTTTAGTTATTAGTTTTCAAAACTTCAGTAATATACATAATATTTTCAATTGATTCTTCGATAAAATAATTATATATAATAAACATAGTGAAACCTGTTAGTGCTTGAACGTCCTGTATGTAAGGAAATTTGAAAACGATGTAATATCATATATTAAAGACAAAATGACAACGTAAGATGAATATGGCTCAAATAAACTGCGGTCCATCTATTCGTTCTCTCATTCAGATGCGCCTTAGGGGCGGAAGAGAATTATAAAGTAGTTAAACATAAATTAGCGAGTTCGTTTGAAATACTTGTCAAACGTATTATGAAAAGAAAGAGTTGTAGCAGAGATGTCAGAAATTACTGTGTGAGATAGCGGTAAGACCCGCTTGAGAAACAGTGCTCTCTCTAGCTAGGTAAAGAATTTCACAGGAATTTTAGAGAATATTTGCTGGGTTACATGTATTCTTGGCATAGCTATCCAAACCGATCAGTTTGTCCACATTTTATAAAGATATTCCGCATGAAAAAGGATTTAAATAAACAAATCAGAAATTTTCTTTCCAATGTTTCCACTGCACATTTACCTAATGTAACTTCTAGCACTGCCAACAGATCAACATGCATCTATTGTCAAAGATCACTTGTAATGAAAGAAAATTTATTGAAGCATATTCGAAATTTTCAAACCTATGAGATTGCCTCTGTTTGAAAAAAATGTACATTTTCATAAATAAAGTAGCTAGTTCCAGGAATAGGCAACAGATGGCAGTATGTCAAAGTAGACTTAATCGAGCAGAAAAGGTCAGAGTTGGAAGCTTAATCACAATTTCATTTAATTTTGGTAATATATCCTGCAAGGTAACATATGCCCTTATAAGAAAAGTCCAATACAGAGCACAATTTAGCAGACGCTTCAACAACTGCTCAATCATGTGATGTAATATCTCAGATCTCAGTTTTCGCCATCGATCATTGCCAGTAGTTCAGACGTATCGCGTAAGATTCCACTGAACAACTCGGAAGGCAGTAACATACCGTCGTGGTCATCTAATACAACAGGGGAAGCACTAGATATTGGGATTTTGGAAGCATTATACATTAGTTGTAAAAGGCTCATGCGGTACTTCTGCTTTCAACGGATGATCATAAAAGTGGCGAAGTTCCTATATTTGGGAGAACAGATTTTCTAAGCAGGTTTGGTTAAGTCCAGCTGTTAAGATGTATTTAAATTTCAGTGGCTGTAAATGAGCTAAAAGAACGTTGGTAAAAAGCGAATGATCGTTATGAATCCCTTCTGAAATTGTAATAAATCTTTTGTTTTACCAACTTTCATATACACTGACGGAAACAAAAATTCTAACACCACGAAAAAATAATTGTAGAGGAAAGAAATGGCGGTAATACATTTGTATAGGTAACATATTTAATCGATTAAGGTTTCAAGATCACAGCTTAATGTAAGCGCGAGAAGAGCCATTTTAAATGTGAAATGCTGGTACATTAATAACCGGTGTAACCGCCAGAATGTTGAATGCAAGCATGCAAACGTTTATGCATTGTGTCGTACAGGTGCTGGATATCAGTTTTTGGGATAGAGTTCCATGCCTGTTGCACTTAGTCGGTCAATACAGGGAAGGTTAGTGCTGGTTGGGGGTGACGCTGGAGTTTCCGTCCAATTATGTCACATACGTGCTCGGTTGGTGAAAGATCTGGTGATCTAGCAGGCCACGGCAACATATCGACACTCTGTACAGCATGTTGGGTTACAAGAGCGGTATTGCGGGCGAGTGTTATCCTGTTGGAAAACACCATCTGGAATGCTGTTCATGAATGGCAGCACAACAGGTTGAATCACCAGACCGACGTACAACTGTGCCGTCAGGTTGCGTGGGATAACCACGAGAGTGCTCCTGCTGTCATAGGAAATTGCTCCCCAGACCATAACTGCAGGTGTAGGTCCAGTGTGTCTCGGCCGCAGACAGGTTGGTTGCAGGCGCTTACCTGGCCTCCTTCGAACCAACACACGGCCATCACTGACACCCAGGCAGAACCGGCTTTCATCAGAAAACACAACAGATCTTCACTCCGTCCACCAATGAGCCCTAGCTTGACATCACTGACGTCGCAAACGGCAGTGGTTTGGAGTAAATGGAATGCACGCTACAGGGCGTCTGGCTCAGAGCTGTCATTTAAGTAACCGATTTGTAACAGGTCGTTGTGTCACTGTGGTGGCAACTGCAGCTCGAATTGCTGCCGCAGATGTGGTACGATGCGCCACAGCCATACGCCGTACACGGCAGTCTTCCCTCTTAGCAGTGCCACGTGGCCAGTCGGAACCCGGTCTTCTTGAGGCAGTACCTTCCCTTGACCACCGCTGCCAACAATCATGCACAGTGGCTACATTCCTGCTAAGTCGTTCTGCAATATTGCGGAACGAAAATCCACCTTCTTGTAGCCCTATTACACGACCTCGTTCAAACTCCGTGAGCTGTCGATAATGGCTTCTTCGACCGGGTGAGAGTTCCGAGTGTGTGACTTGGCTGAGCAATACTGCACTGTAAAGCAGAACTGAAGATTTCAACCGCGAGACGGGGTTACATCCCGATCTCGCGAATTTTTTCCTTAATCAATTGGTGAAGTTCATGTTACCCACCAATTAGAGCAGTGACGGGACTTGTTGAAAACGCCCTTGTGAGGGCGAAGTTCCGTTCAGCCCGCATAGAGACTCTGGTATCAGTTTTGTGTACGTCGACGCTATTCTGGTCCCGCGGACGAAGGGGCCATTTGATCCTTCGCCCGCCCAAAGCCCAAGAGCCCGGCTTCCAAGGTTTGACTCCAGTGGGAGAACCTCTGGGTGCCCACTCAGTACTTAGAAGGAATTGTGTTTTTGCATCTCTCTCACAGAGATGTCAGCTAACCAGAAGGGTAAAGCGAAATCCAATTGGTTAGTCCCCAAATCGTCCGGGGCTTCCCGGAAGCAGAACGTAGCGGCAGAAGCACTACCAAGCCCTGTCGGCAGTGCTAAAGGGGTTAGCCCCTCTTCTGAGAACAGCCGGAAGGTAGAGCCCAAAGCCAGGAGCAAACCGTCAAAGACGCTTCCCACAGCGAAGGGCTCTAAAGCCTCTATGCCCACGAAGGGAGCCTCGACTAAGCAGCCTCAGTCAGCTAGCGGTGTAAGCACCCACTTGCCAGTTCCGCCCTTGGCAAGGATGGGTAAAACACCACCTGTCCGCTCGGCAGGAGATGGGCTACGAAGCCGACGTGAAAGTGGTTTCCTACGCCGAAGTGGCTAGGAAAGGGGCTTGCACGGCGAAAGGGTCTTCGCCCGCCCTGATAGAGATTAAAAAGAAGAAGGTAAAGTCAGGAGACAGGAGACACGTGCTTTTAGTCTACCTGACAGTTGAGAGTGCGTCCTCAGAGTACACAAAGAAGACCCTGAAAACTGCAGTAAACCCAACAAAACTGCAGATAGGGGTCAAAAGCTTTAGGAGTATAAGGAAAGGAGGGGTCACGGTGGAGTGTTCCCATGCCGGGGAGCTCGACCGCCTCGCCTAGGAGTTGAGAAGCAATCCGCTGACCAAGGATTGCACACTCCCCAAGGCCCCACGAAAGAGAAACCCCCGGTTGATAGTGTATGGTGTCGACGGGGATCTCTCAGGGAAAGAGTTCGAGCAGGTGGTTTGCGGGCAGAACCCAGAGCTCGAGAACGGGTTCAAAGCCTGTTTTCCCATCAAGGGAAAGGGAGGTAGGATCCACTGGGTGGCAGACGTGGAACCCAAGACCTTCAAGCACTTGGTGAGGCGGAAGACACTGAACTTGGGTTGGCCAGTGCTCCGCCTAAGGGAATTTTTGAGGGAGATCAGGTGCTTTCGATGTAATGGCTTTGGTCATTTCCGAGGCAACTGCCCCGAGACAGAAGCAAGGTGCGGCAATTGTGGTGAAGTTGGGCACCAACACCACCAGTGTGCAGCCGCACCGAAATGCAGCAACTGCGCAGCTGCGAATGCCAAGTTCCGCCTGAAGTTGGACGTCTCATACTCCAGCTTTCGTAAGACATGCCCTAGTCTTATTAGGTAACTTGAGCAAAGGAAGAGCCGAGTCAACTATTGTTGACGGATGGTAGTACCCTTGGAGGTACGCAGCTCTCGACATTGAGTTGACCCTGGCCCGGGGTCATCACCCCAGCACTGGCCCTAGCGCTGTGGAAAATTTTGTTTTGTGATGTAATTTAATATTTCTCAGTGTTTGAATATTGTGAGAGGGGTGCATGAGACCCTCATAGTGAAATGTGCATGTTTTTATTTACTCAAGATACCTAATAAAGGACATTTGTCCCAAAAAAACTGGCGTTGGCGGGCGATCTCCCGGCCACGAGATGTGGTTGCCTTGAAAAGTTGCTTGCCCCAACTGCCCATAGCACGTCGCACACAAGGGTTGTGACAGAAGGGTGTAAGGTACCGGTCCCGTGGGGGAGGCATATCCCCACAGGTCTCTAGACCGAATCTGTCCGAGTGGAAGCCTGTGGTTTCCGGTGACTAACAGGCTAGCTGTCGGAACGCCGTCAGGGATCCTATCAATCCCAAACTATTCGAGAGAGTTCCGCATTTCCTTGCGAAGTCAGCACTTTAACGGTGCTGGTTAAGTCATTAGCTAGTACTAAAGGCATTCTTGACTAACATCAACACAATACGTCGAATCTCGTCTATAACTAAGGCTCACGAACGTTACAGCGCGTATTTACAGCAAACCTGCTTTGCATGTTCCAAGGGGCGCTACTAGCGCCACACGTATGCGCCGAGCGCGAAATTTGCATAGACGTCATCTTACAGATGTAGTATCATTGCCTAGCAACTGTGGTTTATCTAACACAACCCCATCTTTGTGTTGGGATTTTTTTCCGTCAGTGTATGTATTTGATTTTTAATGGCTGTAAATTATTAAAAAGAACATTGGTAAAAGCGAATGATCATTATGAATCCCTTCTATAATGGCAATAAATCTTCTGTTTTCTCTACCATCATACGGTAAATCAGCTAAAATAACCTTGGTAACGAGCGAATGATCATTATGAATATTTATTAAAGGTATAAAAACATTTGTTTTACCCATCTTCACACTTTGCCAACACGAAGTTTTTCGAGATTGTTTTCCAGAATTTCAATGTGAAATCCAAATTCACAAGCTAGTGGTTTGTCCGCATTAGTCTATCTTGAATTTAATGACAGGCGAGTAAAGCATTGTTGTCAAGTTAACTCTCTGGCACTCACAACCTTTACGGTAAAATGATTAAATGACAATTTAGCATATATCTTTATCTCACCACAATTGAATATCAGTAGTTGTTCAAAGGTATCTGGTTTTAATAGTTCTTTAGTAGGTAGCCCAAGTTACTCATATTTCAGATCAAGAACAAAGCCTTTGTCGCTTAGAAAGTCGCAGCACCCTGTTGAATTCCAAATATTAAAATGATTTTTTCGCCGACATGTTAGAACAGATATATTTTGTAAATTTTGATGTCTTTTGGAAATTGATGAAATTTAACTACACAATACTCAGTTTTTCTACTGTTCGTTCGGCAGCTTGAAAGAGTACATCCTGGCGTCGTTTTTTCCTAATGACGTTAATTTTCGATTTCCTGTGCTTTTATTTTATTGAGTAAAAAGACGCAATTCAGTACATGACATACTGGATTTAACCCACTTATTTTCTACAAAAGCCGAAAAGAAAGCAACAGTAATGATGTAAAACAAGTACACAGCTGGAAGCATTAAAAAACAAAGGCATGATATCTCTTGCTCCCCAGATAACGTCATGCGAGAAAAAAAAACAAAAAAAAACGCGTTATCTGAGCAGCAGACGGGAACCATATCTTTGAAAAACACAAATGTGAAATATTTCACAAACATCAATTTTTTTAAATGCCCATACCCACTTCTGTTCAAAAACAGAACATATATTTAAAAAAAAATTAAGATATTTTCCCTTATTTTATACTGCAAACTTCAAAGCTTTAATATTCAAGTTAATGGGACCAAGTTTATAATAGATCCTTGACTTTTATCACCAAGAGGTTTAACAGGATAATTGACAGCTTATCTTCAGAATATTTTCTTATATTCTCAGCAGAGCTTTCGATGAAGCGTCTGCAGTCACTTCGTATTTAAGTTTTGAGCAAAAAGTTAGTTTTAATGTGCAATGTAATCAGAATTATTTAGGTAATGCTCTTTGTTCGTATCAACCTTGCACTTTAAATTCAGGCATCTCATATTTTTAAAGGGTTTTAGAGAAATTTGTCCTTGTATTATTATTTCGATTTTTCCTCGGATCTGAGTTCTTTCTAAACGTGAGGTACTAGAAACACTGATTATTTTTCTCTTGGGCCCTTTGAAACTAAGGAACGGAGAAAAGTAAAATATTAATAAACTTTTATTGCTGTCTTTTAAGTGAAATAAAAATATCTTCATCCATGTATCCCAGAAGACTGGTATTTCAGACACAACAATCTCTTATCAAAGTTAAAGATTTTAATAAAAGGGAAATACTGTCCTTTTTCATATTGAGGCATATTACTCAAGCGCTGAGCTAAGCCTCGAGAAAAAGTAAAATATGATAACTAGACTTTTACAAGGTAATGTGTTAAACCAAATTATTTCAGTTGAATGCACAAGTTAAGACACCAATTGACAATTGAGGTGTTTAAGGAGATCAGCAATGGAAGAAATTCATTTCATAAGACATAAGAGAGAGAGAGAAAGTTTACACACAAATTAGAATCCAGTTGTATATACTGCTATGTTTAACTAAGAACACAAAATTAAATAACTTCCTACTTATACCATAAATCTTATCAGGCGGACTTAGAAGAATTTATGTCACCAAAGAAATGTGACGTAGCCATTTGGATAATCTTCACTTGTACTTTCTGGCTTTTCGGACCAGCTAGAAATCCTATGCAGCAATAAGAAGTGGAAATTTCCTTAACGTGATGGATTAGAAAAGCACGAAGTGAAACATTTTATTAAATGGAACTATTCTAAAGAAAAAACGCTGTTTCTCAGTTATTCTATAAATGTACATCAATTTCAGTGTTAAATGTTTAACTCCAGATGATGAAGGGCAGATCTGGGATCACCGTTAAAAACGCAAGTGGTGATTCATTTATTTTTATTTATTTAATGTATAAATTATACAGCCTAGAAATTTACGAGACCGTCCTGATGGCAGGGTGCTCAAACCACTGGCATGTGATAAATCCTTTTTTTTTTCTTTTTTTTTTTTTTTTGATTAAAGGTTTAACGACTACCGTGAGCAACTCAATGGGCTATAAGCAGTCGCCCGTCCCTAATTTAGGGTCACTGGTTCCAGGGAAGGGAGAGAGCCAGTGCCGTAAGACAAACACAACATCCATGCCTCACCGGGATTCGAACCCGGACCCCTTTTCGGAAGAATGATCAGAGGCCATCGCTTAGACCACTGCGCCACCGGGGCGGCGATAAATCCTTTGAGTTCAAATCCCTTAATTTAGTACAAATGGGATGTTGTATTTGTCTTATGGCATTGACTGTCTCTCTTTCCTGGAACCAATGAGTGGCCCCAAATTAAGGACGTGCGACTGCTCATGGCCCAATGAGTTCCTTACGATGATCGTTAAACATCCAATTAAAAAAAATAAGTGTACACATAAAAATACAATTGATACTTTTTGTTGCGTACAGCAGCCATGGTTCTGAAATGAAGGATTGAGCTACATTTGGCAATTCCGTAAATCCTCGATATTTTGTTGACGTTAAAACGCTTCCAGTAAAATAAAATTTTAGAAACATGCGAGTATGAATGCGAGTATTTTTCAGGAAATGCGTCAAGCAACCGGATCAGGTGTTTTTTCAGCAAGAAATTCTGGTATGTTTGAATTTGGGAAACTTAAGCGCTTACTATGAAATATCACTGATTTTAAAGTTGTTGTTTTTTTGTTCCATTCTCCAAATCCAAAATCTGAGCCCCAACAATGTACCCAATGAACGCTTTTAAACATAAAAAAGATTATTAACGAAATTTAATGTTTTGTCTTGAACTTCAATATTTTGATCAAATTATTTCTGTCATTTTTATTCAATTTTAACCATTGCTTTTATTATAAATTGTTTGTGCATGTTTTTCTCATTAAAATAACCACCTTTAAAACTGTTTCCAGCCGGCAGGATTATTAGATGAAAAAAGCATGGTCTATTTTGGAGCATTCCTTCATGGTGTGTAATTTTCTCAGTCAGACAGTGTATTACTTCGTTGGTGAATTATTCCATCGACGCGGAATAGAGATGATTGAAAGCAGATCGTCTGTATCAAAGAAATATCACAAAAATATCAAATTAATGCAGGAAGGTCGTCTGGAGAGATGAATCTCGTTTCTTGTTGCAGGACATGTGTAGGAAACTTCTTCGTCGGTTACCTGGAGAAGTGTTGGCAGCAGGTTGCACCGTGGGACGAAAACCAACCAGTGGAAGATGTGTAGTGCTTTGAGCAATGTTTTGCTCTGGAATCCTGATTTCTGTCACTCATGTGTAGAAAACTATGTCGTCTACCAACTACCATAACATCATTGCAGGTTGGATACATCCTTTTATTTCAACTTTTTGCCTTTAGCAGATCTTAAAGTGTACCGGGAGAGATAGGAATGTACCAGCAAAATTAGAAACAGAGTATTGAAAAAAATCGTCGATAGCCCTGCCCCTTATCATTATATGTAAAATAATAACCTATTCAGAATTCAAGAAGCTTTAATTTTAACCGAAACTTTCAGACACGTAAGTACGTATGAGTGCGTGCGTGCGTTTGAGGGAATGTTCATAGAAGTGGGAATATAATAACTCTTACATACTTTACAGAAAGAAGACTATATTAAAAAACATTTTCAGAGAAGTTTCAGTTATTTCCCCTTTAACTTTTAAACATGAGTTCACAGTCTAATTCTTGGTACTTAAGAAATGATGTAATTTAACGTCGAAATGAGGGCTATGTACGGTTCAGGATACTGGATTGTACTCTAAAGGGTTCAGGATACTGGATTGTACTCTAAAGGGTTCAGGTTTCTACTCTAAAGCACGCTATGCTTTAGAGTAGAAACCAATATTATGGAACCTTACCTGATTACTACTTAATTGATCATGCTTTCTAATCGTAGCTAACTTCCGTATTGCCGCCGCGGTGGCAGAGTGGTATAAGCGATGGCCCCAGATCTTTCGTCCGAAAGGGGTTCGAGTCTCGGTGAGGCATACATGTTGTGTTTTTTCTTACGGCACTGGCTCTCTCCCTTCACTGGAAAACTGGCCCCAAATTAGGGACGGGCGACTGCTTATAACCCATTGAGTTGCTCACGGTGGTCGCTAAACCCCCAAAAAACAAAAAAACCTTCTGTTTTACCCTTTCTTTAGTCGGTTCAGTTGACGTGAAAATTCTTTCTACGGCCTCATTGGTGTTTAACAACTGATCCTCATAGTGAACGCCATTGTTGTTGTAATTACGTCATGTTATAAATCATAAGGTTCGCAGTTACTACAGCAGTATGAGACTCTTTAATGTTTAATTGGAGCTCTCCAGCTCCTTTTAGCTCCTTGTAAAAAGTAAAATTGGTCATAATGAAGCACATTTCCAAATTTATTTTATGTTTATTAATTTTTAAACAGAAAACTGTAATTACTCTAGCAAACTCCAGATTAAATCCTGAACTAGATGATACAGCAGATAATATGTCATTCCTTTGCTCAAAGGAAGCTATGAAGCCTTTAAAAACATTCAATGTGTTTTCATACGATTTCATATGTTCCCATATATACAATATTTGCTTCGCAATCGTTTCTAGATGCCTTTCTCGTACTGGGTGTTCTATCCTGGGTGACACAAAGGTTTTACTATTGTTTCAACTCAGCTGCAAAAACGTTTTTGCTACAACAGGAAAAACAAAAGCTGCTGTTTTATAGTTCAGGTACAAAGGAAATATCTTCATTTTTTTTAAATGGAAATTAAGGAAAATTATGAAGTATTGATATTCAAATTGAATCTTAAGGATTTTTTTCAAAATATTAATTTGACAAGCGAAATCACCAAAATATTTCCCTGATCATTCATTATATATACCAGTTTTACATTCTACCATTTTCCATTTCGACCTTTCGATGTAAGAATGAGAGCGGTGGCTGTTAAGTGTACCGGCGATGCGTACCATGCGTTAAATAAATAAATAATATATATTGAGGGTAGTATTTAAAATGAAATTTCCCGCTAGGATCAAGGTAATAAATACTGTGAAACCTAAGAGCACATTTCATAATCCGCTATTTTATTTGAATACCTCTGCGTAATGTTGTGTACATGTTATCAGAAAGTAAATACAGGATGCAACAAAGAATCCGAAACTTTACCTTTTCCATTTGCGATTTATATTTTAAAATACCAATCGTTTTTCTAATAAATGGGAACTGTGTAAATAAATCAGAGGATGTCTGATACGTATAGCTGTTTTCTAAGCTCCAAAGAGAATAAAGCATCCTTTTGTTCCCACCAAGTTTTTGATCTCAAAATTCAATCATGCATTATGTTGCATTCATCTTTATATTACAAATTGTTAGCAGTCCTTCAGCAGTTCACAATTTTCAAATCAGGAAACACAGTTCTTCGTGTACACGTAAAGATATCTTCTTTCAAAAAGGAATGTAACATTCAATTGACCTATTATTCTCGATTTTGCATATGTTTCTGTGTTTAATACCAGAAGACCTTTGCAGATTTCTTGCTGACCTGCTTGTACCACAGCTGTGTAAAACAGCTTGTTCGACAGTCTCTTGTCCACAGTTCCGTGGTGCAACGTTCGATTTCTTCATGAAATTTGCTGTTACATTTGGTACATATATTACACTGCTGATCACCCAAAATGTAACACCAAGAAGGACACGAGATAGCAAAGCCAGGTTTACTGGACACATAACAGCAGATACAAAGATGAAAGGATTGAGCTTACAAGCCCGTGCGACTTGCGGAACACGCGGACATAGATAGTTCGTGTGGCCCCCATGGCTGGCAATAACGACCGCTACAAGGCGCGGCATAGAACGAAAGAGGCTTTGGATAATGGCTTGGGGTATGTCGGTCCAGGCTGCTTCCACACGTTCATCAGGCGTAGCCGCGGGTGGTGCTTGCCGGGGCACTCGGTTGCCGATCAGCGACGAAACGTGTTCGATGGCTAACATATCGGGATGAAAATGGCGGGCCATGGTAGCAGTGACACGTCGTGGGCCGTGAAGAAATGTTGAACGATCCGTGCCACGTGCGGTCGCGCATTGTCCTGTTGAAACGTTGCCGCTGGCAGGTCCTACAGGTAAGAGAGCACTACATGCTCCAAAACGTTGGAGATGTAGCGGTGGCTGTTAAGTGTACCGGCGATGCGTACCAGACGGGTGCGGTTGTCATATCCATTTGCGCTCCAAACCATAACGCCAGGCGACGGACCGGTAGAGCGATGCATAACGCAGGCGTCATATAGTCTCTCGCCGCGGTGCCGCCACACGCGTATCCGACCATCGTGGTTTTGCAGGCAGAAGCGGGATTCGTCGGAAAAGAAAATGTTGTGCCATTCCGTAGTCCAGGTGCGGCGGCGTTCAACGGCCCACAGCCGCCGCACTCGGCGGTCGTGTAACGTTAATGGTAATCCCAGCGATGGGCGCGGTGTGACAAGTCCCCGCTCCTACAGACGACGTTAAACGGTATGTGCTAATACAGGTTGTGGCGCAACCCACCCTGATTCCTGCGCTAACGTTCGTGATGTGGCAGTGCTAGCCGTCAATGCCCGCCGCACAACATGCCGGTCCTCTCGTTCGGTGGTGTGCCGCGACTGCGGCAATCGCTCACATCGGTCCGTCTGTCCCTCCTGCACACACCGAATATATACTCGCCTCACTTTGTCTGGATGTTGTGCCACACGGGCGCCGATGTCTTAATACTATAAACCGCTGTCGCGATAAGCCACTATTCGTCCTCTGTCGAACTCTGAAACGTGCTGGAATCACTGCCGTATTCTGCGACGAGGCATCAGGAAGCTTCACACGAACAAGTCCGGTAGCACAACACACTTCCGAGAAACGCTATAAGAAGGGTGCCTTCTGTGCACCCTTCTTATAGTGCTTCTCGGTGGCGTGCCGGACGCAAATGATTTGCATATACCCTGCAATGCTAATCGTTTGAATGTCCTCTCGCAGCAACGCAAGCTGCGAATTTCAGTCCAATCGGATAATTCCTTCTTGGTGTTGCATTTAGGGTGGCCAGCAGTGTATTTCAAACGGAATTAGGTTTTCTACATCTGTACATACTGTATATGGCCCTTTTACATTGTGTCTGAAGAAACAAAATGACACCACAGCATAAGATTTTTGTTTGTCAAATCAGAAAAACACACTCCGAATACACGTGTTTTCTATGATTGGATTCTCATGAACTGTTAAAAATTCGTTTCATTTTTGTGTGGACGTTTTTTTCGTCCACAAAGAAAAAAAAATATTTGTATTGCCTTATTCCGCACAATACGCATGTGTGAAAACGTAGTGCAACTTCTGCGGACGTTTGCCTTAGATGTAAAAATCTGTTCTTTCATATTTCAATCTCAAATGTCCTCTGAAAAGATAAAATGACACAGGGCTGCAAATACAAACCATCATCACCTCCAGTGAACGCGGTGTTTTATGGCAGCAAAAGCAGATAGATATTGCTTCTTTTTAATTTAGACACGGTGATTTATATATTATTTTTAGGCAATCATGATTGTTTTTAAGTTGTACAAAATTTACAAAGATTCCTTTTATTAATCATCGTTTATCGTTGAATGAAATGCGTGTGAAATATCGACATCAAAGTTGGAGGAAAGCATTTGGAATTTTCCTGATACGTAAAAAAAATTTCAAATAAGAATATCACAGTGAACGTTGAAGTCCGAACGTATTGCTTGTGAAGGCAGCGTGGTAGAGAATGAACACATTAGGCTACCAATTAGAGACTGGCGTTTTTTCCGTACCTGTGATTTGATCACGGTTATCGAAGAATCACAGGTAGCCTTGAAAACCTTGAGTAACAGTGATCGTCCAATAAATGTTCCTCACTTAGTCATTGCTACCCATCATGCTCTTCGTGATTTTTCACGTCCCCGTGTTAACCGTTACTGAGTGAATTCTGCTCCTGTGGTTGCTACCATAATTGGCTGTTATTGGTTATCACTCTTTGCAATTTAGCAGTCTGCTATTCCTGTTTTTTTCGCAGCGGTGTTTGTGAGCTCACCGTTACGTCGTCCTCTCTGTGAGTGAGGTTAAGTTTTTTTTAATTAGGAGGAAACAGTAAACTGTGAAAATTACTTAGTCAATTTTTAGTTGCTTCATCCATTTCAAGGCTGAAAAAAAAAGCTATCTCGGTTCTTTGAAATTTGTGACATATCATGTTAGGTATAAAAGAACAGTGTATTCTGATAATCTGAATTCACAATTTAACTTATGTTCGCAAACACGTATAAAAAATTACGCAGAATTTAACTGAAAAAGCCATAAAAATTACAGCAAAATATCGGGATTACAGAAGAATTTAGTATAAAAGTTAAAAACACATAACTCCGGATCCGCTCTATATGGCCGAGATACCCACACCCTCATCGTTCTTCTAGGTGATTCTACTATTAGTTACTTTACTGGTACAGAGAAGTGAAGGAACATGTCCTGAACTGTGATTTCAATCACGGTTAAAAATCACTGTAACTTTTGAGTAGCAGTCACAGTTAGCGACGTGATTACCAAGTAGCAGTTAAGCTCATCTCTACTGCTAATGCCTGTATTTCATTTCGACTAATATCCATTATGCCTGACAAATATATCAGACCTATCGCAATCGCGCAGGTATCTATCTAAATTCGCTTTCTTTATCAAAACTAATATCTGGTTTAAATTTTGGTAATTTTATACCTTTTAATTTTAGTGATTTTCCTCTTCATTATTACTCTTGTTATGCTGCACAATGGTTCGATAAAATTCCGTCCAAATGTTTCTCAGTTGGCTACCATCAACAAATAATTAAATGGCATAGATCAAAATTTCAGCAGAATGATTACACATCGATAGGAGATTGTACCATAAGATGCATTATTAAGGTGCACTTACATTTGTTATTTTAATCATCTGATCGAAAAAAATTGAATTTTTTTCTCTCAGATGATTAAAATAACACTGAAATGACAAAGCTCTGAAAAGTTTCAATTTCCAGGTCAGATAGCATGAGGGCTATTGCCATTATTAAGTCGTTCTTATTGGAAACATACTATGAAATGTACAATGCGTGCATTATATTTTCCTGTGATAATTTTTAATTTACTAGCATGACTACTGCTATTAGCAATTGGTGGCTGTTCCCAAAGTTTTTCATACAAAATCGTTATTATTAGTATCAAAGATTATTAGTATGAGGATGAAATAGAATGAAAGGACCCAATAAAATTTCCTAGTTTCCTTTAAGTAAGGAGGGGGATCATGTATTAGCTGGAACCTCATGCGACCCATAGATTGAACTCTACGGAATAGCTACTAAATTTACCAAATGTTTGTTAATTATTTTCTATAGTATTTTACTTTCGTAATTTCGTTCAGTAATATATCCGAATTAAAAACTATATGAATAAGTTCACTATTAGTTTTCTTTAAGGCTTCATACAGTTCTTTTTTCTTAAAACCGCTAATTCCGGTGATCATTTAAAATTGTTCTCAGTAGTCAGTTTTCAGTAAAGAGTATGGTAGCCTTAATATCAATGCACACGTACCTTGGTGAACCAATGTTGCAGTAAACAAATACACTGGGGCGGTAAGTTAAAATATATTCAACACAAAAACGCAATAACCTCCTGATCTGATAAATTATTGCACTTAAAATTGGCCTACTCGCAAATTTCTTTAATTGGAATTCCCTGAGTCATTTTCTTTTGCTGCGTATATGCCATGAAAATTAGATCGTAATAAAATACGTGAATGTTTAGTCTCATCTTGATTATTTCCAGAAAACTCGCGATTTCACTTCGGTGGCAAGTAGAGCTAATTACGTCACGAAGTAGTTTCATTCATAATATTCAGTGGTGGAGAGCAATTGGTTAGATACAATAACGTCAGCTCCACACGGAATTTTCCCAAGTAATTAATTTTCTACAAAATATCATGTTAAAATTTGAAATCAGTTTCAACAGGTAGGATAATTTCTTCGTCGACTTGGGCAAGCCTGTACGATAATCAAAATTGCTGCAGATGATATATGAGACTGACTGCCAGACAGGCTCAAGAGATATCCACTAGGCCACTCTTTTGGAGCCTGCAGGATATATAGACACGAGAGTTTCAAGGCTTAGAACACTTAGTGAGGAATGACTTTATTCAAATACACCGGCAATTTGTGTCCCTGTAACTTTCACCACGCTGGCAGCTCATTTAGCATGGAGTCACCAACATCACACTTGATTCCAAAGGAGTGTGTTAAATTCTTTTTCACAGAGGAATTACGATTTTGCTTAAGTACTGAATCACGACGAGTTATCCTCTGGAGAGCGATAGGTAACGGCAACAATCCCTCAGACATCCGAGAATGGAACTACCCTGGTGTCGGTGGCTTCATGATCTCACCAGGAACTACGGTGACCAGCGCACATACCTATATATCTTAAAGAGTCGCTCCGTAAATGCACCGAGAGACCGAATCGAACTCGTGTACGCAATTTTCAGGACATTAATGGTATCCCTCTTTCCAGATTTTATTCTTAGGAACGGCAATATCGAACTTCATGGAGATTCAATGATTACTTAAAAAGGAAGATATTCGCTGAATTGGGATGACACCCATATTTCTTGAGTTCAATCCTATTTAGAATGTACTGGTTGTACCACAGAGACGCATTTTAGCTTGACAGTCTACTTCCGGAACACATCAAGAACTTAGCGCAGCTGGTAGAAGTGGTTGATAAACCCCCAACACCAACTACAGTAAGTACCATCATTAAGAGTATGACGAGCCATTACTTACGGTGCATCGCCATCAGGAGTGATCGTATTTCATATCAATATAAAACAAGTTAAGTGTTGAATAATTTCAGTACTTGGTGTTTTAAAAAATGTTAAGTGCGCAGTAACATATTTCAGTGGTGTTCTAATTTCGTTTACCAAGTATTATAAGTAAGAATTATGAACCACTCTTAAATTTGTTGTTGTTCCGATTCGTTTTCAGAAAGCTTTCAGCTTTATAACTGGTATAAAAAAATTTAGTTGAAAAGTTCCTTCATGATCATTATGGGAAGTAAATTAAACTTTACCTTGTTATATATTACTGGTTTTCATGAAGCTACAAAACAAAATCGGTTGGTGATATTCCTCAACATACACAATGCTCCTACTCAGAGGTTTGAGGCTTGCTAATATACACTGGCGAGCAAAAATTAAGGACGAGACGGTTTTCGAATGCAACGTCGTGCAGAACTGCTCCACATCGACTAAAATCATACCATAATATCCCCATGATGTAAGTATATGGTACAAGTGCGCAAAACCGTCCAAACAAGGAATCCAAAGGATACAAAGGCACTTTATTGAAAAGGTAGCTTCGAGCGCAACTGGACAGAAAACAGAAACGTCCATGTGACAGGAGGATGCCAAGAAAAATCCAGTGTTTAGTAGGAGATATGATCACCCCTGACGGGCGTTGCAGGATTTACAACGTCTGTCAATGCTGAGGACGAGGTTGTCAAAAAGCTGTTGAGGCATCGCGGCCCATTCCTCTCGTAGGGCCAATCGCAGCTGCGGAATCGTTGCTGGCGGCTAGTGACGTGCTACCAA
The DNA here is from genome assembly GCA_039090855.1 of Macrothele yani. Classification (NCBI taxonomy): domain Eukaryota; kingdom Metazoa; phylum Arthropoda; class Arachnida; order Araneae; family Macrothelidae; genus Macrothele; species Macrothele yani. The sequence continues at coordinate 50,077,394 of CM077033.1, read as the reverse complement.
GCGTCTCACGAGAAGGTCACACACGTGTTCGATTGTATTTAGGTCCGGGGTCCTTGTGGGCCAATTCATGAGTTGAATATCGTCACTCTCCAACAGCTATGCGACAGCCACTGTACGATGAGGTGTAGCGTTGTCGTCCATGAAGAGGAACTCAGGAACCACAGCATCTCTAAACCGACGCACGTGAGGCAGGAGAACCCGGGCACAATTGCCGACACTAGTGACTGAATCTCCTTGGAATATGTGGCGGTCAGTACGGCTACCAAGCATGATACCGCCACAAACGTGGACTCCGCCACCTCCAAACTGGTCCCTTTTGATGATGTTGGAGGTGTGATTGCGTGTTCCCTGCTCTCTCCAGATGTGTATATGTCCAGAATCACTCGCCAGACCAAATCCGCTCTCATCCGTAAAGAAAACTAGACCACATGGCTGATGTGTCCAGTTCTTGTGTTCCTGGCACCACAGAACCCTCTGACTCCAATGAACAGGCGTTAATGGCCCACACTGAACTGGTCGTCGTGCAAATAGACCACTTTTATGCAGCCTCCTGGCCACGGTAAAACGCGATAACGGACGTCCAGTTGTCTGTTGCATGTGCCTTTCGATTTCTCCCGCTGTCTGCCGTCAGTCTCTTCTCGCATGTAGGGCATTAAACCTGTCGTCCGCCACCGTGGTGCTCGTGGACGGCCACTGCTAAACTCTCGAACAGATGTTTCTGTCGTTTGAAATGCTCTCCAAGCTCGTGAAACCATGCTTTGAGCGATCCCGAGCTCCTCGGCCACACTAGTCACACTTCGACCTTCTTCCAACTTCCCAAAGACGCGACTTCGGGTAAAGTCATCCAGATGTCGTCTACTGGATTGACTGTTGGCCATATCACACGGTAGCAGCAACTCGACGTCGTTGAAACCGATGTACACCATGCAATAGCTTTCACTGAATTGCTGAGCGTACACCGCCCGTGTGCTTTATACTTTTCCAACACTCCCCTCCCCCTAAGTCTGCATATATGCGCATGCCCTACCGTACCGGACTCTAGTCTATCTCCTGAGTGGTCTTTCAGACCGTTCTGCCTGCTCGTTCCGCTGTTATGCTAATTTATAATCTTCGTTATTAATGTTTGCACACCAGTGTAGTATTTTTTCTCCATTTTAATATTTTGCCATCGTAACAATGTGTTTATTCTCTTGCCGCATCGCACTAAAGGGATGAGCTAGTTTTGTACACGAACGTAGATTTAATGCCCTGTCAATATGACGCAGGGCGCGGAGAGTGCCGCATTCCTTTGCAATTTTTTTTTCAAAGTCATTAGTTTGCACCCCCCACCAAAACTAGACAACAGTATTTCTTCGAGGGCCTCTATTCTTTATGAGTGAATGAAAAGACTGAATTTCTCCTGTTGATTTTAATACTGTTCTCGACGGTCACAAAGATAGACTTGGTAGCGGAACCTATTCTGTTGGGAGTATGACCAACTTTAAAAATTTTGTGGAAGACGATTATCTCAGGAATGTATGAGATGCAAATATAGAAATATTCCGGGGTAGATATGGTATCCCAAGATTTAAGCATCTCGTTTCAAATATGCTCTTACAAATCAAATAAACAGTATGGAAAATATGGACATTATAAATCCTAATTCTCCAATAGAGTTTATTTCGGAACCTTTTTCAAAGTTCTCCATAGTCAATATAACCTGTTAGGAAAAAATTCCCCTACTTCTACAACCGATAAAACATGTAGAAATAGAAAGAGCTACTTACTCCAACCATCGGCTGAACAGTACGTTACGACAATTAAAATATTGTGAACAAACTGTTTCTAGTAGTAGAAGGAAGATGTCAGAGGCAAATAGATTTTCATGATACAACTGTATGTCTCTAGTAGAACAAATTTTATAACTAAAATAACTGAAAATATTTAACCTGTTTCTTTATAGCAAAAGCAATGCTTAGGAAAAATAATATTTCTGATACGTTTCCTGGAAGAATAGATATCGAGAAAAAGTTTTTAACTTTTACGCTCAATATTAGGAAAGTTATTCAGTATATAAAAAGGAAAATGTTTACATCTTTATGTGTACCGAATGGAAAATTAATAACGGAAAAATTCAAGAATTGTTTCAGAAGCCGAGATAACCCTGTAATTGTAAGTACACAAAACCCATCTTGCTACAGAACTGTGAAATACAAATACCTTCACAACTACAGTCCGAAAAGGTAAATGTATCCATATTATAAAAGATTTTCCTAATCGGAAATTTAGAAGCACATATATAAAAAACAAAAACGTATAAAACATTTGTTCCCTTATGGGAAGAACTGTGTTTCACCAAGGGTAGAAAATACAAAAAAAATAATTTCATGATTATTAGTATCAGGATGAAATAGAATTATTCCAGTTGGGTTTTTAGTTCTGCAGAGATTCCTGCAAAGATGCATTATAATGAATAACTGCTTTCCCTCAGCTAATTATAATGTATTCAGCTTCTTCTAATGCTTGTTCTAAGCTAATGCTTCTTGTTACTAGTTTCTTCTAGTAATGGTTGTTCAAATGGTTGTTGATTTGTTAATCATATCATGAATAAACTTTCCTGCTAGTAGCGTAGTAATAATAATAAACAAGCTTTTAACTGCTAGTAATGTTGTAGTAGTAATTAAGATGAATAAAGTCTTATGCTGGTTGTTAATAATAATCAACTAATGAAATAAACCTAACAGCCAGACAGAGGTCTGACAGTATTATGAACTGAGAAAAACGTACTTACTTAAAAAGCTTTTATTAGGAACTTCTGGAATCATCCAACACACACACACACTGGTCACATTAATCGTATCACACTACTACTAGATATCCGGCTCTCACATAAACGAAGATCCCTTTACACACGAAACAAAGCTCTCACGCACATAAACAACCACTCTTTGACACATAAACAACAGCTCACCCTACGCACATCAACAAAAAGCTCTCTCTTGGTATCGTTGAACGCGCCTATTTATACTGGCTACCACCACGTCATGACTTACACTCATTGCCAGATCTCATTCAGCGGGAGAAATAACATCTCTTTCAGTAAGAAGATAATTTACATAGTAAAATAAAATAACCAGAAATAGTAAAAATCAAAAGGAAAGTGAATCGAGAGTATACGTTACAGCATGCTGTAAAGGGAGACATGATCTTACACACTCTAATAGACATCTGTGCTTTACGAAAGATCTAAAATTATATGCACAACAACTCTCATTTGAAACGCTCTATAACAGAGAAAGATGTTTTTAAATCGGACTGGTAAAAGCAGAGGTATCGACAACAATAAGGTATATAGGAGTATTTACTGAAGTTGGGAAAACTGTTATTGATTTTAGATAAAATGTAATCTCAAAACGATACCCCAGGCAAGAGGCTTTAGTCAGTAGAAAATATGTTTAAATGGAATTTTCATAAGCGCGGATTCTTCTACAAATACATCAGCTACAGAAATATACACTTACACTGTACTGGTAAAACCGTGCTTTGACTAAGATTAGCAAATGTATGCAGAACATTTTCTGTCGCTGACTGTATCAGTTACAGAAATATTTTTTAAGATAAGTCTATTAGAAGGAGAGATATCGCCAAAACTTTGAAAACGAAACTTTTTTCGAAAATATTATTCCGTAAAATTGCAACGAAATCAACACTTTTCCTTAATCACATATTTGGAATCAAATATATGGAATAAAATGCATTCTGAAACCGAGAGCATCTAAATTAACTCATTCTAGCGGCAAAGTTATGCATCGGAAATACCCGGAAACCAAGGATGATCGTTTTCACAGTTTAAGATTCCCAATGAAAAAAATTCTTTCAAATCGAAAAGTTGAACAGATGTGGGGTTCACAAACTGATAGACACAAAGAGAGTCGACAGAGAAAGATATACTAAAAACACGTGCCTTATTTTACAAAAAAAAAGTGCTAAAGCCTGAACAAGTTTGAGAGTGCATTCTGTTCAACCTCAGTTTTCGCTTTGAAATTTTGGGTTTAATTCTTGCGATTAAATAAGCGCTTACCTTCATTTTAACACTGCAGTGCATGTCAAAGAAGGACAAAGTGAAGTACTTCAAGGTTTTATATAAAATTAACTTTTAAAAGAAATTTACAAAAGCTTTGTAAAAATTGCGTTTTTAATTAATGACAAACGAATTTTTTCACCTGACTCAAACCACATCGCTGAGCTACATCTTTGTTCAGTGATTAAAAGACATTTTCTAATGTCGCATTAAAGAGTTTCGGAGATATGGGTCACCTTGTCTCACTCCCTTTCCAATTTTTATGTGTGTTGTATTTTCAAACAGACGAATCTTTGCACTTGCATTTTCATAGATGTTATTAATAATATTAATTTATGCATCTTCAATACCGCAGGATTTCAGAGCCATTACAACTGCTGATGGTTTCACCGAATCAAAGGCTTTTTCATAATCGATAAAAGCCATGCACCGTGGAAGTTCATATTTCCTCGCTCTTTCAATTAGTTCTCTCAGTACGTGGATATGATCTATTGTGCTGTAGCCCCTCCTGAATCCAGCTTGTTCTTTCGGCTAAGCCATGTCCAGTGTTACCTTCAAACGGTGTGAAAGAACTTTAGTGAAAATTTTATAAACCACTGATAGGAGGCTGATAGGTCTGTTGTTCCTGAGATCCTCAACGTCACCTTTTTTATGTAGCAGGATCATTGTAGCGATGTTCTAATCCTCAGGAATCTTCCCTTCATTGAGGTATCGAGTGAAAATTTGGGCGAGTACTGTTTCGATTTCTCCACTTGCTTCTTTTATGATGTCTACAGTAATTCCATCTTCTCCTGGAGCTTTTCCCGCTTCATGTTCTTGATTGCATGTGCAACTTCTGCTGGGAGGACTGGAAGAACTCAGGTACTGGTACCTTTCATGACGTCTGGAGTGCATGTATCATCCCTTTCATATAATTAGGAGTAGAAATCTTTCACTCTTGTCAAAATATCGCCTCTTTTTCTTGTTACAGAACCATCTTATTTTCTTAGTGCCATAATCTGTTTTCTTCCCTTACTGAGATGTTCCTTTGCTATCTTTAGGTTTTGGTTGATTTCAATTGCTTTCCTCACTATTTCACAGTTGAATTTCCTTACGTCTTCAGTTATACTTTTTCGTACTGTCTTGCATAGCTCTATATATTCAACTTTGGAAGTCACATCTTCTTTAATTGTCCTCATTTCTCTTCTTTTTTGCATTAACATTTTGGTTTTTCGTGATAATTTGTTCACATGGAACTTGTCCTTAGACCCAGCTAATTTTGTTCTTGTTTCCATAAGAGCTTTGGTTACGTTTCTGTTAACTTCAGAAATATCCACTTCTTCCGATGTTAGGCCTTCTAAATCCGAGAATATATCCTTCAGTTCCAATCTGCAGGTATTATTACCGCCAGTATACATTTATATATATATATATATATATATATATATATACTGAAGAGCAAAACTGAAAACTAAGGAAAAACATTAGAATTTAAAACGAAAGTTGCAAAATAACCTGAAGATCAAAACGCGCAACGCTGCAGTTTTGAAAATTCAGAATTCACATTCTATTAAGAAGAGACCTAAGCAAAAAAATACATATATAATTTTGACTCACACCAAGTACAACATAGAAAAGGTTATGTATCTACCGGCGTGAGTAAAAGGAGAAAAGATAAAAAAATAATAAAATAAAACAACTGAATGTAGAAGGTGTCGAGAATACTGAGCCTTGGCTTTATCAAGGACCAGCAAAAACTCTGCATTTTCTCACTTCCACAAAGACCTAGTTGGAAATGGGTTTCTGCAAGGCCATAGATGCAAGTAACATGCCCACCTAAAATTGTTTTAAAAAATATATATATATGTCATGTCCTCCGCAGAGTTGTATGACTTAGCACTAGTTAACAATTTCTCATGCATCCATAACCCTCCTGGCTCGACCCATGCTCTTCATCTGTTACTATTACACAGAGAGAAGAAGATTAAAGAGAACTCAAGCTGTGAGAGTGACATAATAATTAGAAATAATTTTCAGCTATAACGAAATGCCAAGTTCGTCTGAGAGAGAATTTAAACCTGAAAAACAATGCAAAAGAAATCCAAATTTTTACATTGCAATTAAAAAAGGAAATATTAATTTTTAAAAAACAGATTTTTGAAAGAAAACTTGAGTCTAAAACCCCCTACTCTACAGCTTATGACAACACGAAAACGAGAATAAGTTTAAAACAATAATTAACTAAAGAAAACTTTGTGAAAGTTATATGACTTAAACAGTAAGTTGCAATATGTACAGAGTATTTCAGCAGTGCTTTAAGTGCATAATTATATAACTTTCACAAAGTTTTCTTTAGTTAATTATTGTTTTTAACTTATTCTCGTTTTCGTGTTGTCATAAGCTGTAGAGTAGGGGGTTTTAGACTCGAGTTTTCTTTCAAAAATCTGTTTTTTAAAAATTATTATTTCCTTTTTTAATTGCAATGTAAAAATTTGGATTTCTTTTGCATTGTTTTTCAGGTTTAAATTCTCTCTCAGACGAACTTGGCATTTCGTTATAGCTGAAAATTATTTCTAATTATTATGTCACTCTCACAGCTTGAGTTATCTTTAATCTTCTTCTCTCTGTTTAATAGTAACAGATGAAGAGCATGGGTCGGGCCAGGAGGGTTATGGATGCAAGAGAAATTGTTAACTAGTGCTAAGTCATACAACTCTGCGGAGGACATGACATATATATATATTTTAAAACAATTTTAGGTGGGCATGTTACTTGCATCTATGGCCTTGCAGAAACCCATTTCCAACTAGGTCTTTGTGGAAGTGAGAAAATGCAGAGTTTTTGCTGGTCCTTGATAAAGCCAAGGCTCAGTATTCTCGACACCTTCTACATTCAGTTGTTTTATTTTATTATTTTTATCTTTTCTTCTTTTACTCACGCCGGTAGATACATAACCTTTTCTATGTTGTACTTGGTGTGAGTCAAAATTATATATGTATTTTTTTGCTTAGGTCTCTTCTTAATAGAATATATATATATATATATATATATATGGGATGTAAGGTCAGGTGATGCGTAACATCACAGCCTCTCCTTGACAAATCTCAACCCCGCCTTCGCGTGGTGCATCCTGTTTCCACTAAAGGGGATCTGACGACCGCCAATAGTGGTATAACTATACCATCGGGATTAGAGGAAATGCTATCCACGACTCACCAACCCGCTTGACCAGCGTGTTGAGTTATGGCCAAATCCCTCCAGAATGACTCCACAACTTAAATGTTGGCCCTCAGTCTCCGGCAGCTGGAATGTACCTGGCCAAGGCAGCGGCCAATACGACATGAAGGTAGAGGGTGCCAAGAATCGCCGGAGGACCGGACTAGGCTGCCATCTGATGCTGACCTTGGCTACGTATAATGGAAGCTCCCTATCTTCTGATTCAAGGCTTCTTGAATTGGAAGAGGAACTATAAATGATCAAGTGGGGCCATAGTCGGGCTAAGTAAGGTAAGGAGAAAAGGAGAAGATCTCATTGAACTGAAAAGTGGACATATCTTCTACTATCGTGGGGCAGATACTGGCAAAACTAGTAGTGTTGGATTTATAATAAACATGAAACTGAAGGATAAAGTTGTAGAAATTGAACGTTCTTCTGACAGAGCTGCGCGACTCGTTATCTGACTCTCGAGAAGAAACAGGCTCAGATTATTCAAACTTATGCACCCACCACAAGTCATCATGAAGAAGAAATTGAAGAATTTTATCAGGAAATTCGTCATCTGAATAATAAAGGTAAGCAGCATTTGAAGATAATTATGGGAGATTTAAATTCAGAAATAGGGCAACGGCAACAGAATGAAACTTCAGTAGGTAAATTTGGTCACGGCAACACAAATCAGCGTGGAAACACTCTCGTGAGTTTGCAGAAGCAGAAGGGTTTTTCATCTTGAACTCCTTTTTCAAGAAAAAACCACACAGGAAATGGACATGGAGACATCCAAATGGAACGACAAGTGAAATTTAATTTATTATGTGTGACAAAAAATTTGTCATAGAAGACTGCAGTGTGCTAAACAAGTTCAACACAGGTAGTGACCATAGATTGGTGAGATGTAAGATGCACCTTAACACTAAACTTGAACGTGGCAACCTCATAAGAAATACAAAATGTATTGACATAACCAACCTTAAAAAACACCATAATACCTTGAAGTTGGAACTGAAGAACAGATTCTCTGCTTTAGAAGGCCTAACATCGGAAGAAGTGGATATTTTTGAAGTTAACAGTAAAGTAACCAAAGCTCTTATGGAAACAGCAACAAAATTAGCTGGGTCTAAGAACAAGTTACATGTGAACAAATTATCACGAAAAACCAAAATGTTGATGCAAAAAAAAAAAAAGAAGAGAGATGAGGACAAAATAAAGAAGATGTGACTTCCAAAGTTGAATATATAGAGCTATGCAAGACAGTACAAAAAAGTATCACTGAAGACGTAAGCAAATTCAACTGTGAACTAGTGAGGAAAGCAATTGAAAACAACCAAAGCCTAACGATAGAAAACGGACATCTCAGTAAGTGAAGAGAACAGATTATGGCACTGAGAAAAGAAAATGGTTTTGTACCAAGAAATAGAGGGGAAATTCTGACAAGGGTGAAAGATTTCTTCTCCAAATTATATGAAAGGGATGGTACATGTACTCTAGACATCATGAAAGGTACCAGTACCAGAGTTCTTCCAGTCCTCCTAGCAGACGCTGCACGTGCAATCAAGGACATAAAGCGGGGAAAAGTTCCAGGAGAAGATGGAATTACTGTAGACATCATACAAGAAGTAAGTGGAGAAATCGAAACAGTACTCGCCCAAATTTTCACTCGATGCCTTAATGAAGGGAAGATTCCTGAATATTGGAACAACGCTACAATGATCATGCTACATAAAAAAGGTGACATTGTGGATCTCAGGAACTACAGACCTATCAGCCTCTTATCAGTGGTTTATAAAATCTTCACTAAAGTTCTTTCACACCGCTTGAAGGTAACACTGGACATGGCTCAACCGAGAGAACAAGCTGAATTTAGGAGTGGCTACAGCACGATAGATCATATCCACGTACTGAGAGAACTAATTGAAAGAGCGAGGGAATATGAACTTCAATTGTCCATGGCTTTTATCGATTATGAAAAAGCCTTTGATTCGGTGAAACCATCAGCAGTTACAATGGCTCTGAAATCCTGCGGTATTGAAGATGCATACATTAATATTATTAATAACATCTATGAAAATGCAAGTGCAAAGATTCGTCTGTTTGAGAATACAGCACACATAAAGGTTGGAAACGGAGTGAGACAAGGTGACACCATATCTCCAAAACTCTTTAATGCGACATTGGAAAATTTATTTCAATCACTGAACTATGAAAACAAATGGAAAAAGTTTAATGGAGATTATCTAACCCACCTTCGATTTGCTGATGACGTAGTCATTTTTGCAACTACCCCAGTAGACCTGCAGGGTGTGATCCAGGAACTTGCTGACAAGAGTAAAGAAGTGGGATTAAAAATGAACTTTCCGAAGACAAAAGCGATGTTCGATGCTTTTACAGGAAATGAGTTTTCGTCGATTGATGGAGAAAAGCTGGAGGTAACAGACACGTACGTTTATCTTGGACAGCAGATATCAAGTGAGGGTCACATTGATGAAGAAATTATTTGGCGTACAAAACTTGCCTGGACAGCTTTGGAAGAAACAGCATAATTTTCAAGAAGAATATGCCATTATGTCTTAAAAGAAAAGTGTTTGATCAATGCATCCTTCCAGTGCTTACGTATGGTGCAGAGACGTGGATCTTAACTAAAAGAGACATACAAAGGCTGCAGACAACTCAAAGTAGCATGGAGAGGTGCATGCTTGGTGTAACCAGGAGAGATGAGAAGAGGAACTCGTGGATCAGAAAAATGCAAGAGTGGAAGACATCATGATTAGATTTAAATCCCTGAAATGGCAATGGGCTGGACATACTGCCAGAAGGACAGCCGAAATTTTAGATTTTATTCCAAGAGACAGGAAAACACCCGGAAGAAGACCACATGGGAGATGGGTGGATGAAATTCGAAAGTATGCAGGAGTGACATGGAGCAGACTGGCACAAGACAGACCGTTGGGGAGGAAACTTGGGGAGACCTTCGTCCAGCAGTGGATTCACAATGGTTGACAATGATGATGACGATGATGTTATACCTATATACATTCCTGTTTCATAATAAATTACTGAAACTTCTTTCTTAAATAGTAAATTTCATGGTAAATGCTTTCCATAGTAGTTTTAATTTATTTCTTTAGAGAAATTAGTTTACAATGTTTATTGGTTCCTATCAGGTGTCGCATTAACCGTTATTATCTTTGTTCTTCTTCCGATTAAGAGCTGTTCGCTCTGACGGATGTGGCGTCATCTGGTATGCGAAAGAACAGTTTACCAGTTACCAATTTTAACTTCTGTTCGTTTCTAATCAAATATATGTAGCTAAGTGTACGAATGGGTTTTGCTCATTGACAATATATGGATATATCTTCAGAGGTGTACCTTAGTGCAGAACAGATGGAGTGGCATCACAGGCTGGGCATTTCATAGATGTATATATTACGGACAAATTCGGAATCCCGGAGAGACCGTGATCTGCCATGGAAAATCGAGATGTGCCTACCAGTTTCGGGCAAAACCCAATGTAACTTTGTATTTTGGGATGTTGTCGGGCAAGTCATGATCCTACCGATCGTTTTCGGGAAAATCGCAGATCAACCAATACGAGTGATTATCCTACGTCTGTATATGCTTCAAAAGTTTTTAATCAGTTTATTGAAATATAAAATAAAGATGTACAGAAGAAGGTAAATAAAAATATTATTGCCAATAAAATTTTGTTCCAAAAGTTATTTTTGAATTTTTAGAATTACAACTTGAAACATTACGAAAGACATTTTGAAAATAAACAATAAACATTAAAAACATAAAATTGATGAACATAAAAATATTAATTAAAAATTACGTAACTACTCATGTAAATGTATCTTCTCTAAAAAAATCTACAGCGTAGTGAAATAAAATAATATGAAGTAAAATAATAGTATTATTTGAAGAATCTAAAGATTTATAAATGACACAAAATGTTTAATTATAAACATAAAACAAAAATAAAAACGGAAAGTATGAAAAGTTATAAACGAACTCACAGTTCACTTGTTGGTGCACTTAAGAGACGAATGACACTTTCATTTGCCTTTCATGCGGTTTGCGTACCAGGTACTTTTTTATTTGAATATTTCTTCTTGCAAGAAGAGTGAACGTACCCTGCCACCAGTACGCGATGTTTTTAGCTTGTTTCTCTGAGACTTATTTCTTTATTTCCACACGTCTTGCAATGAAATATATAAATAAAATATATATATAGCATTCTGCTGGATTTGCTAAGTGATAAATAATCTCACCGCGATTTGCCCGGTCAGGTCCATATATGCAACTGTAAACCGGGGGTTACCCGAAACTAGTAGGCACATCGCGATATGCTCGTGCAGATGGCGATCTCTCCAATGTCGGTTACAGCCCGTAACATATATACCGAATTGCGGTAAATGCCATTTAGGGCACGTGATTGGTTTAGAGATGATTTTCAGATTGCGAGTAGGTGAGGCATATTGGAAATTCACTTGACGGGGACACGTATGCATTGCTACACATATAAGTCATTTTAATGTTTCGGTGTACTCTTTGCGGCACAAGTTCTCTTCAATTGTTCAATCTGTACAATCGAAATCAGACAGTAGGTTAAAGCAGTGACTCTGTATGATGTGCAGTTGTGTGTGGCCCGCCATCAGGATTAGTGGTTAGATCATCATACCACTATTACCAGCGATTCTCTGACATTTGAGGAACTGTCGAAGTATTTAATTCTCTTCAGAAGTGAATACATCGCGAATTAGTATTTAAACAGAATCTCCATTAATCCGTGAAAAGGAAATTCTTGCTCTCCTTTGGAATCAAGTGTGATGCTTGCAAAACTACGGTAAACGTTCTCGTGGAATGCCGGATTCTAGAGAGACTCAACAGTTATTATCCTTTCATAAAGACATTGCCAACAGAATCTATCTCAAGCACCATTCTTTGAAACTTTCTTTCTTGTAGCTGCTTCAATATACAATGGAGGTTGGCCTAATGAAAATCTCTCCGTTCCGTCTGGAAGTAATTTTCCTACAGCAGTCTTCTTCAGCTGTTTTGGTTATTTTATTGGCTTATCCAGGTCTGCGACCAAATTATTCTCTAAGTTCAACCTGTCTTCAAAGTGTTGACATACCATTTTGTGAAACATGCAATGCTCTGGAAATTTCCGTGTGTGTTTGTTTTCAATCAATCACTCTTAACCACTGACATCATATATAAGGAATCTTCTGACATAATTAGCTGAACATGGGGATTGAAGCGAAAGTGCAAATATTCTAGAATAAATTCAGATTTCGATCAGTCTTGCACCACTTTTAAAGACGTCCTAATTTGCATGGCCTACAAGCAGCAAACGTAAATGCGCGATAATCTTCCCCACAGAGAAATATGCGAATTCGCCGCTATATAGCGTAATAATATATCTACTCCGGCAGATAACGACATTTGTGTAGGCAATATTTTAATTTTGAGCCTCCATGTATTTACATATCGCATAATGGTGTCAGGAGTGTACGTGTGATTTTTCTTTTTATTAAGACTGCCATGCCATTCAAAAAGGAATCAACGAAAAACAATTTTAATTGAGCCGCTAGCGGAATTACCCACTTTACAGATAAATAATTTCTAGCATTAAAACTTGACTATGTTTAATTGAACACTTTCATATAAAAATTTACTATGCTATATTACTGGAGCAAATTACAACCACAAAAATTCACCCAACATTGCAAACGAAATCTTGATTAAATTTATTAGGTATTTCATACGCTTGACACAATGGTTTGTGCGCAGTTACGTCTGAAATATGATCTGGTTTCTTACACAAAGTTAACTCATAACCATTTTGATGGGTTTCTTCATCCAGAGTAGCACATTTTTTCGAAGAATCAAAGAGAGAAACAAATTTCGACCTTTTTTCTTATCGTTATTGAAATGTTTAGTTATGAATTATATCTTGCTGATCACGAAAACGATAATGAATTTGTTATATTGGTTCTTATATTTCGAATTAAAAAAAGGCCCTTTCCAATACACACATAAGATATGTATTATTTACATGGCATTAAGATATATATATATATATATATTTACAAACTTTCTTGTCTTAGATACGACTCTTTTTGACTTTTGCTTTTATTCAGTACTTGGGAATCCTTTTTTATAAAATCCAGCAATTACCAGCTGACATGGCGGAACTCCGTTTACAATTATACTTCTGCTCTTTCGCCAGAATTACCCATTCTCGTAATTACCTGACTCACAAGTAAACCTTGGAATTTTATGAAACATGATTTCAAATTAAAATAATGCTTAACTTAAAATGATTAGATAAAGGATCTACTGATTACGGTATTTCGGATTAGTACTTACAACTCCAACATCTCACATTTTTGTCAGAAAAGTTATTGCTTCCTAATGAAAAGCTGGCTAGAAATGTAGTCCTAGTTGGGCATCCGACTTCTTCAAACGTATTGTTCTGAAATATGCGAGAATAAAGAAAAACTGACTTTATATAAATTTCTTCTCATACTTTTTACTAAAAGCTAATTTCAAATTAAAAACGTTAAAAATTGAAAGCTAACTAAACATAACAGGAATTTATTAAACAGAGGAACCATGGTATTCAATAACGATACGATTAGAAAAAACTGTAAATGTTCAGTTAATAGCAATATAACAAAACGTGAGCTGAAGACTTGAACAGAGCTAATATCTGATTTTCTTGTATTCATTCTTCCAAACTGGAATCAAAACGAACTTCAGAAAAAAAAATCGTGGGAGCCTATTTTATATATCAGAATTTCTTTTGCAAATTTTGACGTGTGAGGTAAAACCAAAGTCGTGGAATAAAATGTTAAGTGTTGCCACCTTTTGTGGGTTCTAAGATATTGGTTCAGACCTGATAAAAGAGAAGCACATTTAAATAAGTTAATATAGAGGACCTATGCACCAACAATATAGAAAATAGTACAACTATAAGGTTAATTCGAATTTATTCGGGTAGAATAAAAATCTGTTTTCCAAGCTTTCGCATATCAACCAAAAAGCATTTTCAAAGAAGACAGAATGAAAGTGCACTGCTGTCATGCAGTTTCTGCCTACGTCATTGAAAAAAGCGTTATTTGGTTGATATGCCAAAGCTCGGAAAACTGATTTTTATTTTTCGCAAATAAATTCGGATTATTAACATAGCTCTATTGTTTCGTACATTAAAATGTGATTTGCCTTATTTCACAAGCAGGTTTTTGAATGTTAAACGATAAAGAGTTTTAACTCTTACAATTTTTGAGCAGAGACTCGAAACTTTCTTTAACTTCCTGTAAGAACGAAATGTATTTGTCAAAATGCTTTCCATGGAAAGAGAGTTCTTCAAAGAAATAATTTCGATCTTTCAAATTTGGACCGTTTTTGTCAGATGCATATCAGACGACACTCTTATAAAGGAAGCAATCGGTATTTATTGATCAAAATAATTGAAACTCCTGAGAACAGCACATAATGATTTAAAAAAAATTAATAATTATAATAATAATAGTCACTCCAATGCATATTTATATTAAAAAACACAGTAAATACACAAAAAAAATGAAAGTAATCAAATATTGCGATATTTCACCATCCATGAATTGAATTCCATATAAGATATAAAAACATGGCTAAAATAATTCTTTTCACGTGCAATCACAGGAAGCACTTTGGGATATCATGAATGTTATAATTCTATGTGATAAAGACTGAACTCATAGGGATGCGTTTACACCGAGCACATACTTGGAAGTGTAAGAAATTTTACCTGCATCACTATTACTAAAAAGAATTAAACCATAACAATTTTTAAGTATAATGGTCCACGTGTTTGTCATATAAATTTTAGGATATCTGGCAATACAAAAGTAACAGTTTTGACAGTAAAATGTACTTCTTTCAAACAGTTGACACCATCTGTCCAACTGTAAGGTAAGTAAAATCTCACCAGCAATTTGACTCTGGTAGCAAACTTGACAGTATAATTGTTACTATTAGTACGGCAGATATCATTTTGAACATTCCCCAAAATTTTCAATAAAAATGCCCAATCTATGGCATGCAGCTTTTATTCTTATGGTCATTAGTTTCTATATGTCACAAATTGCTCCAAGTGCATGCTAGAAATTTCATATCAAGAAAAGATATATTTTCCACTTACCGTAATAAATATATTTATTTCCAGATTATTAATTAGCAGTAGCAGTAGAACAGTCATTTATGTCCATCTGTTTACGAAATTGTCCCTGGTAAAAGCTTCCTCGTAATCGCATCATCTCGGCTACAACCTTCAGCTTATCTGACGGCGATATAGTTCGAGATACTTTAATACTGTTGGATAGAGCGGCTATTTTTTTATCTACGACTTGTAAAATATTTAATTAGACGAAATTTTAAACGTTGTTTTGTCACTCAGAGAATGCCTTATATACGGAAACAAAGTACCGACGTGGAATAAGTTTTTCAGAATTAAACAAAATACAAAGATTATTTTTTTAAATATTGTCATTTAACCAATTCCCCTGCTAATCAAGGTCGAGGGTATTTAATTTCAAATATCCTCAATTGAACTCATTTGTTTATCGAATGTAATGTTAGATTGATAGAAATCAGTATTTCGTCATTGCTACTATGATAAATAATAAGAAATTCAGAGGAGCTAGCAGTAACAATATTATCAGTAAGAATTAAAATTATGTCCGACTTGAATTTACATTAAGCAGTTTAAGAAAAATATGAAAACATTGATGAAGAATAAAGTCTGAATACTAAAGTATATCTTTCAACATAGCATTTTTTTCGTAAATAGGAAATTATATCAACATTACACTTAATACCAATAAGTATGCACGAAAAAATTGTAACTGTAACCGACGGAGCTAATATACAGTCTTTGCAATTATCAAAAGAAATCTGACAAAAATGTAAATTAATGTTGACTGCAAATATATCATTTCCAATGAGGGCTCTTTGCAAGCACTTTGTGTGCATGAGTGGAGGCCATTGGCTTCCGCAACTCCTCTGGTAGAGAGCGAATGGGTTTCAGGTCCCCACCTTATTTAGCTGTTTAACGTCCGTGTGTAGAGACTAGAATATGTAAGCTACCCGAACTCTTACATTAGTCGAATAGATACACCGCCTTCTACGAGGATTTGCAAAGAAACGATTATGGCAAACACTTAGTCGATTTTTTTATTGTGATCGCGTCAGATTTCTTTATCGACTGAGATTTGGCAATAAAAGCATTGCGCAATGAGTTTTTTTTTCTTTTTGCTTTCGCAAGTGCTCCATTTAATAGGTTCCAGTGCGCATGGCCTATCGTAAATTGCATTCTATTAGCCATTATGGCTTTTATGGGTTAGACGAACAAATCTGTTCAATTTGGCTGGACAATTTTTATTTCTTCTTGCAAGGGACATTATATTTGTAAACATCCACTTCTGTAATTCCTTCAAAATATTTCTAATAGGCATGCAAGATAATACTTATTAGCAGTAGTAATACACAATAATATACTCTTCAGCTGTATCCATAAATTTCTCGGACATCCATTAAAGAGTTAGTCCAATGCAAAGTAAAAAGTCCATTCAAGTTTTATCACTTTGTAATCTTTTTATATCAGTGGACAAGATTCAAACAGAGTTTTATACATAAGTTTTTAACCCAAAATGAAATATGCCTCGTGCCATCTTAGAGTTCCTTTAATTCTGTTTAACACATGTTTTTTTGGAAAATTAATTTCTAGATTCCTTCTTACGAGTGCGTATTTTATTTAAAAACACAGTTTATAATCTAATAACCGGTTCTTTTGTTACAATGTGGATGATATTAAATAAGTGATTTTCCAAAATCATAATATCATGTACATTTACTCTTAGCCAGAGTTGGCTGAAGAGCGTTTAAATTCTAGAATAACACAAAATAATTTTACCTACTTTGGTGCGGAATTAAAAACTAATATCTCATTAAATTACTGAACTTTAATGATTTTTTAAATTAGTGTAGTGGATATATGTATTTTTTTTATATTTCTTCACTAAAGGTATATAAATAAAGAAATACATGGGGTAAAATTTATAATTCTGTAATCTGAAAGAGGCCAATTTTCAATAAACTTACATTAAAAAAATTGTTTCTATCAAAATTAAATCTTCTGTGTCATATCGGTAATTTTTTCAGAACAGTATATGGATTAAAGGGTAAGGATTCATGGATATCATTAAACTCGCCTTGGTTTTGCAGATGACGTACACCTTTAACGCTCGGAACTTGATCCAGGAATTTGCTGGCAAGAGTAAGGAAATGTGATTAAAATGAACTTTTAGAAGACAAAACTGGTGTACGATGCTTTTACAAGAAATAAAGATTTATGGATTCCTGGGAAAAAGTTGGAGATAAACGATGCCTACAATTAACTTAAACAGTAGATATCAAGCGAAGGTCACATTGATAAAGAAATTAATCGATATATCAAACTTGGTTGGAGATCTTTTCGAAGGAACAGCATACTTTTAATGAGCAAAGCAGCCATTATGTCTTAAAAGAGAAGGGTTTGATCAATGCATCCTTCCAGTGCGTACATACGGAGCAGAAATGTGGACCTTAACTACAAAACACATACAAAGACTACACACAACTGAAAGAAGCATGGATAGGTGCACACATAGTGTAACCAGAAGAAAAAAAACTCTTAAATAAGGAAAATATCAAGAGTGGAAGACATCATGCTTGGAATGAAATCCCTGAAATGGCAATTGGTTGGATATATTTCCAGAAGTACGGACCATCGACGAACAGCCGAACTTTCAAACTGAATTTCAAATGGGGGAGAAAGACTCAGAAGAATACCACATGAAAAATGGCTGAATGAAAATCGAAAACACGTTCGAGTGACACGGAGGAGGCTGACTCAAAACAGGCAGTTGTGAAAGAAACTTAGGTTGACCTTCATCAATCAGTGGATTGATAATGGTTGACAATTGTGATTAATTATGATACCATTTAAAAACGTGAACCAAATGATATAACTTCTGCTCATTTAATTTTATACAGTTCTAAATTATGGCAAATTTTGGGCAGAATATCTAAAATTCGCAGAAGAATACAGCATTACTTTTTTTTATAACAGTTCACATTTTTACCTAACAAATGAATGCACTGTAAAAGCAATTACCTTTTCGTTCACTATCATGTCTGTACAATGAATAACGTCCATGTGTGATCAAGAAAATCCGTCAGGAGCGTGAATAATTTTATCTTATGAACACTTTTCATAAAATTGCTGTAAAATATTTAATTACACTATTTCATTAATATTTTTTTATGTGCTGGTACCTATTTCGTGTAGCTCAATATTTGCGAATACGTCTAAAAGGAATAAACCTTCCAATTCTTTAGTAAACAACTTTCTCTTGCAAATGAAAGGTGCTAAACATTAAATTTCTGAAAAATGTTCTATTGCGTATATAAGCTCTTGAACCGTAGAAAATGTTGTATAGAAATTAATACATCTTTCAAATGAATATCTCCTGAATTGTCATTTATGAGCAAATTAATGAGTTACTTTACCGTTGATTATTCATGTACAACACATCAGCCGATCCTTAAATCTAGTTTTGGTACATTATGACCGACACGTACTTAACTTTACAGAGATAGTTCATATATTTCCAAGGATAAATATTCACGGGATGTGAACCTTCTTATGACCTGAAAGGCGTGTGAGAAGTGTTGGTTTACAACTAGGAAGTCCTAAGTGCCTAAATGCACATAGTTGATAATACGTGGCTAAGAAAATAAAACTATACTTCCTAATTATAGTAGCGAAAATACAGTTCATCACGTGTTTACACTAGCAGTTTAAGCAGAAATTGATTGGTTCACAGTAATATTAACAGAAGCACATTACAAGTAGCAAAACTAACGTGTTTGATACCAACTTCAGAATGTAGGCCTACATCCGTTGCCGTCTGGCATATTCTGCACGAGAATAAGTACAAGCATCTGACAAGACATATTACATTGCGAAAGGTAAAAACATGAATTGAATTAAAAGGTATGAACGAAATATAGGAAGGCGAAATATGAATGAAATGAGAACTTTAAGATCTATTTAGTAGTAAAATCCAACCAAGATGAAAATGATGAAAACACGGAACCTATCTCCATTCTACTCTTGCTACTACTATCCATACATGTTTTAGCAAGTTTTATGCCTTCATTAGTGGATAAAAGATTTCAAAGGTACTAAGTTCCCAGCAGTTAACCCTGATGTAATATTACAAGCTTGAATCAAAGACTGTATGTGATCTTCAGCATATTAGTGATGAACTATTATACCTTACCGTGCAGTTCTTGCATATCGCCATTTGTGGGGACCTCGCTGACATATTCGCTTCGCCGGTTGGCCAAGCCAAGCAAGCAAAGTTTATCTGACTTCTGTTTAATCATACGTTGATTTTCAGATTGTAAAAGGTATATCCATGCATGTGGAATATCTGTAGGTGAAATAATTGTTACAATATTTCCTTTTATATGTTTCAAAAATCAGAGATCCTGAGGTGAGAATATGTCTATCAGATCGATTTGATGCAAGAATTTGAACATTTTCCCAATCAGGTTCGGCATTATGTTTGATACAATAATGAATAAGTGATGTTTTGGACCTAGTAATACTAATGTTCTTTTAATCGAGTAATAAAGCGTCTCTTGGTACCACCGATGTGATAGAACCTTATTGATTGGTGTTAGTTTTTTTGGGATACAACATACGCCCGATTTATCAATTACGGACTTGTCATTGTTGGTTAATAAGGCACCATTATCAGTGATAGTTTCAGGCAAAAATATTTGATGCTCTGCGCATTCTCTCTTTAACAAATTGGTAATAGATGGTAAAAAAGGAATTGATAAGTATGCTTTATACTCACTTTATTGCACAAGTATTTATCGTTATTTTTTATATTGTTTAAAAATGGAAGTAATCAGTATTCTACTATAACCAACTGATTCTGCAGTATTCTTGAACCACTGTAATTCAGTCTGTTCCAATTGTAAGGAAGAATAATGTGTAATAGCTCTTTTGATGTAGTACGAAAAAGTAGATGTTTTGTATTTACACGGATGCAAAGAATCAAATGGGGTCAATGCTGTTACAAAAGTTGGCTTTCTAAAGACAACATATTCTATACCGCAATAAACCCAAATCCAAAAAAATTAGTTTGTTGTCGATTTCATCCTCTAATGTAGTCCTAATAATGGGATAAATTCTGTTAAATGTATTAATGAACTTATTACGTTTTCCTCTAGAATGTTGCCAGAAGAGAAGAATATCGGTTACGTAACTAAGATATAAACAAGGTAAGTCCAGGTTAGATTGTTTTAAATTTATTTTCTGAATATGGTATAATACTGCTTTGGCGAACACGCAGGAGAGTGAGGACCTCATTGTGGCACCAACGATTTGTTTATATACTATCTTATCGTATGAAAAATAATTGCTGTTAGTAATAATTTTCAAATACGAAATAATGCTGTTCATTTCTTTAACTTCAATTCCCTCTATTGATAACTGCTGGTTAATTAAATGAATAGCTTCTTCAGTCTGAGCATTCGGGTAAAGTACTACCATATCAAGGTTAAAATAGTTAGTTGAAATTTTGAAAGCTTGAATTTTATGTATTAATTTGATTGAATTTGATGTATTATAAACATGATTGTTATATAATGCTTTTAGGTACTGATAAACGGCCCTTTCAAGATTGATAGTTGCATTAATATAATCAATCTAATAGGGTGATTTGCTTTACGTGTTTTAACTTTACCAAAGACATTCGGAGTACATGCACCAATGCGTAGGTATGCTTTACGTTTTATTTCTGTAGGCAGGTTACTATGATTCTTGAAAGTAGATCCTTGCCTTATTACACTTTCAATAAGATCTTTATTAATCTTCACCACCTGTAAATCCTCAATAGCTATTTTCATTTTCTGTTGGTAGTCTTCTTTATTCATGATAACAAGTTGTTTGCATTTGTCAGTCACGATAAATTTAATAACAGGGTTGTTCTTAAATTCAAGTAGTGTCTTCCGTTTATATTTAATAGGATTTTTTCTTGCTGTTGGGCATTCATTTTATTTTAAAATATCATTATTTAATATCTAATAGGATTTCTTTTACTAGCAGGTAACTCCTGCATAAGGTCTTCAATATGTGGAAACATAATTTCTGGTTTTGGTTTGGGCCTACTATTTGCAAACGTGACTCCTCTTTCTAAAGCTTTCTCTTGTAGACCTGAACGTACATAGTTGGACTCATTAATGAACATGGTGTTATTAATAGGTATTTTGTTGTTTTTATGACATTTTATGCTCTTCTCCTCAAGTAGTTTTTCACATTTTTTTTAATGTTTATCACGAAGACTTAAAATGAGACTATCAATAGTAGCATACATTTTAATAAACTCTATATTTCGCCTATACACCTGTAAGTTCAGAGCCATGCATTTGTTATACAATCTGTAATTCTGATTGCTCAAGACCTTCAAGGTATTTCTTTTGCCCCTGATAACGGCTCGTAGTCTTTTGACTTCAACAAGTGTTAATAACATTCTTGTCCTTAGTGTTGAATGGTCTTTTTTGAGAAATACAAATTCATCGTTCTTCGTGAAGGATAGATACAAAAATCGTAAATACGTGAATCAAAAACTTGGGATGATATTGACACTATAAAAACTCATTATTTTATGAAATAGACAACCAATAATATTACCATGTATCCTAAATTAAAAATAAATATTTTGAATTGTAATGGCAATGAATTTATTATAAACGCCCATGTTGCTTCTTAAAAATATATACCGCAACAATGTTCTGTATAATGGTGTAGAAACGACATATATTGAATGCTTTTGTTTTTGAATTTGTGCACTGAACATGTCGGTGAGAATATTTGAATCTAATTCAAGCGCAGTGTTCATGATCGCGGTACATATGATTTAAAAGGATGCATTAAAACTTCCTGAAATTTAAAATAAAAGTGTTCATTTCTAATATTGCAGATATTCCGCATTAGTGAAGCCTTTCTGCATTATTTGGCAGTTAATTGAGGTATCCATTTAACCGTAAAGTTTAAAATTATATACCACAGTACCATGCCAAGATGAACTACATATATAGGACAACTGATTTAAGAAATTTTGGCATTACACAAAATGATTCAAGTATTCACTTTCAGCAAAGGGACCCCTATGCGACCCCTTTGTGAGAGGACTTTGTATAACGTGCTGTTAAACAGAATCGCCGTCCTTGTTTGTTCTTAATTGTTTAGTATTCATCTCGTCTGGTGTCTGGTGCCTTTTATGATTTTGTGAATGGAAATTTTTGTCATGGTAGTGGAAAAAAAATCCTCCGAACCTTCACTTGTTTTCTATGCGTGACATCAAAAGCTTAAAAATTACTCTACGTACGTTGCATATCACTTCCGGCTAAAATAAAAAAAATAACAGCTTTTAAACCGTTTTTATTTTATTACACTCTTTGAATTTCACTTTTCAGCTCATGGACTCGACAAAGACCTTTTGTTGAACTTACCGTGTTTGAAATTTTCTAATATTTCACAGAAATGGTGATAAGTGCAGTGTTTGGCACCAGTTACCTAACTTTGGCTATTCTAAAAAGTGTTGAGGTCTAGCCGCTTCTTCTAATATCCAAAGTCTGCTATAAGGGCAGAGATAGAATTTAAAATATGTGAAGCTAAAACGATTAACATTTCAAGAAGGGGTGCTTCATTCTTCAATATCGGAAAGGAGCTAGCTACATTTCTGCCTCTTTTCCTGCCGCATTCAAGTGTTATTCTGTTGTCATCTGGGTACTTTATCGAAAGAATCGAAGCCTAATGGTAACGCTGCTCAAATTTTAGGGTGTTTTGATATTGTATCTCTGTACTCCTCAATTCAGGTGAAAGAAGCTACGAACACACTAAAGCAAGCGCTCGCCGTTTCTTCGCTTTACACAGAAAGTACACTAATGTAGATAATCCAAACTCTTGACCTCGTTACTAATGCAAACTATTTTAGTTTCTAAAACCATACCTTCCAACAGATCAAAGGGATCCCAATACGCTTCTCCCTTTCTGAAGTACTGGCCAAAGCAATCCTGCGACCCCTAGAAGCCCAGATACTCAGCGCACCTGGACCAACCCAGTATACTCAGCGCACCTGGACCAACCCAGTATACGTGCCTACGATACGCAGATGACGTTTGCTTTATCTAGACAAACACTAGGCTAGAACTAAACAAGTTTTTCACCACCATCCATTTGGAATACCCTGCCATAAAATTTACTATGGAGCGAGTAAAAAAATTGATCCCTACCGTTCCTGGATGTATTGGTCAAGATGACGCCATCCGGGAATCTCAGTACTAGGGTCTACTACAAACCTACATATGTTCCTAATGTTCTACTGCCTTCTCCATCGTTCCCCAAGCAGAGAAATATAGCCCTTTTCCGTCACAGAGCCAGGCGAGCATTCTGCCCTCACATCAGACAACGCCACACTCCACGCAAGCTTGATGCCTTGAGGTCTTAAGCCTTTTCTGCAGGATACCCACCCAGGATGGCCGATCAGATCATCCACCAGAAGAGGTCTAATCTCGTATCCCGTAGCACCGGACTACCTAGCCAAAAACTACATTACATCGGCTCATGCAATTACGTACCAGGGTTAACGTATTTCTGGAAAATTTCACTTAAAAAACTTAGTTTCGGCATAGGAATTACGGCACTTACGATAATCGTGTGTTGCATCGCATCCACAAGAAACACTGCCGAGTATACACTATACCCCTTTCAGCAGAAGTATACACTATAACCCTTTTGTATCCAGACGGAACGACCGAAATCTTTGTGGGAATGACCAAAAAATCCTTAAGACTAAGATTGCAGGAGCACCAGAGAGATGTCAAAAAAGGACTACTCGCGACGGCACTAGCACGTGAAGTCGCCAACAATTCTTCAACACCTTTGTAGGGACATATAAAGAAAATCGCACAATACTCGACTGCCAGAGCCACCCTCCTCAAAGAGAAAATAGGAATTCTGTCCTGGCACGGGATATGCAACGAAGAAACATCAATGGACCTTCCACATGTGTGGCGAACGCACTTGAATACACGCGCCCTAAATCACATATCTCGAATATGATGCGCACGTTCTACAACAAATCTAAGAAACTTTCATTTTTGAATACATAACTGGGACCCTGTTTTTGTTTTTGCTTTTGAATAACACTTCTGCCTAAAGAAGCCACCCGTGGTGGCGCAAGCCAGCGTTTTGTTCTAGTTTTGGTAATATTACACCAATAAAAAACGGATTTCAGCAATTTGTTAATAATTACTGGTGTATACCTACCCAATTTATTCCGGTAAGAGGATTTTGAATACAGTGATATTTTTAGACTTTGTAATATTCATACTCTTGTTAGAAAACCTGCATGTACATAGGCCTATCGCATTCTACTTTCGTCAACAACAGAAACTCTAAGTACAGTACCAATTTTTATAATTTTACATACTCTAAAAACAGTTCGTGTCAAATGTATTTTTATATACTGTATAGTACATACGAAGGTAATTTGTTCAGTAGAAAGCAAAAATCGTATTATTCGTGCACATTTACCCGGTAATTAGCACACTTAATCGAGAATTTCCTGTATTTCAAATATAACAAGATGCCCCAAAAAACCCATTGCTACAGGCCATATGGCTTACTTTAAGGTCTCAGGTGATCATTAGCTCACTTTCAAAGAACATATCCTCAGTTCAGGTGAAAACATTTAACACTGTTACAATAGTATTCATCAAACAGAGATACTCGCTCTTTCCACGTTTATAAGTGAGTCCCGGAAAAATTCTCATTGGCCGCCAAAGGGAGTCGAACCCAGGGTCTTCCAGTTACGCGTCGGATATGCTTCCGCTATCCGACTCCCGGTGGCGGCCAGTGAGAATTTTTCCGGGACTCACTTATAAACGTGGAAATAGCGAATATCTCTGTTTGATGTTCCTGGTCCACGTTAAATGTCTTTATTAATTATTCATTCGCCTTCTAATTATTTCTTCAGTTGCTGCTTATCATCATCTTTGGTGAATACACAGCATTGTGCGGGGCTCCAAGAAGCAACCTGCCAAATTGGTTTGGCAGTTAGCGTGTGTGAGTCTGGAGGAATTCGTGGCCACTGTGGTGTAGCGGAGGCATATCCGGCGTGTAACTGGAAGACCCTGGGTTCCACTCCCGGTGGCGGCCAATGAGAATTTTTCCGGGACTGACGAATAAACGTGGAAAAGAGCGAATATCTCTGTTTGATGTGTCTGGTCCACATTAAATGTCTTTATTAATAGTTTTCATATTTTCTGTTTCTAGTTTCATACTGAGAACTAATAAAGCTCTCCAATATTTCAATTACTTTATGTAATTCAAGGGCATTGTATCAGAATTTTGAATTATTTTTTGAAAACGTTTCCACCAATTACTTTTAACTTAAATTTGAAACAAATACCTTTCGACAATTTTTTTTTCTATTTCGCAATATATCCTCCAGCTGTGTTCTAAATTACGGAATTTGATATAAACTGGTGTGCAAAAATTAAGAACATGGCGGTTTTCCGAATGTAACGTCGTGCAGAAGTGCTCCACATCGACTCAAATCATACCAAAAGATCTCCAAGATGTAAGAATAAGGGACAAGTGAGCAAAGCCGTCCAAACAAGGAACCTGAAGGATACAAAGACACTTTATTAAAAAGTTAGCTTCGAGCACAACTGGACAGAAGACAGAAACGGCCATGTGACAGGCGGCTGCCAAGAAAAATCCAGTCTTTAGTAGGGGATATAATCACCCCTGACTGCGTTGCAAGGTTTACAACGTCTGTCCATGCTGAGGACGAGGTTGTCAAAAAGCTGTTGAGGCATCGCGGCAAATTCCTCTTGTAGTGCCAATCGCAGCTGCGGAGATCATTGCTGGCGGCTGGTGACGTGCTGCCAAGCGTCTCCCGAGAAGGTCCCACGCGTGTTCAACTATATTTAGCTCCTCGTACCTTTCGGGCCAATTCATACGTTGAATATCTTCACTCTCCAACAGCTCTGCGAAAGCCACTGTACGATGAGGTGTAGCGTTGTCGTCCATGAAAAGGAACGCAGGACCGACAGCACTTCTTAAGCAGACGCATGTGAGGCAGGAGAACCTCGGTACAATAGCGGACACCAGTGAGTGAACCTCCTTGGAAGGTGTGGAGGTCAGTACGGTTACCAAGCATGATACCGCCCCTAACAAAAACTCCGCCACCTCCAAACCCGGTCCCTTTCGATGATGTTGGAGGTGAGATTGCTTGTTCTCTGCTCTCTCCAGATGTGTATACGCACAGAATCACTCGTCAGACTAAATCGTCTCTCATCCGTAAAGAGAACTTGATTCCATTACTGATGTGTCCAGTTCTTGTGTTTGCTGGCACCACAGAAACCGCCGTCTCCGATGAGCAGGCGTTAATGGCACACACCGTACTGGTCGTCGTGCAAATAAACCACCTATGAGCAGCCTCCTGGCCACGGTAAAATGCGATAGCGGACGTCCAGTTGTCTGTTTCATGTGCCTTGCGATTTCTCCCGCTGTCTGCCGGCTGTCTCGTCTCGCCTGTAGGACAATATATCGGTCGTCCGCCGCCGTGGTTGCTCGCGGGACGACCATTGCTAAACTCTCGGACAGATGTTGCCGTCGTCTGAAATGCTCTCCAAGCTCGTGACACGATGCTGTGAGCGATTCCGAACTCCTCGGCCACACAAGTCACACTTCGACATTCTTCCAACTTCCCAAAGACGTGACTTCTGGTTAAGTCATCAAGATATCGTCTACTGGATTGCTTGTTGGCCATATCACACGGTGGCAGCAACTAGATGTCGTTCAAACCGATGTACACCGTAAAATAGCTTTCCCCGAATTGCTCAGCGCACACCGCCCGTGTGCTATATACCTTTTCCGACATTGCCCCCCTGCATGACATGCTGCATTTATGCGCATTCCCTACCGTACCGGACCCTACTCTATCTCTTGTGTTGTCTTTCGGTCCGTTCTGCTTGCTCGTTCGGCTGTTACTCTAATTTCTCATCTTCGTCCTTAATTTTTGCACACCAGTGTAATATGGCTGAATCTTTTGGCTGTTGTGTTTATTTCTAAAAACTCAAGTCTTTTTCTGAATATCAAAAGAAGAATATGTTATTAACGCAAATTTAACTTTTTTGTTGTAAAGGCATTATGCTATCTTTAAATCTTGAGGAGAGAAAAGGTCAAAATATATTTTTACGTGGAATTGAAATGAACATTTTTGTTTAATTCAGAAATATTTTTTTTTCGTAAATATTTCCTTTAATTATTAATTTCCCTGTATTCAGTATGTAAGTTTAACAATTTAATTTACATGATGTAACATAAAAGGGTAATCGAAATAATAGGTTAACTCAAAGCTTCACGGCAGCTCGAAATCCTACATATCCCATAAGAACAATGTATTTCTTGAAATCCAGAGAAAAGTTTAATGACGTTAGGTTTCAAGCACTTTTTGCTGAAAAAAATAATTGTTTATTACACTGAAGTGCCAAAGTCATGGGACATCAGTATGCAAA
This sequence comes from Macrothele yani, assembly GCA_039090855.1. Lineage (NCBI taxonomy): Eukaryota > Metazoa > Arthropoda > Arachnida > Araneae > Macrothelidae > Macrothele > Macrothele yani. The sequence continues at coordinate 50,049,445 of CM077033.1, read as the reverse complement.
TTTTAATTGGCGCTGCAGTCGTATAAATGCTTCGACGCACGCCACGATATTATCAGTTGCGAGTTGTAATCTCCTGAGTCGGGATTAAAAACCGCCAGTAGGATTACTTCAAGCCGACGTGAATTATCAGAGCTTAAAGGAGGCATGGGAGTGGGAGCTAACCTGATGGGATATTCCATTTCCGAAATTGTGCAAACATTCAGCATTCCGCGATCCACGGTGTCACGTGTGTGCTAGAATACCTCATGGCAGATACTACCACCTACCGTGTACGACGCAGTAGGCGAACTTAGGTGCTGAATGATCGTAACTAGTATTGTCTGACCAGTGCTGTCCATGCTAACAGACAAGCGACCCTGGCTAAAATATCATCCATATTAAATGCAGGAAATACCACAGGCGTATTCATCTGGTTAGTTCAACGTACTTTACCGTCCATAGAGTATGGGGGCAGAAGAACACCCAAAGGGTTTTTGTTAGCACCACGACATCAGAGAAAGCGCATCATCTCGGATCGTGAATACGGCAATTGGAACTTGGAGAAGACTGGAAACATGTGGCGTGGTCCGATGATTCATGCTACCAGTTGTTTCGAATTGATGTTAAGATACGGGTGTGTCGTAGATCCAAAGAGGCCACGGTTCCAAGCTGTCAACAAGAAACTTTGTAAGTTGGGGTTAGTTCCATACATGTGTGAGTGTCTTTATGTGGTACGCCTTTTTGTCCCCCGGGTCTCGTAAACACGTCATTAACCGGTAATATATTATTGCTCTGCTGGATGATCCTTTTCAGCCCTTCAGCTACTTCAGGTACCCCAACAACGATGGGATTCTCCAGGCGGATAATGCACCATGTTATTGGGCCCAGGTTCTTCAAATTTGGTTCAAAGAGCATTCTGGGCATTTCCGACGGATGGTGTGGCTACCATATTCGCCCGACATGAACCTAACAGAGCACTTATGGGGCTTAGTGGAAAGTTTCATCCGCATCCAAGATCTTCCATCAACAAATACCAGGAAATTCTGGATAGATATTCAGACGGAATGGCTCAACACCACTTTAACAGTCTTCCGGCCACTTGTAGAATCGGTGCCACGTCTAGGTGCTGCGTTTCTCCAAACTAGAGGAAGTCGTACGCGATACTAGGTACGTATCTCATGACTTTTGGCACTTCAGTGTTAACACTCCATGATAGAAAGGGTCGCTTAAATGTTTCTCAAATGGCTCTTTAGGACTTTGTAATTCACCGAAGAAGCGTTTCAGAAGATTTGTTTCTCATCAGAACTTCACCTCTCCGATCAGAAAAATGTCTGCTAACAATCAAAATTATTTTCTTTTTCCGTACGGCCAAGTTAAACATTTTCCCTTTTAATGCTTGTTTTGGGTGAGTGGAATGCTGTCGCCGAAATTTAAATCAATTACATTATTCCAGAACAAAGAAACTTTCGGAAATATCACTGCCTCTGATCAGCAAGTCAGGCCACTGAGAAAATAAGGACTTTTAGTGGAGACAAAAATTTCGAAATTTCGTTTTCTTGAAATTCTTAGACCTTCGATAGTACCATATATTCATTGTAAGTAATGTATTATACATTATGTTTTTACTTTTATTTTAAACAATTCCGCTGTCTTACATATTTCTTCTCTCGCATGAACATCTTCCATTAGGTAGTCCGCGATTCTTTGGGCTTCCACAATATCAATAGTTGATAAGGAACATTTGTTACAATACATCAGAGACAGTATATGTCTTGTAGTCAGAGAGATAAGCGGCATTGATATTATTAACTTCTGCTTGGGACCTGAAAACGCTGTTCTGCTCCCTTTGCTGAAAGTCACATACAAAGAAAGTGTCTCCTTAGCTTTCGAGTTTGGAAGCAGCTTACAAAGGTAATAAAATATCTAACAGTATGTATGTTTTGTTAGGAATGACAGCCAGCGTATACATGTAAAGATATTATTTTAGAAATGTGTCCATCAAACATGTATTCTTATTCTTATTATACAAATGCTTTAGGTACATTTATGCCGCACAATATTGGATACTACTCCAAACACTTCCGTTTTTCTCCCAATTGTAGGGTTTTCATAACGTAGGCAAAAATCTGTCTTCGGATGTCATGTTTATTCAGAAAGATAAAACGTTTTATGCCAAGTTTAAGATCCTATAACTTATAAATCACACTAGTGAAGAAAAAATATTATAGTGCGTACAAATTACAAATGATTAAGTAATTTATGTCATTAGATATCGTGCCACTCACAAACACATTTGCACTTATATAGTGGAAGGTGCTTACTCTCTTTAGCCAATTACTTTATCCAGTTCTAAAACACACTGGGCAAAGAGCGCTAGAATCTACTTGCGTGAAACGAACTCACGTCTTGAGATATGCCATATACATTTTCCAAATTATTTCGTGTAAAATCTGATGAATTAGAAAACTACACATTTTAACATTACCGTATTGCTTTATTTCTTAATATAAAGCTGATATTACCAACTGATAATGCTCAACTTAATTGAACGAAAAGACCAAGTATATTAAGTAAGTCGTATTGTTCTAATTTTAAGCAAACCGGCGCAGAAGTACATGATAATTGCAATGGGCAAATAAACGGAGATTAGAACTAATAATAAGAACCGATAATACTCAACTTAATTGCATGTTAAGTAAGTCATATTCTTCTAACTGTAAGCAAAAAGAAGTACGTGGTAATTGCAATAGGGAAATACATGTAGATTAGAACTGATAATACTCAACTTAATTGCAGGAAAAAACAAAGCATATTAAGTAAATCACATTCATCTAATTGTAAGCAAACCGGAGAAGTGCGTGATACATGCATTGGGGAAAAAAACGGAGATAGTCACTCTTTAGTCGTACCTGATCTGATTTCGAGCACACCAACTCTCAGGAAAACATAGAAAGTTTGATAAATGATATTCCAATGAATATGAAATCTAACAAGAAGCAGGATGAATTTTGACATGTTGTAATAAAATTCTAAACTTATAACGTAACACAAACGAAATGCTGTATAAGGTGAAAGCAAAACTGACGGTATATTATTCAGCTAAAGCAATCACATTCATTTAAGAAGTCATTTAAAATATAATAAGACGATTTCCCGCCGGGCTGATTCCTATAGCGAGCAAAATCATCAAAAACAATCAACTTGACAATCATGAACCACATACAGCGGGAATGATTCCAGAGCAAAGCAAATATCGGGAGAAAACACTTCTCGGTATCATTACTCAGAGATAATTTGGAAATTCTCTCATTCTCTCTCTCTCTCTCTCTATATATATATATATATATATATATATATATAGAGAGAGAGAGAGAGAGAGAGAGAGAGCCGTCTGATTAAAGGATATTTTATTTTCAAGGACTTGATTGGTATTTCAAAGAAACTCATATCCGGTTGCCCTTAAGAATCCCCTATTCCGTAATATAATGTATATACCTCTCATTTGCAATGAAGGGGATGGGTATTTGACAGTATTAGAGGAATAAGCCCAGCGAAAGCAAATGTCAAAATTCTGTTTCTGTTTCGTATGGCACAACCATTGAAATTATGGACTAATCATTGATGTTTTTCATAGCTCCGTTTATCAAAGTGTTTATTCTAAATGCATCTGCGTTCTGTGTTATTGAGGGTATAAAAGAAGAGTTCATTATCATTGATGTCTTAATGGTTTGTTGATTTTGGGGATAAATGAAGTAAATATGGTCTGCAATCTTTGGAAGCTGCTCTAGTATCATGAAAATATTCTTAACAGTAATTTTCTAAAGAAGAACACAAACATAAGTTTAAGAACTTATTATAATTTTATGTCCCATTTTAGTACCAAGAAGCCTATGTAGGTCACCTCTGATTTTTTGTCTACTTATTTCCCATATATCAGTTGGTCAATAAATAAGTAAAGCGAAGAAATAGTCGAGGAAGAACAATGCGCAATGCCAGTGTAATCATTATTGTTTAAAATTGCTACCTCCTTTATGACAAACATACGTTCGTACAACTAAGTTTTCGGCCTTTTATTATTAAAACTATATCATGTAATTTTAAAGATAGGAGCAGTTAAGCTCAACGTAAATGTCGTATGACAAGTGGCTAAAAGTAAACTCAGTCGAAACTGCTTCTGAATGTATATTATTTTTTGAGGGAAATACTGCAAGCTTATTTGGACTGCAACACATCTTCAAATAACGGGTTTTCCATTTGTGTGCAATAATTTTATCCGGTTTAAGCTGTAAATCTTAAAGCATATCGCATAGGCCAAACACACTTTCAAATTATAACTTATCTTATTTCTCAGTCCTTTGATTTTTCTTTCTACCTTTATTTATAAATTGCTCCTCTAAATACTGAATGTTCCATTCGTAATAAGTAAAAATCTGGAGTTGACATTTACAGTCCATGCTACTGAGCATTTAGAACATCTTAAGGCATCTTTTTAAATTTTCATAATGAAGAAATCATTAAGGACAACTGCAATGTATTAAAACCGATCTTCGTAAATCTATACTATGCTGCTAATGATGAGAAGGACACTCATAAATTTTCAATTTTTGCTACTCTTACGAAAGAGCGCACGTAACACACTGAACGCATGTTAACCGAAACGATTTTCCGAAAACAACGGAAAAGAACAGCTGTATTGGAAATCACTGAGAACAAAGATCAAAAAACAGAAATAAAAAACAAAATTTGATTCTACGTTGAAATGAAATGTGACAAATCTGCGCGAATTACCATTAAACACGAAGTATCATATAGTCGAAGGAATTAAAATCAGAATTTTTCGAATAGGGACATGCAGTTTTCAAATTTTTAAAACAGTTACATAAAAGCGCACTGGTGTCCAGAAGGAAACTACCACAAGCAAACGTAAGTTTTAATTACGTATCTGTAACGTCTTACGCACTACACGTCTTACAAGTAGACAAATATTTGAAATTTCTTTGTAGAAGAATAGAGAGAACAATGCACTTCATGCTCGACGAGTATTAATGTCTTTATCATGGAACAGTTGTACAGCATTGCAATTAACTTCATTATTATATATTCGTGTTGCATGAACAGAAATTATTCTCTTAGCAAAGGTTAAACTTTTAAAATGAAAGGAAAATAAGAACTTTAAAAAAATATTATAGATGACAGTGTAAAAAGAAGACATGTTTCAAAATTGTGTTTGATGTGATGAACGACAACTATAGAAGACAACAAGAATTCTAGCTCATTAGTGAGACGTCACTAAAGGAGCGAACCAATATCTTTAATGACGTAACTTCCTAATCTGTAAACAGTCTAAATCTGACCTGTGGTTTCCTTATAATATTAAAGTAATAGAGTTGCTATCGCAAAGGTCACAGGGTTTTCGCAAAGGTCTGGCTCCGCTGTGAACTTTACGCTCCAAAGATCAAAATATTTACCCCATAGATAAACATATAAAATGTCTTCTGTTCCTGGAACGGAATGTCATAGAGAATAAGAATTTAAAAAATACAAGTAGTATGACAAAGTACCAATCGTTTTTTCTGTATCACATCTGAGAACATCTTAATTCATAATTCTTTCTTTTTCACAGTCTCGATTGAGGGTATAATGTTTCTAAGCTTGCCAATAACGCAAATTTTGTTTTCAGAAATCGCTGAAATCTAGTCTAATGTAGTTTGGAAAAAAAAAAAAAACTTTAAGATATCGATATTGGTGAAAGGCTCCCTGAACCTAGTAACTGCTGCTGAATAATTCAAATTCCTTCCGTCAAAGCCTTTTATTTCGCTTGTCTGAATTGTTAAAACAGCGCACTAGGGTTTGTTTTAAAACGGCCTTTCAGGCTTGTTGTTGTTCTTTGTAAATTCTCCATTACACATAAGTCATTGGAAATAGTATACAAATGTGTCTTTAAAATATTAATTTCTGTTCATCGAGAATACTTCTAATTCCAAATGCCATTTATTAATTCACTGCAAGAATATTTCATGACACTTGTTTTTTTCTCTACAAGATTTGTATGCCACTTACTAATTCAAGCTACAGTTGTTTTAGCTATCGATGCTGCGCACTGCTCAATAACAATAAATTATCTAATATCCTGTGTGATTCAGAATCGCTAACTACGTGTTTCACGATTTGCTATGTGTTGGCAACCGCTTATCATTTGACAGGAAGGGTGGAGCAAAGCCGAGTGGGGAAATTAATATTTTCACTAAATTGCTAAGGAAAGCGTGCCAAATTGAAGACGAATAGCAGCTGACACTGACTCATCGTCCGCGAATCACAAGAAAATCTTATTGCAGAGATCGCTGCACACAGAAATTCTTTACCTACGGTAAGATGCGATTCTTTTTCAAAACTATTTCTTGGGTTTCCTTGCAGTCCATTGTTTACAAAGACATCAGGTACTCTCTAAATACCAGTAATAAATTTTATTCACACACATTTACCATTTTAAAAAGATACATCATTTTTAAAATACTCAAAGGAAATATAAATACAGTTTACCCACAAAATAAAAAAAAAAGAACCATCAGTACATTTTTATTTCGTGGCATGAGGGTGTTGTTCGTGCAAGATCTCTGTTTTGGTAGCTTGCGATTAAAACAGGAAGTGGGATTTCTAACGTGTGTGCACTTTCTCACTGGATTCCTATTTGTATATTTGTATACTTTGTATTATAAATTCCAAACCCGAAGGGAGGAGTGATCTTCTGAACAATCGCCCTCCTCCCCCGCGTCTCACTAGCGTAGTGGTATCAGGCGCAGGGTTCCAACCGCCCTCCAGAGATAGGTCCATGTTGAAATACCAGGAGTGACATGATTGGTTCTGCTTATATTGCCGTGCGGCTCACTCTCCGTACTGGAACTTGTAGCCCTAAATTCATGTCTGGGACATGCCTGAAGATCACCGTTGAGTTTGCTCATAGTTGTCTTTCAATTGCTATAGGAACAAACAAAAATTATGTTTACCGTCCTGATTTATGGTAAAGTCTGATAACCACCGTTTTTCAGAAATTGATAAACCAATTCAAACAGGGAAAAAACATTTTAATTTAATTTGTAACATCGGGGTTTTTAAAGGCTGTAGCGATAAGGTATAATCATCATTCTTTTTTGTTTGGAAAGCTGAACGAAGATGGAACATCAACGTCAGAAATTTTGTGAAGCTAGGTGGCGTAGTCCGTTGTTTAGAATACCTCAATGAAACAATTTCTCCTGATTCCATCATTGATAAAGAAAATCCAATGTCTTTTCGGCATCTAAATCGTCTTGCTATGGAGCATTTAAGCTGAAAAGGAAACATTTAAAACAGTTACTTTTTCTTCATTAAACAACCCGTTGCTTATGGCATTGTGGATCATATTTCTATCTCTGATTACGATATTTTTTACATTCATCCTGCAGTGGGTTGATAATGGCTGAAAACGATGATGATGTACGTAAATACTGAAGCGAAATTAGTTTTCCCCTATGTCAATTGTTTTCTATTTTGTTCTGTAATTAGAAGTTGCAATCGGTTTCGAGATTATGCGTTTGGATATTTTCGAAACTGAAATAATCACACCAGACAATGCTGAGAACAAGAGAAAGATCGACATAGTGAATAGTCAGAGTAATTTCGTACTTAGATGATAATAATGGCAGTTAAGTGAATTCCATAGATGTTTCTATATTGATATATCTTAATTGCAGGAGTTTCTACTGATAATCATTCATAACGTGCAGGTTGTGTACAGTGATATTATCCCTTTATAAAATATTGCAAGCCTGATTTTGTATCCTTATTTATCATACGATTTCGAGTTTGTGAGAGTAAACGCATGCCGAGGCCACTGCATTGTATCCCATATCTGACGATAGAAGTAAATTCTGCGAGATCTCAGAATGTATCCAAAAGGGAAATTAGGATACATGCGAAAAAAGGTGACCAATAACAGGGAACAGTCAGTCGTGCGCTTAACCGCCAGTTCGAGATCGTCGCTCCGTCTTACGCGATATGTTGATAACCATATTGATCGAAAAAACACTTTATACACCGAGTAGCCAAATAAATATGAGCACAAAACCATTTCCATGTAAAGTAGCTACACTGCAAATGCTGCTGACGCAAGAATGTTGAATCGGTATAAAAAGGAAAGGCTGAAAGCCTTCAGAGACTAATGAAGTACATTGAGCAAGAAATCATGAAAAAAGACTCGACCTGCTAGATTTTGGACGTTCAATAATCGTAAGTGTTCGAAAGCATTTGTGCAAGCAGTAGTAAAACATCTACATTTGTGAAATGATAGAAGGCACCGGTTGTTAAAGTTTACAGACAGTGGACCACCGGTAAAAAAAACCGGACTGAGCACAAGGTTTGTGGTCGTCAATGGGTACGGAATTATCGAGCTGAGCTGAGAACAGGGCAGGCTTGTTCAGTCAAACAGACGGGCAACAATTCTTATGATTACATATAATCTGAATTAGGGTCCAAGTCCGATTTGTAATTTTACGTACAGTTTGCCGTGCGTTTGATCGTATGTGCTACAAAAAGCAGACGGCCTGTAGGTAAGTCATTGTTCTCTGCAGCGAACAAGAAGGAACACTCTTCTATTTCCATCAGAACACAAGTGGACAATGAATGAGTGGAAAAAGAATAATGTGGTCCTGTAAATAACGGCTGCAACTGCAACGGTTGCAAGAGATGGAATTGTGAAGATATGGAGAACGAGCAGCATAAAAGCATGGACCCAACTTGCATTGTCACTTACTCCTCAAGCTAAATGAAGCAACGTTATGGCATGCGGCATGTTATCGTTGGAGTGCTGGAGCCCTTTGATTCGTGTGGTGCAATGTCTTACCACCGAAAGGTATGTCAAAACCGTTGCCGATCAAGTTAACCCAGGTGAATTAATGGTAAAACCTTCTATCTTGTTAAAGGGTATATCCCAATGGAGATGTCTCTTCCAGCAGGAGAATGCTCCATGTCACTGTGTTTACATTGTATGCGAATGTTTTCAGAAGGATTACTGAGACTTTTCCCCTGCTACATTGGCTTTCTCAATCATCGAAACTCAACTCAAGAGTGCATTCTAATCCATTATTGTCGCCATTACGGGATGAAGTCGAAAGCGGCAGCAAGAAACTGTGTCACCTACCATCGCATTTTCAAGAGCTGGTGGGGTGCCATTCCTCGAATATGGGCTAATATATGCCCAAACCACATATACCGACATTTAATTGACTCCATACGCAGACGAAATGAAACAACAGCATAAAAGGGCAAAATTTGGCTTGACAAATACGTACCCACAAGCCTTCTTATTACAAAATGTTGAAACTCGCTATAATTATGTGTTATAATAAAAGCGTAAAAGGTTTTCGTATTTTTTTTACCAAAACCACGAGACCAGTAGCGACTTCAAAGGACTGTCTCATCTCTTTTGACTCCTTAAGAAAAGCAAGCTCCACACCTACGTTTGAACACTTTCACTTTTACTTAATGTCATCATCATCATCATCATTGTCAACCATTATGGAACCCACTGCTGGACGAAGGTCTCCCCAAGTTTCCACCACAACGGTCTGTCTTGTGCCAGTCTCCTCCATGTCGCTCCTGCATATTTTCGAATTTCATCCCAACATCTCCCATTTGGTCTTGTTCTGGGGTCTTTTCCCGTCCCACTGCCAAGCGGGTTGGTGAATGTGTGGGATAGCTTTTCCTCTAATCCCGATGGTATAGATATACCGCTATTGGCGGTCGTCAGAGCCCGTTTAGTGGGAACAGGATGCACCACGAGAAGGTGTGGTTGACATTTCTCAAGGAGAGGCCGTGATGTTACGCATCACCTGACCTTACATCCTTTACTTAATGTATGAACAGTTTAATTTTACTCAATTAACCTTAGTCTCAAAATGTATCTTTCTTATGAATCTAAATTTCGACTGCTCATTGCAGTGTTGGTGTTTTTACGGCAACATGATATCTGAATATCTAGCGATTAATCTAATCGCTTCTCTGGATTATGATGTAAGAAAGGAAAAATTAAAGAAACATTTTGTGTTACAATAATTATTTCTTGTTTATGATATTTTACTGATGGTTTGTAGATGAGTAGTTTCATATTAGCAAACTTTCAGTAATGGTTTCCATTTTAGTCAAAAGTTACCGGAACAAACACACATGAATTTTTCGAAGTGTCAAAATTTTTGTTGAAATTTTACTGTCATAACCTTGCTACGTACGTGAGATTAATGAATTGCTCCCTTTTTCTTTTTATTGAAAAAGTCGTTAAACTATTTTTTAAAATACATTACCAAAATTTGAGCACAAATAAGTAGTGAACTATGTTTCATTTTTTCATAAATTTGCAAACTAAAGGCTCAAAAAAACCCATCACTAGATTAAAAGCGAATACGTATTATTAAAGCGTCTTTCGTGTCAGGATTCAGCTTTTTGGTTTTCGGTGTTTGGTTTCAGCGTGTCTCTAAACTCATGTGTAAAATTTGCGGAAAACTGAGGTTTTCAACTTTACTTGTTTGTGATTACTGATATCAGGAGACTTACGCTAATATCAGCAATAAAATGTGTAATGCAGAATGTGCGTTTTGCTTAAAACGTATATTCCGTCTTCAATTTTTATTTTTTTTTTATTTTTCGCTTTTTTTTTTTTTTTTTTTGGTTACGCGATGGCAAAAAAGGTTTGGAGCCATTATGTACAAACATGACGTTTCACGTTTGTTGCAAAACCAATGTTTTAAACATGTGAATCAATTATAGTCCTTCACCGAATTTCTTGGCGAATAATGCCAGTGTTTTACAAGATTTAGTTACGCGATATGATATGGTTAGATTGAATATAGAGAAACTTGGAATAATGACCTTGTTCTTCATTTTAAACAGGCTCCAATCAAAGGATGGAATAATTGCCGTTTATTTTTATTACAAATATAACTATTATCTCAATGCGAAATTAAATTCTCGTTTTTCCTTTTGTTTTTTAATTCGAAAATTATTTTTTGTTTTAATCACCTCTCCTGCACTTTTGATTCCAAAACATGTAAAATAGAAATGCAATACAACAGTTTTAATAATATTCAAGGATAGTTTCGTTTAACGAAAATACATATGTTATAAATCCAGTTGTGATCTTCGTCCAAACTTATTTTCATGGAAAATAGACGTGATATTTCATACTGTTAATGTCTTTGGCGAAAATATGAACAAATGTTAATTTTAACATTTTAGAAATACACTTTTCGTGCGGGCATTAAATACAAAAAAATATTCTTGCACTCTTGGGATTTCTTTGTGACAGATTCTGTGGCATATCTAAATGTGCATGTTGAAAAAATTTCAGCTTAAGAAGTAGATAAAGAAGTTAAAAAAACAAACTGAATCATATTATCGATGCAAGGTTAAAGTCGCTTGTACATTAACTGCATCGAAGCTAATCCTAAGATGACACTCAAGCTCTAAAGCATATAATAAGTGTTTCTTACATCGACCGGGAGGAATAAATGAACAAATCTGTGGAATTTCAGAAGTAAGGTTCTTGAGAACAAATTAGTGACTCCGTTGTCACAGTTTGTCATTTGCTTCGCTACTGACCAATCGTCCGGAGTCGGGTCCTAGGTCTAATCTCTAATGTAGTATAGATCGTGTGTTTATCACACCAGACTAGATCTTTCCTTTCTATTGTGCAAGTAGAATTATATCAGAAACCACGGCTGCACATGAACTATTCAGCTGCAACACGATGGTGGTTACACCTGGAAACAAACACAAAAAAACTTTCGAATTTCTTCAGTGATTTTTTTCACACACTTGCCATAGAAGATAATGAAAAACTATGTAAATTTATTCTGTATTATATCATTACCATGCATTATGTCACGGTATTTCACGTAGCTGGCATAATATTGTTACATACTTGTTCGGTATATATATCCCTTACCAGTGTTTGAATGTGTCCTCTTCACATCTGAGGATGATCCCAGTAATGTGGAAACGAAAGATCTAATGTGCTTTTTAACATTTTTAACCTAATGAAATTTTAAACCTTTTGATCGCGTAACAGAGGGCGTTCTAATTAATGAACGTTCTATTCCCCGAAATCACTCATCTTCTGATTTGAGCCGCTATTATATGGTATGTCAACTTTTTGTTATACTTTGTTTAACTATGGACGACAGCTTTAGAGCGTTTTGCAGAACACGACGTACACTGGCAATTGAAACCTCACCCTTGACTTTCTTAGTTAATTATTAGGATTTAAACCTGATCCCAAAGTTTCTTAGTATCCGAACTGCATACTTGTACAATATATGACTACAATATACTGAGGAATGAACAGCAACGCCGCTTTTTTTCCGATATTCAAAATAAAAGGCGATACATTGATTACCTGAACCGTAGACCTTACTCTATTTTTCAACACTTTGCTGCAGGAATACATCCTATCCTTCTGGACATGAAACTCAAGATCTTCATGGCTATTACTGACTCTGGAACTTCAAAAACTTAATTCTAAATTGCATTGGCAAACTTCGTAATCTTATGGCGTTGGATTTGGACAACAAATGCATACTTTTTCTTAACCGTTATGATCACCAAATCATCTAATTCTATGCAACCTTACATACCTCTCAGTAATATAACGTTAACTTATTTTTAGCGACAGGCCCTCAACCGTTGTTCAAGGTACGCCTGTCCAGCGTCAAAACCATAATCGTTTCATGATTACCTCTGAGATTAAATCTATAATAACTGCTCTTCCTCCTTCTGAACAGGATTTTGCACATCATATTATTACTAAAACTATCATTCGCTAAAATCAAACTGGAGTAAATTATCCTAATGATAAGATATTAGCGGAGGAACAGAAGCAATTATGACTACTTCGTAGTAATCCGAGCTCTTTATTGTTGTGGCTGATAATGCGTGTGAAATTATTGTACCTGACAAGACGGATTATCTATTAAAATGCTTGAAACTTTACTTACTGTTCCTCATTCTGTGGTCCCCAAAGACCCTACACTCTCAACCGTCACTGTAATTAGCAGGCTAAAAATCAGTCTGCTCTTCCGCAAGCTTATTTCAACCTGTCAACATCCAGTTTTTGGACCCCGAGTGCTCAAACGTTTCGGAAAATTAAAATTACATAAAGGTGGATATCACTTACGCATTCGTATTTCTGCTTATGCAAACCTAAACCGACCGCTTGAAAAAAGCCCTTTCTAATCACTTGAAGACCCTGATTACATAGTCATCCTACTCAGTTTCTGGTTCTGTACAGGCCCATGAATGTACATTCATTCCAACCTAAAGGCATGGTTTTTCCCGTGTCGTCTTTAGATGCTATAGTTTTATTTCCCAATGTACCTGTTCAACAAGTACACGATCTAGTTTATTCAAAATTAACTGTCCAAGGCCTGGTGCCGCCCCGGTGGCGCAGTGGTCTAAGGCGCTGGCCTCTGATCATTCGCCCGTAAGGGGTCCGGTTTCGAATCCCGGTCAGGCATGGATGTGCTGTTTGTCTTACGGCACTGGCTCTCTCCCTTCCCTGGAACCAGTGACCCTAAGTTAGGGACGGGCGACTGCTTATAGCCCATTGAGTTGCTCACGGTGGTCGTTAAACCTCCAATCAAAAAAAGGCCTGGCTTCACCATTTGGAATTGAATATATTTGATCATTATAAGACAAGTCCATTGTAAGTCATTTCTTCGTATCAACAATATAATTTATGATCAACAGGGCAGTGTCCCTATGGGACCACTATTATCTGCCATTCTTGCCGAAGTTCTACTACAGCAATTGGAGGAGCTTGTTATTGGCAAATGCCTATTAGCACTACATTTTTTATTTATTACTACCAGTGTGGCCCATTCTACGAACGGTGAATTTATAATTTTTTCAACATACAATTGAAGAAAGGAAAAGTAATTAAGTGAAAGAAAAGTAATTTAAGATCCGTAACTCTTTCACGATTTAAAACAGGGCCGTGTTTTCAATACACACGGTTTCAGGTAGAACGTATAAGACCTTGACGCCGCTGAAGTTAAGAGAAAGAGCTTTGAAACGTCTACTTCCATTTTGTTCCACATACCTTTGTGAACAAATATTTTCTGTATTTAGATAAATGAAGAAAAAGCATAGAAACGGGCTCGATATTAATGCAGATTTGTGACTAAAATTAGCAAATATTGGACCCGGTGTGTGAAGGCTGGCTGGTGACAAAAAGAAGCGTAATATCTCTCGTCCCTTTTAGGTTGAGTAGTTGATGGACATGTCATATTTTGAACATTTTTAATAGAAGAGAGTAAAATTGTCATACTCGTGTATTTTCTTCTTAAGTAAATCATTATCATTTTTTCCATATAGTGAAATCACGAACTGTATTGTCTGTTTTTATTATACCTAAAATGACTCATTTGTTAATTGCTACCCTACAGTTCCTCTAGAAAACTCTTTCTCATTGGTAACTACCATACAGATATCAAATGTTTCAAAATTAGAGGTCCATGGCTTAAATTCGAAAACAGTGTTCGCAGTACCGAAAGATTTGGAAACCACAGATTTAGGTAACGTCTCCACTATGTCCTTTATGAAATACACAACACATGAACTTTGAATCCCACCTATATATTTCCTAAAATTTATAAATTTTGTTACATATACTGCAAGTGTAACAAATTATCTAAAAGTACATAGAGATGTGTCAGATGAAAAATATGTAGTACATTTTACCGGTAAAACGTGTGCTGAAGTTTTCATCTTTATGTCGTAATATTGTTTATGACGTTAATGTTTACATTACGATTTGGCAAACATGAATTTTAATAGCAATCTTGGTTTCAAAAAGTATTTACATAAGTACAGGGAAATTACATCCGGATTCACTGTAATAACTCTTACTGGAACAACAGGCGTTAAACCGCCCTTAAAGGAACTAAATTTTCTCTTAAGGAGCTAAGATTTTAGGTAAAAGAACATATATGTGTCTAATTATTCTTTTATTGAACTGCATCTCGTAAGTTTTATAGTCTTTGAATCCTGTACATTATAACATATTTATAAGTAAGACTGAAGATTTAATAAAATTAAAATAAAATATCAAGAACATGAAACAATTTTTCTTACTAAAGAAAACTTGGTAATATGTGAGTTTCATGGCATTTATCTAAAATTTATTTTCCCAAACGTTTTCCTCTTAATTGGAGAGATATTTATTTTCATGCTTCTGTAAGAGTTTGTTCCACATATTAAGTTGCTACTTAGTTTCCTTAGCTTGAACAGCCTTTTTGATAAGCTTAGGAAATGTGAGTGCTCCTGAAATGGGTGCGGTATGAAGTGACTGCATGTGATGTAATTTGTTGATACTGAAGAAATGGTATTGAAAGCAAGAGTGACTGATTTCATTTAGTTACATTACGCACTTGCTGTCACAAAGAATTTTGTGTAAGTACACAAACAAATCGTACTTTTCTCATTATCAGTGAGACCCAAAACTTTAGAATAGTTTCAGGTGCACTACAATATTAAGAACCATACTTGGGGAGACTAGAGAAATATTATTTCGCCGTTACCCGAGCAACGACTTTGTATCAATGGATATAATACGCGTATGCAATTATCTTCCAAAGCTAAACAAAAAGTAGCCTTATCAGATGTATGCCACGAAACATTATGTTGATTTTATTTCGAGTGATCATTGTTTATTTGCTTTAATTCTTTGACCTCTTATTCTATTTACGCTTTACAGTTGTTAAAGCCACCTTTTGGAGAGAAAAAGCTTGGTAAACATTTTATTAAAACACTCTGTATAAATGACCCGGATTATTTTCCCATAAGGTCTTATGCTTTGTGTTTTATAGCATAGTGTAAATACACTGGCTGGAATCACCTGGTATGCGTAATTATATTAGGATATTGAAGAATTAACATCAGTTCGCCAAATGAGAGCTACGTACATATAGACAACACTTTATGAGACTGTTAGGAGAAAGTGTCTTTGTGCTTACTGTAACTAATTGATATAGCAGCAAAAGTATTTCGTTAGAAATTTTCATTCTGGATGCATTTCTACGTACGATACAATAGATATGTAATAAGGTAAAAATCATAAGTTTTAATTTTAAATAATATATAATAAAAATAAACTATATATTAAAAAATAGTAGTAGTTAAATTTTACGTAGGGGTATAGCTGGTCACAGCAATAGGAGGACAAAAACTCCATTGTGTAAAAATCTTCCTTGCTGCACTTGTAAACTTTCTCCACATTTTTTATTAAACCGAAGTACAATATACCGTGCAAGTTCATTGTGGCAGATAGCCATGCAACTTGCATGGCAAGAATAAGAAAACATTCGCATAATTTAATAGGGGAATATAACATTCGGAGTCTTACATAATTATTTTTACACATATTTGATACGTAGAATATTAACGAATTCTGGCAAATTACATATTTTTGGAAATATCCGCTATGCTACAAGAATGTGCTATAATGAAAATGATTGTATAATTTGGTAGTAATAGCAAGGAGACAAACAATCACTTTACAAATCGTCGGCTGTAAACTAAGGAGCCTGTTATTCTGTCTTGCACCTGTAAACTTTAATGATCATTTCTTACATTTCACCCATAACATTTGTTAAAACGGTATCCATCCTTTATATGAATCGATACCATTTTAACAAATGTTTTCGAATTTGTCTTATTTAGACTAAAATTGGAGAACAAAGGTTTTATAGAAACTGGCTTTTACTTATTACATTTTAAGCTGAAGAGATTTATTTAATAACTCTCGTATATTCCGAATAAAAAGAAGGAAACCCCCAAAGCTGGAAAAACAACTGTAGGATCTTCTTTGATTTAAAAAAAAACGGAAAACGAAAGAAAAGCCAATTGCATCAGTACGGGAGCTGTAGATTTGCATAAATTTCAAACACTTTTGTTAAGAGGAAAAAAACAGAAGACGTAGAAGAAGAGGCTACGCAATTTTTATTTTTCAAGGATGTCGTGATCACACAATATCACATAAATGTATAGCATCTCAGTGTTATAGGTGCATGAGTTCCGCATGCATACTGATCAGATTGCTCAACGTCACAGATCGTAAACTAGCGGTTTCCTATTAAAAGCACTGCTTCAATCGGTTGGTATATCAATGCTTGGACAGCAGTTGGTAAGGGTGCCCTGTTGTCGTGTGAAATAGTCGAATAGTAACATCAGCCTGTTCGACAAGGTCCGATAACCGGCATGAGAGATTGAATGCTTCTTTTCAGGAGACTGACAGTCATCTGTGGCGTAGTGTGTCCGTCGTAGAAATAGTGCATAGAGAATGGTACGAAGAAGAACGTAGGACACGAAAATAAGGTTCTTTGAGTCGTACACAGACAACGCTGAGGGATAACCGTTATTACACGAGGATGTCTTTGAGTGACCATTCTGCATCATAAACGGCGTTGGGGCAGCAGTGACGAACTGTGTAATATTTTCCAGTGCCGGTTGTATCAGTTTGTTGCCGGTTCTACTACACTGCTGGACATTTGCTAAGGACGGATCATAAACGGCTATATAGCGCATAAAAAAGTAAGTGTATTTGGATGCCAAGTGAAATAAAATAATGTCAGAATGCCAGGACATTACAAGAAAGACAATTTATTGTGCTCTGAAATCCAGAAGGCTTTGGAACGTGTTCAAGAGACAAACAGGCCATTTTGTGCAGAATACATAAACGTGATAAAAATGCAATTAGCGTCCGCAGGCGTTCCGGCGTAAGATGTCAATACGGGATATGGCCACCATGGAGGGCGATGCAAGATTCCACACGTCGTGTCATGCTTTGCACAACATTATCAAGCAGCTGTTGGGGAAATTTATCCCATTCCTCTGTCAGTGCACGAATGAGGGTGTCCTTGTTTATTGGAGGGCATTGGCGACCAGCAAAACTCCTCCCCAAAGCATCCTACACATTTTCTATGGGATTCAGATCTGGAGAACGTGCTGGCCATACAAGGCGTTGAATATCCTCGCTCTCGAGACACTCCTGGACAGCGACTGTTTGATGACATGTTGCGTTGTCGTCCACGAAAATGAATCTATCACCGACAGCACCACGGAACATGCAAACATGAGGTAGCAGAACATCATTAATGTATCGTTGGCCAGTCATAGTCCCAGTTGGAAGCACATAGAGGGACGTACGGCCATTGATCATGATGCCAGCCCATACCATGACACTACATGTCGGATATCGGTCCCTTTCCTCTATGTTTGATGGACAATATGCAGTACCACTATCACGCCAGATCAGTTGTCGTCGACAATCAGACGATTGACTGCATCTACTCTCATCTGAGAAGAGGACAGCAGACCAGTTGTTATCAGTCCAATTGCTATGTTGATGGCACCATTGCAAACGGGCCGTACGGTGACGTCTGGACAAAGGATGCACACAACAGGACGGCGGGCGTATAGTCCTCCTTCATGCAAACGTCTGGCGACAATTTTTCGGGAGATCCGCTTGCCAGTAGCAGCCAAAAACTGATTTGCTACCTCACTAGCTGTGCTGCGCCGGTGTCTTTTTGTTGATAGCACCATGTACCGATCTTCTGCAGGTGTCGTACTTCAAACACGACCTCTCCCGTGACGATTGCTACACTCTCCATTTGTTTGAAATGATTTCCAAAGCCTTGAAACAGCACTGTGGCTAACGTCGAACTCCCTGGCAACATGTGTTATTTTTCGCCCTTCTTCAATCTTGCCAATAATACGGCCACGCGTAAAATCATCTAGGTGATGTCGGGAAGACATACTGAAGATTGCAAGTTCGTCAATTGATTCTTTCCCTTTCATCTTTGCGTTTGAACAACAACAGTCAATACGCGTCAAATCCTTTATATCTCTTATCAGCGCTATGACGGTACGAACAAGTTCGGCAATCCAAAATTTGCATACGCACAACACGTCTTACTGTAGCCCGCATTTATGCTAAATTCCATATTTCCCTGCCTTTCATTTTATGGTTGCTATCGTTGCTATTGTCATCCGTCCTTAGCAATTGTCCGGCAGTGTAGTTCGGAATGCAAGGCCTCAACTTTGGCACGGATCTTCGTCTACCCAGAGCACTACTTTCCCGGTCTATTGAGAAGGTTCACCAGGTTGAGATTCACGACCTTGTCCACGGACAATAAAATCACTAGATACGTTGGAAAGGTGGATTATCTCCCTCCAATAGTTAGCACCCTCAAGAAGTTATGCCATAGACATAATTTGACATTTGGAGTTTGCACTAAAAATGTATTTACTTTACTGAGAAATGACAGAGATAAAGTACCCAAACTCATGAAATATGGTGTATACTGCATTCCGCTCCCCCATGAGGATTCGGGTGTTATTGACAAATTTTATATAGATTCTACAATTAGGACTCTGAATACCCGGTTGGGTGAACACAAGTACACACTCCGGACAGAAAATATTAATACTGCCTTTACTATAGCTGTTAAACAGGGTGGTTACAGCCCTGTTTGTGAGAATGTTAAAATCTTGAACTCCAATGTCAACAAAAAGACTGTTTTCTTTTCAGAAAGTTTATATATTATTGCATACGGAGACAACTGTTGTAATTTAGATCTCCCCACATTTGTACCAAGACCTTGGCGAAAGATGGTTGCTCCACAAGAGACTTTGACACATGAGGAATTTTAAAACATCGGAATAGTACATTTTTGTAAATATTTTGTATTCTTATATTTATGTTATATTGATTTTGGAATTGAAATTTTACAATTTGTGCTTATACTGTGACATCATGGTCTGTTGGTGACGTGGTGCATGATGGGTCGTGTTATCAAGTATATAAGGGTTGACTCTGTTGGATCCCGTGGCGCATTGACCAGTAGATAGGGACGGAAGATCCCCGAAAGCGCTAGTCTGCTTTTAACCGCTTTTAATTTGTAAATAAATTGATTTTAATTTGCTTATTGAAGACGTGGTTTGCTTTTATCGCATGTATAGATAGTATATTTTGTACATATATAATAATATATACTTAATGTTACTATGAAATTAGTGTCAAATACAAATTAGATTCAACTCTTTATTTAATATTATAATTTAGAGAAAAGCTCATCTTGGAGCATATATTTTCCAGACTATATAAATCAGCATCAAAATGTGTATACAGTTGTTTAAGTTCAGAATTACTAAAAGGAAGGAATTTTTTCTGAAATTTGAAAATCAACATTCTCAAAATGTATGTTCGGGAGTATAACGTTACCGATTTAAGAAACTAAAGAAACAAGTTTATATTGAGGTAATACGCATCACCGTTTGAGTTTGAACAAAAGGAACGTTTATACATTTTGTTTTTTATCACATCAAAGAACAAAGATGTATGCCAAATATAGTAATATTCAATTTTTTAGGACAGGATTCACAGGATAATAGTAAATCTAAGATCTGAAATATTAGTTCTTTGTTTTACTTCTAGAGACGAAACGGAATTTTATTGCACTCCTATCAAACCTCCACAAAACCAATTTTAACTTGATTTCTTTTTCTACACTATGTGTAAAGTTTGTGTAAAAATTAAACAGCAAGATCCTTCTTTTGCAACAATACGGAAATATGCCGATATGCATAAAAACTGAAAATAAGACATATCACAATCACGTTTCACTAGGATTGGGGGAAAAGGAATACGGGGTTCGCAGTTTCATTTCCTAAGTAAATTCATCTCCAACAATCCGCTGGATGTTCTACTGAAAAGCACTTCTTCACCATTGACAAGAATATAGTTTAAATATCCAAAAGTAATCGTTGCACGGCCTGAGGTTTATCAAATATAAGAGAAATTCTTATCTTACCTTAGAATTGTGTTGCACCATGGGATTGAAATGATGCACTGTTTGGATTGTACGCTCTGAGCGATCATCTCTAATTTCTGAAACCACAGGAAACTCAAAACGCTACCAGCAGCGCCACCTAGGGAGCATTTGTACCACAGTTGCCTGTGCATCGTCAGATTGCAGTAGTGCTCTACTTAACTAGCAGACTTTGAGGAAACAGCTCTAACGTTTAAAACTACAGAAAAAAAACATGGCCTGAAGCGCCATTCAGAAAGTGCTTTTACCACAGTTGTTTCAGCGTGTCGGATGTCTTGTCCAGAAACCGCACACCCGAAGATATTAGCAGAAATGTGATATGATTGAAGAACGAACGTTCTCCTTTTAATGAAAATATTGTGTAGAGGATTTAATTTTAACCACTGCTCGTAGCTTTTGGGCAAACACTATTGAGTTTTATTTGAAATTTATCCGAAAATCTAATATCGTTAGTAAAGGTTAAATAAATTTCGACTCACTGTGGGTGTTCGCCGCACACCGTGCACACTATGAATATTTCCTATGGGTGCATATGTACTTATTAATTTTTCAAGTCACCGTTCGTCTATGTAATTATTGACTTTGCAAATTGTTCAAAATTATAGCAGCGAGGAAAAAGTGCTGCAATTCGTAGCCCTTAATATGATTTTCACATAAGAAATTAGGGTCTTTCTCTCTCCTCACTGGAAGCCAGTATTATTAAAAAAAATAACTTAGAGTCCTCCCGGAAAAACTGATGCCTTTGATTTCATTGGAAACCATAAACCAGGTGTATAGTAACACGACATCGAAAGGTCCTCTTTACAGGAAAAAACTAACGAAATATCACAAGCAAAGCAAGAATGCATAGCATCGGTAAGTCAGCGGATTCAAAAGGAAATCCTTCGTCAGGAAAAAGAGTCACCAAGCAAAAGAACATACATATGTAACAGGCATTAGAAAAACAGAAACAGCAGTTTATGGAAAGGCAATGAAAATTTTCCAGTTGCTTCTCTTTAGAAGATAAAATGACTTTGTACAACAAACGTCTAATGTCTAAACTTCAAATAATGTGAATCAATGTGACGTTTCTCTTGATACTTGGCGGTTTCCGATATCTAAGAGGACATAAAGTACATATTTCTTGTAGAGAAAACGAATTGTTGATGATAAAGTTACTTAGATACAACGTTGCGAATTTCAGTTCTTTGGCACGAGATTTTTAAAAGGTTCGTGTAATAGAAGTTCGAGGTGGACCGACGTAAACTCCTGAAGCTACGGAAAAATATATTAAATATTCTGAAGTAGACTTACGCGAATGATTCTGAAGTACACTTAAGAGAATGATTCTGAAGTACACTTAAGCGAATGATTCTGAAGTACACTTAAGAGAACGGTTCTGAAGTACAACGATCATGGCTCTACCATTATGTAATCATGTAAATGCAGTAACGCCCAAAACTGTCTGTTGGTTATTATTTTTTTTGTTTAGTAACAAAACTGATGACTGAATGTGGCCCTTGATGATCTTTCATAAGTCCTGCAAACGTAAAGAAAGGTAAAGGTAGGAAATCTGACTCATTCTAGAAAAGCATTTCGACCGGCTGTAGTCGTTTGTATGTACGGACGTTTTGGACGTTATGGCCGTTAAAGGGTTAATGGCCAAAAACTAATACACAATTTAACCGAGCTTTTGATGTGCATCGGGAGGCTTCGTCCGGAAGTAGTATCAAAGCTTTCTTAAAAATAGCAACTTACATTGCTACAATTCTATTTTTATTTTTAATAATGCTTTGATAGCCCAGACTAAGCCTCCCGGTGGAGCCCGAAAGTTCGGCTTAAAATGTGCGTTAGTTTAACCCCATTAAGGAAAGTGTTCTAGTTTATAAATGGTGTAGAGCCTTTAGTAGTTCGACGTCGACACTTTTTCACTGTTACGTAATGAATAATAAGGAATCATGTTCCGAAATATGAATAAATTCAAATAGTATAACTATTATTTCAATGTTCAAAAACCTAGTTTGACTCTGTTACAAACTTATTGTCATCTTTTGGTGCATTACATATTGAGATATGAATTCTGCTACAGCTTTCAGTAATTTCATGATACAATTAAATTAAATACTCATTTATTTTTATAAAGTGACTTCCGTAATTTAATAGACACATGGAAAATTGAAAGTGTTCGTAAGGAGCACTTTCGAATTAATGTTGCTTGAGTTTAAAAAGTCTAATAAAGGAAATCATTCAGTGGATCGCAGTTCTCTATGTATAGTATTACGTAATTGTTCTGTTCTTGTAATTCTGAAATCCCTCCTGTTGTGTTCCTTGCTAGTGTACCGATTGGAGTGGTTCGGAATTAATATTCCGTAACCTGCTTGAGTAGCATTTATTGAGTAAACTCCGACGCACTCTTGTAATTGTTGTGTATAGTTGGTTGAATGATTTAGCAAAAACATATTTTCACAAATATTACTTTTTGTAATTTTACTTAAATTTCCCTTCAGGTCTATGTCAGTTAGCAAGAGCTCTAAGAATTTTTCGACGTCGAACAGCTTCTTAACGAGTCTTCCATTCCTGTTATTCTGTTAAAATAACTATTAATTGTTGTGCGAAATATAATTAAAAACAACTCCTATCAGCAGTGGTTTGTACGGGAACAATGTGCACCTTGCCACTTCCGATAGCTTGTCAAGTCCTGGCTGGAAGCAAGTTCCGTGGATTTGCCTGAACGTATCGGTCTTCAGTTATGTGGTTTCATTAGATAAGAAAATCATTATACGCCGAAGGCCCAAATAATTAGGATCACATGCTCAACATGAGATAGGTCCTCCACGTTCAGGTAAAACAGTTTCTACCTGGCAAGCCATGGAACCTTCAAGATTTTTAAATCTGTCAAGTATCTACTGGTACCAACACATTGCCATCAGATCCTCTAAATCTCGTAAGTTACATGGTTGGATACCTCAGTCACTTTTACAGTTGTAACAGAAACTACAGATGCTCGACAGAGCTGGTGTCTGTAGACTTTGGAGTCGAAGGCAATCAATATGTAGAAATCTTTCTCATGTACTTCAAAACATTCTCGAACAATCCAAGCAGTTTGGCATAGCGCGTTTTCCTGCTGAAAGAAGGCACTCCGAGAGGGGAATATCTTTGGAACAAAAGATGTACCTGGTTTGAAACGAAATAGTCGGTGATAGACATCATACTTCCCTACATATGAACGACTGGACCCATGGTTTAATAGCAGGACGTTGCCTTAAAACTCACACTTACACCGTTGGCTCCTTGTCGTCCCACAGTGCATCCTAATTCCAACACTTCCCAGGTAAACAAAGCATATGTAACAGGCCAACCCGATGGTGCAACAGGAAACGATATCGATTGGCTCACACGACACATTTCCAATCATTCAAGGTCCAGGTTTGATTTTTGCGTGCTAATTCTAGGCGTTTTCGACTTCGAACCTAGGTTGCCATGGTTTCTCGTAGCGGCCTGAGTCGTCGCATCGCATTTTCAGTAGGGTTCGATGTACTGTGGGTTGTAAGATATCACCTTAGTCACCAGCATCCTAATTACCTGTGAGTTGCGTATACTATCCTGTCTGTTGGTTTGTACCATACGGGTTAGCCTTCTCTCACCAAATGGACCAATGAGTCATGGTCGACGAACACCATTTCAGCGGTTCGAGATTTTTCTCCACCGACCTCTTTGAAGGCACGAACCAGCACCCACCGTGAGCACACCAGGAGCCTAGCCTTCTCGGAAATGCTATCACTTTATCTTCTGTCGGTTATAATGGTGCCTTTGTCAATATATCTTAAGGCCTTTGCCTTTTTTCATGTGAAAAACAAGAGTAGCGGTGATTAAAAGAGCTCAGCATCAGGTGTGATTCATACCGGCTCATGACTTACACAGGCACCGTCATATATCTGCATTAGTTTCGATTTGCATAAAGACGCTGTGCTCATAATGTTCTGCCTCTCCCGTGTAAGTTTTGCAGGCGTTGAATATAGTGACCTCACTTTCTCTTCTAGACTGGACTGCTTACTAATGAAATTCCTGCTTGGTTCGGTGTAGTGTCACTTGTGTGAGACCACCCCTGTCGGCAACCCCTTTGGGGTACCGTACAAGGTGGCGAAGGGCTCGATCACCGGCCCACTGTTACTGGCTTCCGTCAGAACAGAGAGTGGCACCAACACCGCCACCCTAGAAGACACAGTGGAGGTACTCTTAAACCACCACTTCACTTCCGATGAGGAGACGGGAGACTACCCGGATAAAACATCGATCAGAGAGCACTGCAGAGAACCACCAGACACGGTTGACGACCCGCCCTTCACGGAGGCGGAGATAGGTGCTGCAATCAATAGCCTGAACAAAGGCAAGGCACCAGGCATAGATGGGTTGGACCTCTCGATCATCAGAGAGGTGTTTCTATCCAACCCTGGGTACTTCGTTGCCCTGTTTAATAAATGCCTGGAAAGAGGTTGTTTCCCATCAATGTGGAAAACTGCGCTGCTTGTCCTCTTCAGCAAAGAAAACAAGAGCCGAGCAGATCCCGCAGCTTATAGGCCGATTTGCCTGTTGACAGCATGGAGTAAGGTGCTGGAAAAGGTCCTCGTGACCCGAGCAACCCACTACCTGGTCGGCCTAGGTAAGCTCTCCAGCCGCCAATTCGGTTTCACACCGGAGAAGTGTACCAGCCAAGCGCTGGTCAGCCTTACTCAGCAGGTAAAGCAAAATCGTGCACAGGGAAAGCACACCTGTCTCGTTTCTTTGGATGTGCGGGGCGCTTTCAACAACGTCTGGTGGCCATTGGTCCTGGACCGTCTGAAAAGACTTGGCATCCCCAGGAATCTGTTCCTGTTAATAAGCGATTTTCTCTCGCATAGAAGAGTAGAGTTCGAGGTCGGAGACAAGACCTTTAGCAGGGAATACACCAAGGGGTGTCCGCAGGGCTCTTGCTCGGGCCCCCTGTGGTGGAATGTGGTTGCAGATACCGCACTTGCGCTTCCTCTGGAAGACGGGGTGCAGCTGCAAGCCTACGCAGATGACCTCATGCTAATAGTGTCAGCATCTGGTAGGCACGTGATTGAGCGAAAGGTACACACCGCTCTCTCACAGCTAAATAGTTGGAGCAAGGAGTGTAAGCTCTGCTTCGCTCCCGAAAAGACTACATTAATGCTAATAGCAAAGAAGGGGAACTGGTCACTCCACCAAAGTGTCGCTTCAATGGGCATACTATTAAAGCGGTGAGAGAGATGCGGTACTTAGGGGTCATCCTTGACACCAGATTGTCAGGGCTACCGCATCTTCGCTTCTTGAAGGACAGATGCACCAGCATTCTAAATAAGATCAACGGAATGCGTGGCCTGGGACAGCCAAAAAGGTGCTCTATAAGCGAGGGGTGGAGCGCATATTAACATATGCGTGTCCCGCCTGGTGGTCAGATACGGTCAGGATGAGAAATGGTATTAACCAAATTCTGCGCAGGGCGCTATTGGGCATGACCAGGTGCTTCCGAACGACCTCCACAGCAGCGCTCCAAGTGCTGGCTGGGTGTGAACCGGCGGACCTGGTCGTAGCGAGGGAAGCAGCAATGCAGACCCTCCGATACGGGGAAGATGTTTCCTTCCTGGGACACCAGTATCGGTCGTCCGAGGTGGAACTTCTGAGAATGGACTGGACTTGCCACCCAGCCAACGAGCTTTGTCTGAGTTGGGATAAAGCCCTCCCCACAGGTCAGGGGAAGGAACTGTACACGGACGGTTCTAAAATAGGAAGTAGTGTCGGCGCAGGTTTCTGCGTGATCTCGGATGGCAACGAGATGCACGCGGAACGAATGAAACTCTCGCCCAATTAATCTGTGTTTCAAGCAGAGTTATTGGCGATCAGAGAAGCAGAGTTATGGCTTCCTCAACCAAGTACTAACCGGGCACGGAGTGTCGCCGGAGTACTTCCGCAGATTTGCGGTTAGGGAGCGAGTGTGCATGTGTGGTGCCCAGACTGCAGATGTCGCACACATGATTCTAGAATGTGCTTCTCTGGCAGGGAAGAGAGCAACGTTAGTGCCAGAATTGGCAAAGACGAGGGACCTCTCGATCCTGCTCGCGTACCCAAGAGCGAGACAGGGGCTCATCGAGATGGTCAAGTACCTCAAAGAGGAACAGGCGGTCTACCTAATAGAGGGGTGACCGAAGAAGAACGAAGAAGGAAGAAGAAAGAAGAAAAGAAGAGGAATGAAGAACCGAAGAAGGGAAACAGATGACTCGAGCCCAGAGTCGTCACCACAGAACCTACCCTGGTCCTGTGGTAATGTAAATACTGTAAATATTTGAATGTGAGAGGGCCCATTGAGCAAAGGACTTGTTTCCTAAGCGAAGATGGGTTCCTCAGTGTAAACAACCATGTATGTAACCTGTTTGTTTGAATAAAGGGCAGATGCCCCAAACAGTTCGCGCCAGCAATTATTCTCCCAGTCAGGGGTAGAGAGAAAAATTTCTAGCCCCTGCCCAAATGGCACGCACACCCGGGTCATGAAGGAGAGGTGGGAAGTGCCGGCAACCGGGAGTAGCAGCGCACTGCAGGTCCACGGACCGATCCTGTCCGGATGGAGGAATGTCGGATCCAGGCAGGATTACTCGCAACGCCGTCACCAAAAATCTTTTGAGAGAGTTCTCCTAACCCTGTGGAGTCCGCATTTGGACGGTACAGGATAATGGTCATCAGCTAGTCGTTACCCATTGGGTAGTCGCCTTCAACTGCTGAAATTTTTCTCTCGGCCTTTTCCAATATTTGCCGAAGTGTTCCAAGAAATCACGTTTACGGACCACCTTCACCTTCTGCGCACCTAATAACGCAATGTATGTATGTGTGAAATTCACGTCATCAGCCACGTTTGTACCGCGTCAATGAGGTAACCAGTCCACGCTGGCGAGCATACTGATGGATGTCGAAAATTGTATATAGCGCAAACTGAATTAACTTTAGACACACCCTAACAGAAAGCTAAAAATCATGTTTGGGAATACCAATTCGTTGAAAGCGAGAACATGAGGTGAGTTTGCTTATATATTTCGTATTGTCATATATAAGTATTTATAACGGCTTTTATGTTTTTCATTAAGAGTTCGGAAGAATAAGAACAACGATACATTTTCTCAAATTTTCAAACTGAATTAGAGAGCTTAAATATGAAAACAGGACGTTACATTTGAAGTTTTTTTCGGTTTTTTCAGTAATACGGTTTTCTTCAATACTTTTCAGATGTTTTAAAGGGATTGTCCTTCTCATACTAGTTTGACAGTTTTAATATACGCACTATTATATAAAAATAAAAATTTATAAATAAAAGAGTGCCAAATAAAAATTAAATTTCTTCTGTACTATGTACGTTTTACCAAATGCGGTTAACTCTGCAGCAAATTGTTTTAGATTTAATGATCAGTTGGAATGAAAAGCAAACTTGTGTTTGAATTTCAGCATCTCAGGATTTTCGTTTTGTATGAAACTGGACATTGGAGAGGGGAACTTATCACTAGAAGAAACGGCTATGTTCACGTATCTTTGATAACCGTTCAGTAATGATTAAGTATATCGCACACCGCATGCCTAACTTGTTTATCGGTGTCATGAGATCTTAGAAATTCACTGGAATTAAACGTAATTTCATTTTAGAAAGAAAGGCATTATTTAGCAATAAAATTTATTAAGGATACTTTTAAATACTAGGTTTAGAAAACATAGCCACGAAACTCAGTCAGATTTAAAGTGAATTAAATTTGACGGAGTTTTGTAGTTATGACATAGGCAATTAAATTTTATGACGCAAATGATGATGCACGACTTTTGCATTCGTTTTTTTACAATCTTTACAAACATACGCTTTCTTTGTGAGTGCTGAAATTAGGCGCTTATAGCAGTGTTGTGGACAATATTTTGGATCAGTTATACGTATGTTGTAAAACAACGGACGAATTTATTTCTTGTCTCAAAATGTATTTGGATAATATTATTTATGCACATCCGTGTGTTGGGAATATGTGCAATCGCAGATATAGGACCAAATAGCTATTATATCATATGGTCGACCCCATCAACCTCTAATCTAACATTTCCAGAGGAATAGTCTTAATTATCAGTTAGGTACTTGGATTAATCTTGAACTTTATATTTTGATCAAAGGTGCGAGTTAGGATATCCATAAATTACACATTTTAGCTACTTTCCTACTGCAGTGCGATGGCGAACGATGAAGGTTTAAATTTCAGATAATTATCATGATACAATTTTCGTGTGTTGATTATGACACCTTAAAAACGTTTTTCTTGAATTTTGAGCAAAATATTTTATATATTTATAAACATGTTCAAAACAAGTGTGGTCAGCGTCTGTGCAAAAAGATCTAAATCAGTGCGATTTCTAAATAGCAAGAAATAATTGCAAAATTCCATTCATGCTATGTTAGTAAACTATTAGTAGCAGGAAAACATGGTATGTTGTACAGATAGGTAAACTTAATGTTTTTTTACGTAATTTATTTCATTCAGTTCTTCTTATGAATGGTATGAAGAGCAATACGGAGATAAAATACAAGTATCTACAGAAATTTAATATTATATATTTTTAGCAGTAACATACATATCGATTTCGTCTCTTAAAAAGAAACTTGAGTAGGTTTTCCTCTGATTTTCGCATCGAACAATATACACTGCTGGACAATTGCTAAGGACGGATCATAAACGGCTATATAGGGCATAAAAAAGTAAGTGTGGTTGGATGCCAAGTGAAATAAAATAATGTCAGAATGCCAGGACATTACAAGAAAGACATTTTATTGTGCTTCTGAAATCCAGAAGGCTTTGAAACGTGTTCAAGGGACAAACAGGCCATTTTGTGCAGAATACGTAAACGTGAAAAAATGCAAACACCGTCCGCAGGCGTTCCGGCGTAAGATGTCAATACGGGATATGGCCACCATGAAGGGCGATGCAAGATTCCACACGTCGTGTCATGCTTTGCACAACGTTATCAAGCAGCTGTTGGGGTAATTTATCCCATTCCTCTGTCAGTGAACGGATGAGGTTGTCCTTGTTTATTGGAGGGCATTGGCGACCAGTAAGACTCCTCCCTAAAGCATCCCACACATTTTCAATGGGATTCAGATCTGGAGAACGTGCTGGCCATACGAGGCGTTGAATATTCTTGCTCTCAAAACACTCCTAAACAGCGACTGTTCGATGACATGGAGCGGTGTCGTCCATGAAAATTAATCTATCACCGACAGCACCACGGCACATGCGAACATGAGGTAGCAGAACATCATTAATGTATCGTTGGCCAGTCATAGTCCCAGTTGGAAGCACATAGATGGACGTACGGCCATTGATCATGATGCCAGCCCATACCATGACACTACATGTCGGATATCGGTCCCTTTCCTGTATGGTTGCTGGACAATATGCAGTACCACTATCACGCCAGATCAGTTGTCGTCGACAATCAGACGATAGACTTATCTACTCTCATCTGAGAAGAGGACAGCAGATCAGTTCTTATCAGTCCAATTGCGATGTTGATGGCACCATTGCAAACGGGCGGTCCGGTGACGTCTGGACAATGGGATGCACACAACAGGACGGCGGGCGTATAGTCCTCTTTCATGCAAACATCTGGCGACAGTTTTTCCGGAGATCCGCTTGCCAGTAGCAGCCATAAACTGATTTGCTACATCACTAGCTGTGCTGCGCCGGTGTATTTTTGTTTATAGCACTATGTACCGATCTTCTGCAGGTGTCGTACTGCGTACACGACCGCCCCCGTGACGTTTGCTACGCTCTCCATTTGCTTGAAATGGTTTCCAAAGCCTTGAAACAACACTGTGTCTGACGTCGAACCCCCTGGCAACATCTGCTATTTTTCGCCGTTCTTCAATCTTGCCAATAATACGGCCACGCGTAAAATAATCTAGGTGATAACGGGAAGACCTACTGAAAATTGTAAGTTCGCCAATCGATTTTTTCCCTTTCAACTTTGCGTTTGAACAACAACGGTCAATACGCGTCAAATCCTTTATATCTCTTATCAGCGCTATGACGTCACGAACAAGTTCGGCAATCCAAAATTTGCATACGCACAACACGTTTTACTGTATCTCGCACTTATGCTAATTTCCACATTTTCCTGCCTTCCATTTTATAGTTGCTATCGTTGCTATTGTCATCCGTCCTTAGCAATTGTCCGGCAGTGTTCTATAACACTGGAAGGCAATCATGCTAACAGCCGTATGCTGGAATCACGAAATCTGGAAAACCATTTTCGAAAGCTGTTATTTTCGTTTTCCCCGTTTCCTAAAAATATCCCTAAAGTTCTTTATATTTGAAACACTCTCCTGCTTTAGAATATAGTTTAGAAAATTTTGGTGCTAGATTGCTTTTAAATTTATACATATTGTCTATAACATATGATCAGCCTGTCTGAATCAACATTTGTTTCATAAAATACATGCTCATTGGCCAAAATTATACAGCTACTTACCAAAGAGTATGTTGGTCGTCTTTCATCGCGAATTACAGCCTACATGCGCTGAGGCATCGACTCCACAAGATGTTGTAGATTTTCCGGAAGTAATGGCAACCATCCTGTTGCAGAATTATCCACCACTCAGCACGGGACGTCAGTCCAGGATCCACGCATCTGATGTTTCGTTCCACGGTATCCCAGAGAGCTTCTACAGGGTTTAAATCCGGAATCTTGTGGGCAAGTGTATGGTTCCGAACTAAAATTAGTGTTCCTTGAGAAATTTCTGGGTGTTGAAGCCTGATGTGGCATCACATTTCCCTTCTGAAATATACCAACGGCTTTAGGATGCTTGAAGGCAATGAAAGCGTACAGGTGATTAACCACCATATGATGGAACAGAGCAGCGGCCAAGAACCTCTTCATACACACTTAGGGACCTAATATTCTCTGTTAGGAAACTCACTACCATCACAAATCCACCACCGCCTTGAACAAAGCCGACCTGGCACCACGGGACCATGGATTATGTTTCCTACACCAAGTTCGTCATGTAATTCACAGCAAGCAGGAAAATGAAGAAAAAAATCGCCGCATTAAAACTGATCCACCAGCAAAGAAAGCTTGAGCTGAAAGCCAGCAGTCGCAGCACACATCTTAAAAACATCTTGTTTAGTATCCTGAAGAGCTAAGGTGATTTTAAAATGCTAAAATGACCCGTGATATCGGTTAGAAACATCAGTTCAATCAGGAACAGATGTAACACTGCAAGAATATTTAAGACATTTCTTTAAACTAAGCCAGTGGACTTAAGATTGAAAGAGATGGTCTCCGTAAATCACATCAAGCTTTTCTAGGAAACTTTGTTTCCATTGATCGAAAACTGAGCGATTTCCCCCTCGAAATGCATTTCTGATCTTAACGACCGTCTTCATACTGTCCTACACTTTTAGTTGGTTGAAATAAAGAGATTCCTGATGGATGATACAACGAATGGAACGACAGTTGACGTCATGCTTCTGAAGCGCGGCGTCAACTGTTATCTTTCCAAGTCCCTTTTTGTCATTTTCCCAGTAAGTGTGTTTACCCCTGCATTTGCTCTGCACCATCTAGTGCTACAGATCTTAGAATTTCCAAACCTCTGACTTTCCGGAGTACGGTCACTACTGCCTTGTAAATAATTATCTCCTTTTGTCGCGTGATGAAGAAAAGCTATAGCTAATAGGTCCTCAAAAACAATGAAATATTTGCACATGATTTGAGCAAATAATTAAGAGATGAACAGTGTACGTCACATCAGTCATTTCATCAAGGTCAAATGAAAAATACCTGCGTTTAACAATTTCTCGTGCAGATTGTCTGACACATTTTGAGATAAAGACCAGTGCCATACGTTTTGATGTGACAAGGGAATTGATTCTAAACGCTTTAACGTTTTTCCGTTCTGAAGTGCTTCTGCCATATTTACAGCACATGTTTTCACATATTCGCAAACGCGAAACGGTTTCAGATGTTTCCCCAATTATTTGTCAGACAACAAATGACGCATTGCAAGCAGCTTTGTGCTCACATGTAAATGTGTGAAAGTGTTACGTTTGATGGGAGGATTTCTTCTAAGATCCTTAACAAGGGTTTATCTCGCTTAATATTTGACTTTATCATACTTCGAGGTATGATTCGTAATTTAATTACGATTGATATGTTACTATACCAGCACACGATTAATTGCATACACTCAAGACGATATGCCTTGTCCCCATATTGTACGAACAGCTAATACGTTACAGAAATAAACAGGTGGGTAGTTACACCAGATGATAACGATTCTTGTGAAATCCGTTTGTTTTGGCGTAATATAGAGTAAAGAAAACGAGCGAGCTTTCACTACCAACGGGTAGCTTCTACAGGCAGGAATAACGTCTAAAGAATATATACAAGAATTTACAAGAACTTAAATGCAAAATAACAATAATATAAACGTAAAAACTTCGTGCAGGCGGGTGAAAGACATGTTCTAGGCGTACACTGTTCGCAGTGTGACGTACCTGCCAGCAGGACGCACACGACACAAAGGCACATAGCAATCAGAATAAACGTCCGCGTAGCTCAATTGGTAGAGCAACTTACTCCGGAATGAGGGGATCCGGGTTCGAATCCCTGCGTAGACCAAAAATGACGGATAAATTCACTTCGTTATATTGGCGCCCAAACTATCCGGATAACCCGACCGTTCAAAATCTCGCATTGGTGTGATGTTATTTCCACACCGCCAGATAGGAAACATCAGAGAATCCCTTCTCCAGCGCTTCGAAAAAAATTGACTAGGAGTTTTCAAGTGCACGTTTTACAGTGGATGGTGCCCGCAACGATTCATGGTCACCGCCGACCCGTGGGCCATGCCACCGGCCCTTTTTCGGGGGAGATGTGACGTACCTGCCAGCAGGACGCACACGACATAAAGGCACATAGCAATCAGAATAAACGTCCGCGTAGCTCAATTGGTAGAGCAACTTACTCCGGAATGAGGTGATCAGGGTTCGAATCCCGCGGTAGACCAAAAATGACGGAGAAATTTACTTCGTTATACGAACGCCAACGCCACTGCTATAAGGGAATCAATTGAAATTATAGCCAACCCGATCGCGTGCAACGATGAACTTTCTTTTGATTTATCTTTTGCATGGCGCATGTTTCTGCGAACAGCACACGCCTAGAACATGCCTTTCAACCGCCTGCACGAAGTTTTTACGTTTATATTATTGTTATCTTGCATTTAAATTCTTGTAAATTCTTGTATATATTCTTTAGACGTTATTCCAGCCTGAAGAAGCTACCCGTTGGTAGTGAAATCTCGCTCGTTTTAATTACTGTATATTACGCCAAATTAAACGGATATTCACAAGAATCGTTAGCTAATCTGTTGTTCAGCAATCCTGAAAATCACGTTTCTCGTCTTAAACCGAAATCTTTCTGCTTCTTCTGATGGTAAGGACAAAAAATAAATAAATAACAAAATGTAGTAGTTTTTACAATACGAAGCAATGTTCAAACTCGCACAGCAAACTGAACTGTCACCGGAAGAATGTTCATTGTGCGAACGCCGATGCTTCTATTAGCAACGACGAATTTATCAGAAAGTGTTGGAAGATACTTCGGAGTGTAACGATATGTAACCGAGCAAAGGTGTTCATAACCGATCTATAATGAATTAGCTTTATTTTCTTTCCGCTAAGCTAATTATTATGAATGATTCTCTTCCTACCAGCTAGCTAATGATATACTTGTACTAAGCTTCAAAATAATGAATTCAAAAGGGTGTTGTTACTAGTTAATTACGAACGTAAACAAAGTCTCAACGCTGGTTATTTATAGTAATCAATAAATTTTATAAACCTAACAGACAGACAGAGGTCTGACAAAAACTATGATATGAGAAAGACTCACTTACGGTTACTTCTTTATTTATACGACTCTTGGTCAACTAAGGCACACATACAA